>JAYKAV010000791.1:0-37362 GCA_035582835.1 Phoebastria nigripes | reverse complement strand
GGGGGGGGGAGGCGGAGCTCTGGGTTCCAGGGTGGGCAACGCATCGGGCTTCAGTTCAGCGGGTGGTGAGCAGTTGCATTGTGCATTGCCTGCTTTGTATATTCTATTGTTGTTGTTATCACTGTTATTATTACTGTTCTACTTTGTTTTATTTCAATTATTAAACTGTTTTTATCTCAACCCGCGAGTTTTCCTACTTGTGCCCTCCCGCTTCTCTCCCCCATCCCACCAGAGTGGGGGGGTGAGCGAGCGGCTGTGTGGTGTTTAGGTGCTGCCAGGGTTAAACCACGACACACCGTCAGAGAACTTTAAAAAAAACCAACTGTAAATCCTCATCAACTTACAGAAGTAACTTTTAATAGCTCTAACACTTTCAAAGATACTTCAACTGCAAGGGATAGAAATAACCATGGAGTGTGAATATGCCTCAACATTTCCATGTATACCATGTTAACGAACTGAAGTATCTACACTATGAAATTCTTACTAGCTATGGGGAAAAAACTAAAAACTCTGTTATGCAGCTTTCAAAATCAAATGATGATGTTTCTGCTAAGGAGACATAACTTTTATCACTGCCCTGGAAATAATCAAGCAGTCAACATATGTTCCTTTTTTCAACTACATATTAACAAACAACGGTTGAAACATTTTAATTGTTTTGTTCAAGGCATCAGCTGCACAGAAAAATAAACACTTTCCATCCAACACTTGACCTACTTCTTCAGTTGAAAGAGGGTTTAATGTATGTGCTTGCAGTACATACGGTTTTTTTAGCTAATCATAGAATCACAGAATCGTTTAGGTTGGAAAAGACCTTTAAGATCATCAAGTCCAACCATAAACCTAACACTGCCAAGTCCACCCCTAAACCATCTGCCTAAGTGCCACATCTACACATCTTTTAAATATCTCCAGGGATGGTGACTCAACCTCTTCCCTGGGCAGCCTGTTCCCATGCTTGACAACCCTTTCAGTGTACCATTCAAATGTACCATTTAAACGTACCATTTAAACTACGCTAAAAATTGTATCATTTAGTTTGCTCTCGTAAATAAAAAGATTACTACAGATACTAGGATTCTTAGGGCACAAGGAAAGGCATGTAGCTCAGCCCTTTTTGGCATTTTTCACACACACACACTGTAGCTTCAAGTTTAGTTTTCTGGGTTTTTTTTTTTTAGTTTTTATCTGTTTCACTGAACACTATCTTTAACTTGATAGTACAGGGTGCAAAAACTCAAGCTTATACATAACTTGCAGTGAGATTTATAGCAGTTATTGCTATCCCTGCAAATAATTTCTTCAGTCATTCTGTGAAATGCAAGTTTTTCCTTACTCTTCCTTATAAATGGCCATTCACCTGACTAGCGTATAGGAGATTATAATCATAATCTGTGTAGGAATCGAAAATTAAGGCTAACTTCAGATCTTAAGAACTTAATTTTGTTATTATGAATAGTCCTTCTGAAGAAGCCTTCTCCGTTCTCTTAACCCACTGAGTACAGAGCAAGCATAGGCTAAGGTTAGCTGCTGTGAATACCCAGTTTCAGATCAACCTTAAATACTGCTTATTCTGCCTGTTTTATTCCCCTGTATAGTGGGCCAATAAACTGAAGAATGCTCCCCATATGACCACAACTTGGTCCATGGCAAATTATAGAGAGATATAAACATACAGAATAAAATTATCATTAGCTATCAAAAGGTTCAGTGTGTAGAGTAATCTCAGCTGCAATTCCTTTATAATTCTGAGGACAAATTTTGAATTTATCTTTTTACATTTGCATGGTCCCTGCAATAACTTCTGTGTGAAGTTAGCAAAGAAAATGAGGAAACACAGATTAAAGATGCTACATATATATATTTCAAAACAAAGAACTTGATCTCAAACAGGTCTTTTGAGGGTGAGAAGGCATCTTAGCAAAATCAACTGAGGCCAGATTGGCAGAGAAGTTCTTCATTAAGAATGAATATTCACAGTAACTTTCTCAGTTTTTCCCTACTGTTGTCTGACATTTCAAAGTAATCACTGACAATGAGCTAAAGAAGCTTCCCCAATCAGCTTTCAGAAGTACCTCAATTCTCTTCTGAGACTCTCACGCAATCCTTGTCCTAAACTCAAAAGGGATCCCATTTTCCACTTCTGCTTCTGACACAGGACTGAAATACTTCCTACAATCTTCTCAGCAGCTTAGGACCAGCCGCACAGAATATAATCTCTGCTTATATTCTGTTGAACCTGGATCAGCGTCTCCCCACAAAGTCTCAAGTGTGTGCTCACTTCCATTATTTTTGTTTCATGCATGCAATCTGAAGTAGTTTTAGGACAAGACAAAAGCATTATCTTTTGTAACATCATCTTTGTGCTTAGTTTCTGTTAAGACTAGGCTTCTTCAGTGTAAGTTCTACATTCAGAAGGTGGCCTTACCTACAGTTACATTGTTCCGTGGTTCTTTGCAAAAATATCATTTAGCTTAAGCAACATATGAAGGAAAAGACATCTCTAATAACAAGGAAGCAGTAGTATTTAAGAAGTGATAATAAGATCACCTGAAGGAAGAGGTTTTTATGTTAAAGATGGCCGCTATCAGTACGTAGGACCTCTTAAAGAGAAATGACAAGCATCGAAGAAATTATTATTCTAGTTATGGAAAGTGGCTCTGCCATGTCCTGCAGATGTCTGTGTTGAAAACTGTGGGGGAAGGGTAAAAAATTTGACACACAGCATCTGTCTATAGCTCATCTACAAAAGATCTATGACTGGCTAATGTTTCACGTTCTTGCAGACACTTTTGACAGTTACGTTATTCCCCAGAGTAAAGCAGCACTTTGATGATCTAACTTTTTAATGACCAGTTCTCGAGCACAGTCTGAAGTGCTACCACAAACAGATACTCTTTTTCTGCTGAACCTTCATCACTTGAAATCTCTTTGTAACCACTGCATGAGAAACATCTATCGCTTTATCTACTTCCTAAGTCTCTATAGTCTGTCACAAGTTACTGATGAAGGAAAAGATTTCTCCTCTAGCTAGAAAAATTCTTATTTACCCTGACTAGTGGTTCTTCCATGTGAGAAACGGAACACATTTCTCCCCTCCTTGGCTTATGCTAGTTTGACTCAGAAAATGTGTGCAGTGGATTGAGCTGACAGGGATATGAAGGCAGAAGCTTAAAGGACATCAAAAGTTTTAGCATTATGAGCTTTGTATAAATAGTCTTATTGATACAATTCTCCAAGCATCCTTCATCTTCCTGTACACAGAGATTAGAGAAAGGCTCAAATGCTTAATTGTATGTCAAGTGCACAGTCAACGTATTAAGAGTTCAGTATAGTCTTTTAAAATGGAGTCTTCAGCATATTCATGCCTTGAGGTAGACAATTCAGCTGCTCTTTTAAACACAAGGCTTGACTATCTGTTACTCTTCATTTTGCATTGTTCCTCACACCAAGGCAAAACACATAATGGTGATTTTTCCATGTTCCCCTTGAAAATACTGATCCCACCAATTGGTTCATCCCACAGCTTCAGTGGCAGACTGATGGGAAAGTTCCCTCTCTTACAAGTACCCTAAAAATAATGGCAGAATTGAACCTGAGATTCAGATTATGCACAAAAAGCAAGTCCTTGTAAGTCCTTAGATGCATATAATGTAGAAAGAATAGCAAGTTACTAGCTTGCCAGGCATTCATGTAATGCGCTGGCATTCAACAGTAAGCGTATCAGCTCAGTGCATGCAGCAGCTAAATAAGCTACAGCAGGAAAGAGCTCACACAGACACATTATGCAGCAAAACAGAACTAGTAATTTCCCCCAACCCTGTGACTCCCATCCTCATTTCTGTGAAACATGAAGTTCCTCAGTTATTGCATTTAGTTTGGAAAACTGAACTAAGAAGAATAGAAGGCTTCATTCTTTCCCTACTAAAAACTATGCTTTAATGTCATCTCCAAGATTTTTAGAACAACTAGAGATACAAAGGAGAACATAAAGATATGAGACATGGAATCCAGAATGATTCATTTCACAACGTTTTGAAGATGCATAATTTAAGTATAGCAACTGTGTGTTTCACTTAAACTACATAAGTAATTGACAGTCTGTGAAGAACCCATTAGGAAAACTGAAAACCATGCATCAGACAAATCTAGAGAGAAAGCACTCCTCCTCCCATTTGAATAGTACAGAACAATATATCACAGATGCAATATTAAAGGCCATTAAACAACTCAATAGCTATGCCTGCGACTGAGCAGTCACAGCTTGTCATGTAGCTGATCAGAACCTGAATCTTGAACTCTTCCTCAGCTCAGGGTGTCAAGCTGTAGGAAAGTCATGCAGTGAAGGTCATGCATCGCATTTTATACTGAGAAAGAACTGAAATATGACTATAATCAATTATAWTGGATACCAACCTGTTTTAAGTACTCTGAAGACACTCATTCCTATAGTCACTACAGGAGGATTAAAGCACAATTCTTACAGTTCATGTTCAATTGTTGGAATCTTTGCTTATGTTAAAAATCTGCAAGTTAGCATCAAGGTTAGGGAAAAACACCACGTTTTTTTCAATTATGGGTTATTTCTAAAACTTTCTGCCAGGGCAGGGGAGAACAGGAAGATGTAAGTGTGTTATTTTCAATACCAACTCAACAGATCACTTTTCATGGTGGAAAGGGAAAAATGTGGCAAGTTTTGTTCAAATATCTAAGCAGAAAAGTACCAACTCTGAATTAAGTCCTGAAGAAATTGCTGAGAGACATCCTACTGCAGTTGAAAAGATCTCTCTTTTGAGTCCTACGGAAATAAATAACAGATATCTGTACCAAGTGAAAAGAAACATCAAAGGAACACCTTGCAATAGGCTGAATGCTTCAGGTTTGGCCTACATGAAAGATTTCTATTGATATATAAAATGTTTCTTAAAGAGGAGGGGGGATTTCTCTGTGACCAACAATCAGATGCAGCTACAGTTGCACCGGATAAAAAGTGTGCCTGATGGTATAAATTAATTTGTTTGGAGAACTGCTGTAATTGACAAAATCAAATCAGGGTTGACTTACAAATCAGTACCTGCAGAAGATGGATTTGCAATGCTATCTCTGACAGCAAACTTCTAGCCTCTGAGGATGTTAGCAGTATTAGTCCAGTTCATATGAAGAGCATATATTAATTCATATGCTGCTGTGAAATATCAGTAAAGAAATGATTAGAGAAGACAAGACATATGCTAAATATATTTTTCAAAACTTGTCAGAGACCTCTCATACTCCAAGTAGAGATATCCTGGGGGGACAATAGGAAGAGGTGAAAACAATTTTCTTCAGTGAAATAACAAAACAGTGAGCTTGGTCATTTGTGCCTTTGTCCTGGTTTTTTGGTTTGNGGGGGGGTGTTTTGGTTTTTTTTTATCAAGTGACAACACAAAACATGCAGATCTTTTTTAAAAATAAAGGCAAAAGCAGTACTGTACTATTATAATTCTCTGCAGTTTTCTTGGAATCTGTTTCTTTTTTGTGTTGCAACTCCTTTTCAGACTTATGCTTATACATATTAGCAAACTATAAATTTCACTTCATTTTTAAGCAAAATGTCTAGTGACATGTCTAGTGTCTAGTGTGAAATTACACTGTATTAAGAATGGCTGTTCACTGAAACTTAAAGAAAATATAATATGCCCTAAGCAGCAAGAAAATCCCTCTTTCATTTAGTCAAATCAATCTGGTAACATTCTGTACGTTTTCCCTCACCACAAATAAGCTATAGCTACCTCTACAGTTGTAAAAATTGATAATCTCTTTGCATTTATAATTTTTCCTGTAATTCAGGCAATATTAAAAAAAAAATTAATAATAATTAACAGGAAATACTCAGGCTCAACGCGGAGAACTGGAAGCTGATGAATCAAGGAAAGTGTTATAAGGAAACATGCAGAAGAATTGTACAAAAAAAAAAAACCATTAGCAACTAACAGATATTCAAAGTTTGATGTTAAAACAGTACAGCCTGATTTTTGAGAGCTTTTGAACATTTCTGACCAACTTCAACAGGATTCATGGATATTCAACATCTCTAACAAGTAGACCATTAGTTTTAATTGCCAGTGTCGTCGTCATCTATTACTACGTTCTATGAAAAGCAGGACACAGTTGGAGTTAAATATCAGTGTGTGAAACAGAACATTCAGAGAGCCAGAAGAAAAATGGAAATTGCTATTGATTGCAAAATAAGCCTGGGGGTGGGGGAATAAAACCCTCCACCACCCTGAATATTAATGTCTACAGGCAACAGTAAAGAAAATAACAACAGTGCCTGGTTTTTTTAACTTATGTACCAAATTCACATATGAAAACAGTGCCTGTAAACTAAATGAAGAACAATCTCTTCTGAAACAAACTGGTCATCATAGACTACTAGACAGAGAAAAGAGGGGAAAATACAACAGAATTTGTATCTTCCTTGAGCCTTAGTTGACAAATGTGATGACAACATCACTCTAAGGAATTAGAACATGTTTTGTAGAGCTTACTGCAAGCTTCAGCACATAAATATCTTTCAGTTCAATCTACTGCAGAAGGAATTCTTTATACTTTTTTTTAAAAAACATCTCAAGCACATGGATTTCTGCAATACCCGTATTTTTGTCTGCTTTTTATAATAAAAAAGCCCTGGAAAGTAGACAGATTCATAAAACAAAAATTCCTTGAAGCTATCCAAAGTGACATTCTCTTTCACACATTTAATTTTTTTGTCTTTATTTTAAAGACACATTGATCAAACTCCTCTGCTTTGCTGCTAATCTGAAGCTAAATGCATAGCAAAACTGATTGGGAGTTGTTGCTGATTATTTTTAGAAACAATGTATCATCATTTTGGACAATACACACTGTCAATTTATTGGAAATTTTTCAAAGAATCATGGCAGAAAATTGCTCTTCCTGACTAGCAGGTCTGCTTATTAGCCAGAAAAGCAAGGAAGAAAGAATCCTGTTACTCTTGGTTCAATATAAAAAGATGTGGAGGTGGAGCAGGAATGATATCAGTGATGATCTATAATTTCAGTTAGGTGTTATATGAAATACAAATGGCTGGGGAGAGGGGAGGGAAAAAGAGAAAACCTATTGTTTGATGCGGGGAGTTGGTCGCACAACAACAGATCAGTAGTGTTTGGTAAGACAGATGCTCAACAAACAGGCAAGACTATAGACCACATAAAAGGGGGGTGGGCAAGGGAAAAAAAAAAAAAAAAAGATTTTGCTTGAAAGCATGTTCTTCCATCGCCTGCAAAAAAGCAACTAAATGACCTGATCAAAATGGTGGCTTAAGGAGTGACCAACCACAGTGCAAGAAGCAGAGAAACAGGATTACTCTCATTTCCCTGTTTAGTTTTGCAGAAACCTATTTAAAAAATTATGTTTTTATTGTTTATGTCAGTCACTTTCCACCAAATCAGCCAGTTTGCCAGACAGTGAATATGTGCAGTATTAGCTCATCTGAGACAGCTTTTCTCTTATTTACAAAAATTTTGGAAAAACCTCTTGCTTTTCAGTTTGCTGAACCAGTCAATTAACCAGCATTATCCTCCGCTTCATGACAAACAGAATGAACTAATTTCTTGGAGCTGCAGTCAGCAGACATTGAAAAGCAAACCACCTATGGGGAGTTCATAATACTTTAAAGTGTAAAAAGGTACAAGCTGAACTTTATCTAGCGGATAATAATTTGTTTTTTCAAGCACTAACATCAAAGTAGTGGTGTCAGGAAAAGAAGAAGGTCACTATTATCAACTAGTCAAATATTTAAACTTGGATCTGAACTAAGCTCATGCCACCAGTATTTGTGTTTCAATTAATATAGAAATGGATCTGGTTATATGCAATGTAATATATGCAACTCAAACTACACAGCAGCTACTATTATCTTATGTATAACATCAAGATTTTCTATGATGATGATCTCAAGACTAGAGGCTTTAACTAAAAGGAAGAAAAAACACCACTTTCACAAATAGATTTCACCCAAAAGAGATTTAGCTGCAAAGAACTTCTTGGGCGACTTCAAACAGTCCTGAATCTGACCTGTGATTTTTTACACAGCTTACGTGACTGAATATCTGTTCCACATATACAAATCCACATCTGCTTGATTAAATTAGACTATCAGTCTCTTAAGGTAAAGCCATAACCAAAAGGCCTAAAATTATGTAAACAACCTCCAGCAGGAGGTTGAAAATCTGGCTCTGTATTTTCTCTATAATTCACATGATAGAGTTAAAAGCTCTGAGTAGCATGCCCTCAGACAGAAAGACATTCAGAGAATTTATAATTGCCATTGCTACTTACAGATAAGCAGTAAATTTTCCCATAATACTTCACCTCTTGAAAGTCAGACACTTTATAGAATGTCACCCCAGCCRGTGTCACCACTGAAAGCTGACCTTGGAAGACTTCCTGAACCCATCAGTCCTTTTTCAAACCACCACAAGAATTTATTTAGTGACAGATTTCCTCACATTGTTCCTTCCATGAACCCATCTATCCATTAAACACTACTGAGATGAAGACACATGCATCTGTGGAAGCAAAGACTTCAGCGAGGGCCTTTTTTTCCATATGGAGACAAAAAGTTAAGGACTAGCATAGCTGAAGTGTATTAAGTTTCTTACTGGAGAAACCTGGCTGAGGAAATGACCTGACCTGCTAGAATTATATCACCTTGCCTTCCTAACATGGAAAAGAGGTAATGAAGTAATGTTCATAATGAAAGGATTGCAGATAGGTCAATAGACTCACCTTGCCTTGGCTGAACGCAGGAAAAATGCGGAGTATATATTGCTCTAAAGAGTGCTAATGGGGGTAAGGAAGAGCAGGGAGGAACTGCAGTTGCTTTTCTTCTCCCGCACCTATATTTCAAACAGTCTGAAAAAATACTGAAATCTTTTTCAGCTATGTTGCTCACTGTATGTAGATGCGTAAAGATGAAATTTGGGGTTTAGTTTTTACAGCACTTTTGCTCTCACTTCTAGGCTTGGCAACTTTCTCCTGGACATGACTAAGCTGACTGTAATATCAAACAGCACAACATACGCTATTTAGTCTGAAGAGAAATAGTGAAGAGTGAAGAGAAATACTTAAGTTTTATACATCATTTGCAATTTGCTGCACTGCTTCAGTGAAGAAAAAACATTCAGTATTCTTGCACAAGGACACTAGGCCTTAAAAAATGAAAAAAAGTATTTTGATTGTGAAAACTAGGAATAAAGTTCATTATAAGAGCACACCAGAAGCTGCACTAACAAGCGTAAGAATGATAAGCAACATACAGTCCTGTGACCTTCCAGATTTACAAATAGCTCCAACATTTTTGCAAAACAGAAGGCAACTTTCAATGCTGCAGGTGCCAAACTCTTCAGTTTTGTCTGGACCCATCTATCTACCTTTAGTTAGTTACAACACACAAATACCAGCATGCTTTGAGGCACAGTAAACATCTATGAATTCACAGAATCAATAAATCAATTCCACATGTAGAAAACTTACTTGGAAAATCCTATCAGCTTTGCAGGAAATTGTTCTGTGAGCAGCAGAAGAAGAAAGCCTCGTTTTCTTTGGATTTCTGTCCTAAACTTCTGCAGCCACCAGCACATCCCAGAGTTAGCCCAGAACCATGTATGCACTAGACTGTGCAGACAACTGCTGTCAAACAGTGTAGAAGACAGTATGGTTCTAGTTTCAAGTCTTTCTTCTCCACTAGCCACAGACTTTCACAAATTTTGTAAGAATTTTATTAACTTTGACAATTCTATTTTTCAAATTGTACAATGGTTTCAGGGGAACTGAGAAGAATGATACACAAATGGATGGGCATAAGTCTCATTAGAGAGACTGTTAGAAAAGTAGGCTAAAAAGTCCCCTTTTCATGGCACTTGATATCAGTTCAAGACTGCATGCCTATGAGTTTGCTAGCATGACATTATTCAGTGATGTCTGATTTCGAAACTTCCTTTCCAGCTCAGTATAACCCTGATTTGTAGATCCCAATAGCAGAGTTGAAGGTTTACCCATTTAATCAGCCTTTCTTCTTACCAAGAGATGGAAAAAACACCGTGCAAGAATTTCAGAACCCCTAGTCTGTAGCCAAACAAGTCAATCTGCAAATAGAGATCTGAAGTTCTCCCTGGACAGTTAACAGATGTAGACAGGCTCTATTAAGGTGCTCTAGTTGTGCTTTGGAGTCTCCATTAACTGTTTTGGGAGTCTAGGTTCTTAATTTCAAGAAGATGGTTAAAGTCACATCATATAAATACTCTGTTATATATATTGCTTAAAAATTGCAATCAATTTTTCAACGTTGGATGAATTCAGACACTACAAGAAATGGCAGTGTAGTATTTAAATATCTGTACCAACAATTAAATACTAAATATACACATATTAGTGTTTCCTTATACTGCAGGACAGGGAGATATCTTTTTTTTTTTCTCCTGTGGAGCAGAAGTTATTTTATCACTTTTCTTTCTTTGAAGAAGCTGACTGTTATACCTATTTATCAGTAACTGCAAGAGAAATTGGAGATTTTGTCTCACTGGTCCAAGAACATGGCCTGGAAATTAACATGCACAGTGCATCCCAGTTTTCATAGAATCATAGAATAGTTTGGATTGGAAGGGACCTTTTAAAGGTCATCTAATCCAAACCCCCTGCCATGGGCAGGGACATCTTCAACTAGATCAGGCTGCTCAGAGCCCTGTCCAAGCTGACCTKGAAYRTTTCCAGGGATGGGGCATTTACCACCTCTCTGGGCAACCTGTTCCAGTGTTTCACCACCCTCAGTGTAAAAAATTTCTTCCTTATATCTAGTCTAAATCTACCCTCTTTTAGTTTAAAACCATTACCCCTCGTTCTCTCGCAACAAGCCCTGCTAAAAAGTTTGTCCCCATCTTTCTCAGAAGCCCCCTTTAAGTACTGAAAGGCTGCAATAAGGTCTCCCCGAAGCCTTCCCTTCTCCAGGCTGAACAACCCCAACTCTCTCAGCCTTTCTTCATAGGAGAGGCGTTCCATCCCCCGATCCTTTTCATGGCCCTCCTTTGGACCCGCTCCAACAGGTCCCTGTCTTTCTTGTGCTGAAGGCCCCAGGTGGGGGTCACCAGAGCAGAGTAGAGGGGCAGAATCACCTCCCTCGACCTGCTGGCCACGCTTCTTCTGATGCAGCCCAGGAGACGGTTGGCCTTCTGGGCTGCGAGCACACATTGTCGGCTCATGTCCAGCTTTTCATCTACCAGTACCCCCAAGTCCTTCTCGGCAGGGCTGCTCTCAATCCCTTCATCGCCCAGCCTGTATTGATACCGGRGGTTGCCCCGACCCAGGTGCAGGACCTTGCACTTGGCCTTGTTGAACCTCATGAAGTTCACATGGGCCCACTTCTCGAGCTTGTCCAGGTCCCTCTGGATGGCATGCCGTCCCTCAGGCGTGTCGACCGCACCACTCGGCTTGGTGTCGTCTGCAAACTTGCTGAGGGTGCACTCGATCCCACTGTCCAYGTYRTTGATGAAGATATTAAACAGTACTGGTCCCAGTACAGACCCCTGYGGGAYRCCACTCGTCACCGATCTCCATCTGGACATTGAGCYGTTGACCACTACCCTCTGGATGTGACCAGCCAACCAATTTCTCACCCACCAGACAGTCCATCTGTGAAATCCATACCTCTCCAGTTTAGAGAGAAGGATGTTGTGGGGGACTGTGTCAAAGGCCTTACAGAGGTCCAGATAGACGACATCTGTAGCCCTTCCCATGTCCACTGATGTAGTCACTCCATCGCAGAAGGCCACTAGGTTGGTCAGGCAGGACTTGCCCTTGGTGAAGCCATGCTGGCTGTCTCGAATCACCTCCCTGTCTTCCATGTGCCTCAGCATAGCTTCCAGGAAGATCTGTTCCATGATCTTCCCAGGCACAGAGGTGAGACTGACTGGCCTGTAGTTCCCCGGATCTTCCCTTCTTCCCTTTTTAAAAATGGGGGTTACGTTTCCCCTTTTCCAGTCAGTGGGAACTTCACTGGACTGCTGCAACTTCTCAAATATGATGGATAGTGGCTTAGCAACTTCATCCGCCAGTTCCCTCAGGACCTGCGGATGGATCTCAACGGGTCCCATGGACTTGTGCACCTTCAGGCTCCTTAGATGGTCTCAAACCTGATCTTCTCCTACAGTGGGCGGCTCTTCATTCTCCCAGTCCCCGCCTTTGCCTTCTGCAGCTTGGGCGGTGAGGCTTGAGCACATGCCGGTGAAGACCGAGGCAAAAAAGTCATTGAGTACCTCAGCCTTCTCCATATCCTGGGTAACCAGGTCTCCCATTTCATTCTGGAGAGGGCCCACATCATTTTCCCTAGTCTTCCTTTTATCCCCGATGTACCTRCAGAAGCTTTTCTTGTTGCCCGTGATGTCCCTGGTCAGATTTAGTTCTATCAGGGCTTTAGCTTTCCTAACCTGATCCCTGGCTGCTCRGACAATTTCTCTGTATTCCTCCCAGGCTACCTGTCCTTGCTTCCACCCTCTGTAGGCTTCCTTTCTGTGTTTGAGCGTGTCCCGGAGCTCCTTGTTCATCCACGCAGGCCTCCTGGCGTTTTTGCCTGACTTCCTCTTTGCTGGGATCCTTCCAAAGCTCCTGAGCTTGGAAGAGGTGATCCTTGAATATTAACCAGCTTTCTTGGGGCCCTCTTCCCTCCAGGGCTTTATCCCAGTTTTCTTCACTATAACACTGTTTACCAAACCAGTTTAATCATTTATAATCCCTTTTCTTGATTGCTGGGCTTTTAGAAGCTGAACTTTTAGGAAGAAGAAAACTATTTTGCATACAGCTCTGCTTAGCTCCAGCTTTCAAATAAAAGTCATCTGCATAAATACTAGAATGTGTTACACCCTTTTCTTATTTCTTTCTAATGAGTAAGACATATTTTTCTATTATTTTTAGATGCACACTGGGAATTCCCCCAGTGCTTGTCCTTCCTATACTGCAAAAGATTTGATACAACAGATAAAGTAACTGGACAGTCACCTATTTTGTTATTTTTACTGCTCTCATGACTGGTTCCAACCTCAGCAGCTTACAGAGTATCCCTGTTTCACAAGAAGTATTGTAGATAAGTCAGATAGCATTCAAGAACACAGAAGCATCCCTTAGTATTTTTAAGGTCCTCTCATTTCCTACTAACAAAAGCTGTTCTTGATAACCAGGGGTAGTGACTAGTATGGCTTCACCAAGTAAAAGATACAGAGAAGAGACAACTGGCTTCCTCTTAGGTGGCATCTCCCCTTGGTGATGCTTTAATTGTCACAAGAATCAGAAGTATATTTAACAAATTGTCTCGTTCCATCATAGCATTGAGCAATTCAGCAGATGCTTTCAGAATCAATGAAAAAATTTATTGAAATGATTTCTTTGTATGTATTAAAACCTCTGTTAACAACAATCACTGAAAAGAGTGCAAATCTTTCTTAATTTCTGTGTAAAGACAAAGATCATTCCCTCACAAAATAAAATACCTCACCATAAAACCTTATCCAATTACTTATGCAACTGTTCAATCAAGATATTTTAATAAGACGTCCTTTTAATTCCTGCCTGTTTAATAAGATAAATAAGACATTTGTTAGTTTATTACACTACCAGTGCACAATTCATTTTTATGATACAGCAGCAATAAGTAACTTAAGAACACAAATGAAACAGCCAAGTCTCATAGCCTCCAGTGAAACAATATATGGAACATAATTACATGCAATACACATTTTGTAAAGGATGTTGACTCAGTTCCAAGTTTAGCAAAACGTGACCAGGACATAACTGTCTGGAACTTAAGCACAGTGTGTGTTTGACCCTTTTCAGTCTTGAAACCCACTATTTGCCAAATGCCATTTCAGCTTATGAGTGTTAAAGATCCTCTAGTCCTCTGTAAAGAATTAACTGCTCCATGAAGAGATTTTTTAGAATCTTACTGGTCTAATTTACACTGAAACTTACTTTAGTTACTCAAAAGGATTTTATTCTTTCTGGGTAAAGTTTCCAAAGATTTTTAACATCCATGTGAAACCAACAGTATCAGCTTTTCATGCTTGAAATATTTGGAGGTAAGTCAAGAAGAAATGTGAGAGGAGATGATTTACTTAGAAAGGAGTTACTCCCGGTCTTCTCTATCAAAATATCAACTGGCTCCTTCTTTTTTTAGCTATACAAACAGCACCAACTTCTCCATCCATATGCTCTCTGCCCTTATACACATTAATAAAACTGAGAGATCAGGTATGGATAGTTTTTGTCTAATTTTACTGAAATTCTTTTTGTCTTCACAAGAGGCGTAATTCAAAACTACATTAATTTACTCATAAGTACGTGAATCTGAACGAACTTAGCTTGGGCTATAGTTTGGTTCTGCAATGCTAAAAACTTATTACAGAGGCCATGCAGCATCTAGAATAGATGACATTTATTTTGAACTGTCCTGATTTTAAAGGTTTAATACATTAGAAACTTGGAGTTTCTAATCACCTTATCTAAAATAGTAATACTTCGAGAGAGACAAAGATCATATTTTCATCATGTAGCCACTGTCTAGTAGCTTAGTCTGTGGACACTACGCTAATATGCGCATCATATTATTAACAGTAAAAACAACGGAATAGAAATTCTCATGGACTTCATGCTAAATAACTATAAAAGGAGCGTTTAAGTACTATAAAAGTCTTTATACTGCATGAAATGTTTAAACTGTATCCTTCTACTGCTCTATCTTGATTATTTCCATGTTACAATATATTAACGCCTTCTTAGATTAAGATGGATTTCTTTAGAATGACAGACTCTTGCTCTAAACTGAACCAGTCAGTACATTTTTCTTAAAAATACATCCTGATGATTGGACTGTCCAGTGAGAACACACATTATTTTTTTAAAGTATACATTTAATTCTTTTCATCCAGGTTTAGAACTACCTACCTTGGAAAAATACAGCTTTACTGCAAAAAAGGAATCTTCAACACAAAACAAAAATTTCCTGGAATTCCATGAAAACCTACTTTGGACAGAATTGACTAAGACGTGAATTTTTGTTTGGATACACTGGCCTGAAAAGCTGTGTGAAGTTACTGCCTTACAGACATGGCTTCTTTTGGTGGTGAAAAACATGATTTATACAGTTTGTACAAAAGAGGATGAATCTCATTTCTCACTACGGAATAGGGCTTAGAAGTATTTTACTCTTCTTCTGGTAATTAGCAAAAGTATTTTGATTTCATGAGGACTAAATAAATTAGTCTAGTTCACACTGATAAAATAAGTAATGAAACCTGTAAAGGCATATACCAGAGGTAAAGAGCATGAACTAGAATGTTTATGTTTTCTACATTTGAAAAAGCAAAGCTGCATGTTTGCACTCACTGACAATATGTACCTCATACAATAACAATATTGTTGTTATTATGTGACAAAATTGTCTCATAATAGACAGTTATTAAAATAACCAATCCAACTAGCAATTAAATCTCAAAATGATGGAGCACGCCCTGTAATTAAAACACACTTCTACTTCCACCACGTTAGGCAGAGCAGCCTGAGTATCCTAATACAGCAGTTAGTCTTTATTAATTGTATCTTAATGAGGATTCCTAAGACAAATTCAATATTGAAATTCAAATAGACTACAATCAAATGGTCCATAGTCTTAAATTAGACTAAAATTAACAGTAACTGCCAAATAATGAATTAAAGAGTAAGCTGCCTGTAGTGACAGGTAATGTGTCCCCATTATTTGCAAAACCAATGCCACTGTTCTGTAACAAGCCAACATACTTCTGTAAAAATACTACCACAGCAATAGCCAAGATGACACTTAATAAAATGGAATAACATTTCTGTCTTATCACTCTGACTACAAGTTATATTAACTGCATCAGAAAATTAAAAGTGAGATTTGTTTTCTACTGATAACCACCTCCTCATTACTGGAAAGTTCTGGGACATTGCTTACATCCCAAAGAAGGCAGTTTTGTAAAAACGTAAGTGGTAGTTTGTTATGCTTTGGGTGATACCATCACCAGCCCTGCGGGAGACAGCAGACATCTGATGCAGATGTGTAAAACAAACTAGAAGTTATCAGCATTCTTTGCAGAGGATGAGCCCAGAGCAGGCATTGGTGGGGAGGGCGAGAGACACTTGAGCTTATTTACAACCCAGAAAACCCCCTTGTCAAAGTAGACATTGAGCTTAGTAGGAACTGAAGGGCTTACACAGCACAAGCTACAGTTTCAAGACAGCAACACAACAGCATCTGTGACTTTAAGCTTTAGCCATCTAAGCCAGGGTTTTCTTTTCCAAGTCATGCATCAGGAAACACACAGAGAAATAAGTTCTGTAAAGTTGGTAAAAGGAATATCCAAGAAGGATCTATTTTTGCAACAAATTACTAAATGCTTAGAAGTGAATTTTGCCATCAAAAGATTTTTAGATTGGCAATATAAGGTGGAATAATAGATGATTTAATTTCCTCCTTTTTCTTCAGATCTGCAGGTTCCCTGGTCTACTCTAATTTCCTACTCTTCTAGTCCTTGAAAAGCAAAATCTAGCAAAAGTATACTATAGAATTAGGTACTTCAGATGCATAGATGAGATGCATCAGACAGATTTGGTTTAGATTAGATACATAACAGCTAATAGCATATAGAGTGCTAAGCAGTATTACCTGAAATCAAGATTGGAGAAGGTGAACCACATGAGCTATGCAATGACTCCCGAGGACCAAGTTCAGAATTTTTTTCAGTTAAATTAGGCACAAAATGTGGAAAGATTAGAGTCTAACTTGTCTTATGTAGGCACTGCTTATCTTTATTTGACCACTATCACTATCAAGAGACTGGAATTGGCTGGAGTCACTGCCCTGAATAAAATAATCACTTTTAAAAGATTAAAGAAGCCATTAACGTAGATTGACTTTACCCCAGCAGAACAGAGCAACGCAATGTGTTCAGTGCTGGTGATCTGGCAAGGACAAATAAAATTAGTCTGACACCCGAGTAGAAAGACAGGGACTTGCAGATGCTGAGTGCAGTGTCCAAACTCACAAGGACTTTTGAAGTGACAATGGTTCCAGAGGAAACATTCTATATGCAACACTTGGATGCAGCTTTTTCTTCATGATCGAACTGGATACTTACAAAATTCTCAGCAAGAATCCCAAAGGTTTTACTAAGATCATTCTTAATCCTCAACATCTTAAATAAAAACCAGTTCCCACAGAGGAGGGTGGAATATTAAGATAGTTTGGTACATCAAGTCCCACTTCTGAAAGGGAGAGACAGACAAAGAATCTATATTCATGAAGACACCTTTAGTAGTCAGAGACAAAAAAAACCAGGATCTGGACACAATTCAGGCTTGAAAGTAGGAAAGAAAGTTTTGTGAATTCTAATTTTGCTTCTTTGCTTGACTTCATCCAGACACAATCCAGTCTGTTTACATGTATTTGGTATGAAGGTTTGCTTGTAAGGAAATATTTTTGTCATCTCTCTTTTTCTAGACTGTATGAAAATCTTACTACTCAGAATCTGTGTGGACAGAAAGAACACTCTTCAGTATGGAACTATTACCCAGGTCTATATTTATCTTCTTACTCCATCCCCTGAAAGTATTGAAGAAAACTATTTTCTCTTGAAACTGTATCAGATAATATTCGGATAATTACAACTCATCAAGGAAAGAAAACAGAAGAACTGACAAAAATAATTTCAGGTCCCCGGATCAATACTGTATGTTCAACAAACTTCACAACTGTCAGATGTAGAAATCCAGCTCTTTCTGAATGACTGTCTATTGACCTCATAAAACAGTGTAGCAGAAAACCAAGACAGTTTATGCCAAAGCACAAGAGAGCACAATGCTAAGAGCAGAATGCACAACCAGTCTGTTCAGCTGTTATATTAAGACAGAAAAAGCAAAGCAGTATTGGTCAAGGATACCTTTTTCGTCTCTGTGAGAGACATTTCACAGTTGAGATCACTTCAAGCATTTTCATTGGCTGTTGTTCTTGGATAAACAGGTTAGCTCACAAGTACTCCTTTTTTTTTTTTGTAATACGTGCATTTCTTGCTAGCACCTAGCTCACCCTCATTTCAGAACTCTGTAAGACAATGTTCTTTTGTGCCATTGCTCTTCCACCATCAAAACAGACCCCCCCGACCTTTTTTTAAACACAAATGTATTTATCATTGTTTTGCAATGAATTTGAAAAAAATCAATGTTTCTCTCATTTCAAATGAGTTACAAAAGGACTTATAAGGAGACAAAAAGAAAATACATGTCTTTCCAGCACTCTGTTCTATGAAAGAGAAGCATACCTGCAAGTAGTATAGTTTCTTATTTGATTACTTAAATATTTTTCCTTTACCCCAGACATATTGCTGGACTAATTTCATAATTGAGATATTACAAATATTTCAAAATAATGAAATACTGAAGAATCCCCATCCTTTGTTCAAAAATATTTAATCCAATTAAAATGTTGATTCAAATTCATGCTATTCCTCCCCAAAGTTTGATGACAGTTAAGATGACCAAAACGTTAAGCAAAAAGAAGAAATACAATGTTGCATTTAGTAACTTTACTCATGGTTTATTGAGTTCTGTAAGAGTTTCCCTTGAAATTGCAATAGCATAACTTAATAAATACATTAGCAAAGAACTGTGCAGGCTTTATTTTTTAATGTATGGAATTGAGAGACTGATTATTTTTTTTTAGCCCAAACAAAATCCATGTTTTCCATCATTTTTTTCTGATTTTTTCCAAGCTTCGTACTACCTGCAACTTAAAGACATTTTTCCAATCATCTTATTTTCAAAATCTGTTTTAAGGTTTGTCAGTACAATGTTTATGAAGGCTCAGAACTCTCCTACTGACAATAGCTCTGTTGAAGACTAATGCCAGTAGCAGAACAAGGTTATGGCTCAGGCTTTAAAATCACAATCTCCAATTTAAACAGAAAAGTTTAGTAGAAAAATACACCATTTCAAAGGCAGCGAAAACCAGCACCTGCAAGAAGACAGAACAATTTGTCACCCAACAGTCTGCCCTAAACTCTGTGATCAATGATGACTATTCACCACCTTTGCTACACAAATTTCTTATTTTTAGAACAGATTGGGAAATATCAAAAGTATTAAAAATAATTCTTTTGAGGCAAGAGAAGATTAGATTAGAGTTAGCTAGCTTAGAGGTTTCTTCTGTTTGAATTTCACATTTTTTTTTCTGATTCCTTTCTACTTGAAATACCATGAACCTGCCATTATGTTCCCTAAGTTTTGCTAGAAGCGCTGTCTTGGTATTTTTGAGCTCTGTCTCCCCCGTTCATCCATTCCTCATGGTCAACTTACCTCATGATACACGCTCATGTAATCCTGAATGATAAAAAAAATAAACATAGAAATAATCCAACAGAAAGACTTATTTTTTCGTAGCCTGCAAGTGGCTAGGTTTGTATCTCTTTATTATCCAATAATGAAAAGGCCTGTCTGTAAAGTAAACCGGAAAACAGATGCTATGAATTTAATCATGAGAAACACTGCTGAATTCCCTGACATCTATAGGGCTGAAGTTTCAATACTGACTGATATAGAATAATAGTTATTAAAAACTCTCAATAAGGTACAGTGTGAATCAAGACACCTAAAAGAAATTTAAATACCTCTACTTTAAAGCTAACAGTCCTAATAATAAGAAAGAGCTTTAAGTTCTGTCAGATCTTCCAAATCCTATTCCTGACAMCGGAGTGAGCTAAAAACCTCCTCTCATACTTGCACTTTCTGTTAACAATCTATATCTAACAACACAAATAAAGTATTCATGTGAAAATCTGCATAGCACTTATTAAAGCCATTCTGAAGGGCATTAACACCCAGTCACACCTTGATCACAGTCAGACAGACCACCACAAATCCATGCAACTCTTGAAGGAGGCTCTGCAGACTGGCCTTATGACCAGCTGGTCATCAGAGATAGCAGGGTAGCAAGCATTATTCCTCTGAGTAGCTTCATAACACTTGCCTCCTACCATACTGTAGATTTTAACAAAAATTGAACTGCACACCTTTTCATAGATTTGGCACTCCCCCTTTTCTGCTCAACAGTGTGTTTCCTTGTTTTCAGAACAGCATCGCACTTCCATAATAGTCCCAGCAGCTTTCTAGATGCTCATCACAACTACCCAGTTTATGAATAAAAACATTTAGATAAGTTTAAAAATTATTTCTCTTTCTTACACTCCAGGCCCAATTCTAACTGGTTCTAAACCACCTCATGTATTTCATAACTTTCATCTGATTTAGGTGCTTACACTAGAGCAGGAAGCATGCTTGAGTCCACTTAATATTAAATAAGGCTTTCCTCTTTGCTCCGGCTCAAGGAATACATTGTTAAAAATATAGTCAAATCATTGTTTATATGAACACCTTTTGTGAAGGTGATATAGCTTGCAAATACTGGATAGGTTTGGTTTTGCAATGGATCCAATACAATTAGCAGGTCAGAAGGACTGAATCATCTTACAAGGTGCTATAGACTACTCTAGAGAAAGTTGACATGTTTCATGGAAATTGGTCACAATAAAGTTACCAAATTTCACACTGATAAAGGTTAAGAAGAATTTCCCTTATAGTTCCAGGAATCATTCCTAGAATTTACAACAATAATAAAAGAAGATACCATATTTGCTTTTGTTTAAATTAATTCTGAGTTAACTCAAAACTGTCATATTTGTAGATGCACACGTGCTCAGGCCTATCTCTATGTGCAATATGTGGGAAGCCTCTGCCCAGAAGCTTGACCTGGTGCATCCTTACAAGGTACTGAGAAGACATGTGTGAGAACTGGGATAACACAGAAGTGGGAGTCTAGGAAAATCTGAAGAAATGAAGGCAACAAAGAAGGGAAGCCATGAGAGAGAGAGAATTATTGTCATGAGGAGTGGGGACAAAGGCAATGCAGTTATAGCAAACTAGAGGCATCATTAGTCCCCATTGCTGTTGAAAAAAGTTGTTTACAGTGAATTTCAAACCCAAGGTCAAGCTTCAAAATTAGAAACAAATTAAATACATTAAATGAAGACACCAAGGCAGATTCATTTTCCATGCTGCAGTGCTATGGACTATTAGAAGTTCTGTTAGGACTCCTTCACAATCACAGTGAACAATGACAGGAAACATACATTTGCAATAATGGAAAAATCAGTCTCTACTAGGTATTTTGTTATCCTGACATCCTTAAGCATTGAACTTTCATTTTATGATCAAAAAATTATTAGGATTCATAGCAGTGAAAAAAAACAAGACCCAGCCTCCAACATCGGGGGTGGGGGAGGGGACAGGGATGAATCTCGCAATAGCATTACTGCTGCTTTTCATGAAAATGTTACAGAACACTTTGTGCATGTCAAATATAATATCCACAGATCACAAAAAAAAAAAAAAGTTAGAGCTTTCAAAGTCACAAATATGCATAGAAGTCTTCTATATCTATATGAGGATATTATAACACATTGTCCATTCTAGAAAAAAAAAATCGACAGATTTAAAGTTTGAACACTGCATGGCATCGAGGTCATGATTCCCTCAATGGTATGCACAGCCAAAGGTGACAGAAGAATATTCTGACCGTAACTCCCTGTAGGTCAAATTTAGTAAATGCAGGAATGCAGAATTTTCATTCAGTTCTCTTGTGCATAAGCATTATAATACAATCTTTAATTATATCCTCAATCTGGTATTTTCATCGAAAATCCCTGCTTTTAAACATTTTGCAGAATTGACAGGGCTCACTTACTCAGCAGTTTTTCAAATGTTCAGTTGAACACGACCATGCAAGTGTGGCCCCAGGAATTTAACTTACTGTAATCTTTGGAACCTCTTGAAGGGAGGTTCAGGATTTTTTTCTTTCCTTCCATGCTCATCTGTTCAGTACATACATGTCTCACAAAACATTAGTGAGCTTAGTTAAGAATGTGCCTGAAGGTGTGCAATTACTATAGTATTTTGAAAGTGGAGCCAAGGAAGACAGATTAGTTTAAAAAGCATTATTAATTTTGAGTCCCTGCGCTTTATTACAATTTTAGAGGGTATTTAGCAACTCAAAATTAAAAATCTAGTTCCCATGTACTTAATTTTCAGCATAATGTTCAAGACAGACCCTGTGGTGTCAAATCAAGAATACAGACCGCAGTTTCTCGTACTTTTCTCGCGTACATGGTAGAAATTAATTATTTTCAGCTCCATTTAGTTTGCTGCTTTAATTTATTGAAGGTCCCCTCAAATAGTTCTGTGGACTCAATGTGGCAGGGGAGGAAAAAGCAGCAGGGAAGAACTTCTCAATCCAGCACTGCCTGCCAAGGAAGCGTTACGCGTAACATACTTCCAGAGAAGGAGAAACATTTGTGTGAAATGTTTGGTTTAAGCAATGTATTTAGCATCACTGAGAAATTCTATAGCAGAAGCAGGGACAAAATCCAACTCACCATGGTAGGTTCTACTTGCAAAAATCTCCCTTCTCTCCTGCATGCCCTATTTCATTTTGGTGAAGTAAATGAGGCAGGCATCCACACCAGTAAACCCACTTTCTCCCTAAAAAAAGAACAAAGAAGTCAGCAAGTAAATGGCAATTTACAGCAGCTGATAATCAGCTAAACACCACTTATTTAGCAAATGTATTGTTCAGTTCACTTTCCTTACCAAGGTTATTACTATGGGGGATCTTCCATTTAAGTCTCACAATGGGTTGCACCATGTTATTACAGAATGGACTGTTAAGAAATAATAAAGCAAAGAACTAAGCCCAAAACAGAGCTTCTGCAGTGACAGATCAACTGCTGCAGCAGTTTAACATGGCAATGATATGGATGATTTTAGGAACTTATTTAGCATCCAAGCTTTAGAAAGCTCAGACAAAGATTCATTTAATGAGTAACACTGCATCATCCATCAGCTCTATGTTGCCACAGGCAATAGGCATGCTGTTAGCCTGTTAATAATTTCAGTTGGTTTCTTTGGTTGGCTACACTTAATTGGTGTCAACCAGAAAACAAATTAAATTCTTGTTTTCTTTGCAAGGCCCTTATGCTCAGCATTTCAAAACAACTAAATGATAGATGCTAATTTGGGGGGTGGAGGGAACGTTTATAGCTACTTACAGGAATGAGGTAGGTAGGCCCCTGTTTCTGTTTCTAATATGTTTACCTATTTAGGAAGGCAGGAGGCAACTGTCCAGCTGATTTTACTTCTGATTTTGAAGCTCTGCAGTATCATGTGCCTGTGAGAATGAAGAGAAGACCAGAACATGTTTTACTGTTTTACTCCAAAAGTGACACTGTAAAGTACTGTTCTGCATTCATTTATCATTCCCACTACATACCCTGACCCTGGAATCTTAATCTGCAGCACTATTACAGAGAAAGAATGTCTTCCTTTCTTCCAGCTTTGACCATTCCCAAGATTGTTATAACTTCAGTATCTTACTGTTGAGATCACAATAGCTTTTCCATTAAGAACTTCAGCCAGAGCCCAATCCAATTCAGATTAAACAAAAGAAACATACATTATCAAAACAGAGAAACAGAAAGGAAGCTTTCTGGAGGGAAACATTGTCTGACCACTGGTACACATTAACATGGACATAAGGATTCTAAAAGGTAACTTGATAAACCCAAACAGTATGCCTTGAGATTGAGATTGCTTTGCTATTGCAGAGGTATGTACATCAGATGACAGCTTCTTAGGAATGCAGCCCCCTTACTGTTTGGTTCAGAGAAACAAAGGCAATATACCTCAAAACCCAGTTTAGAGGGCTGGTTTTCCACCCGTTTGACTGTACGTTCCATGTCAATGACAGAACTGAGTAAATTATTCCAGCTGATCCAATATATTTAGTCCCTTTCTACTCATGAAACATTCATCTGCAGATTGAGATTTACTGATTTTGTTCAAAAAAAAGTCATAGGATTTAAAAAAAAACCAAAACAAACAAAAAACCCAACAACAACAAAGCATTGCAGATTGATCTAAAAGAATTCTTGATATTAATTAAATTAACCATGAAGCATAGATCTGAGTGGTTTAAAGAGCTATATGATAATGTTTTGCTTCCTGACTGGATATGTGAGCATGTTGTCGTTTATCTAGCTTTTCATCTGGTTTACCTGTTAAGAGAGCAAAAATGATCAGCATATACTCTTCTTTTAAAGCCTGTTTAGTGATACTCCGCCCAAGTACCATTCTTTCTGACCCTGACTAAAGTCTGCTTCTCTTTTAGTCTAAGTACCATTAATCGAGGTCTTAAAACATTATATCTTGCAATGTTTTTATGGCTATCATTCTTATACTTGCTTTCTCCCAATTCTTTGAATTTTTTGTTCCTCTAGTTACAAAATATTACACTTTCTTCTCTATATACAATTTGCTTTTTCTTAACAAGTTCATATACACAGTTATATTTACTTGTATATTTATGTAAGCAAATCCACATATTTGTTAAATATATTTGTTTTATAAAAAGACAGACTAACAAACTCTTTTCTATTTTCCTTTTCCACTCTCTCAGCTATACTTTTCCTACTATATGTTGTCGCACAAATTTATTTCAATATAACACACCTTCACTGGTCATTTTTACAGCCGTAAGACACTGCCTGCTTTCCAGGTTCAGCTGAATTTTCACCTGGTTAACTTGTGTCAGCCACCTGTCTAAGTTCACTTTTCTGTGAAATTCCACTGAAATGGAAAAACAGCTATGGTAACCTGACTGGAAAGAACTAAATATCCTCCATATTCATACACAGAGTATTTGGAAGTGGTGGTGGCCACAAAAATAACATATTTAAGGTGTGGAAAATGAACATGCAACTCCATGCAGTCGGGAACTTACATGCACATTTTTACAAATGTCTACTGAAGTCCATAGGCAAAACTGTACTTACATTTTTGACTAAAGATATCACACCTTTGACTCCCAGCATTATAAGAAACAATCCAAAATGCCAAATTAAGATAGGTTTTTAAGAGATTGTCCAGATACTTTTTTCACTCTTGCTGAAGTCTTTATTTCAGACTTCTAGATTGAAACATTACCTAAACTTTACTTCAATTTCACTGTAGTGTTTATATTGTTATGTGCAGATTGTACAAGCACACATAATTACATTAACATTCTCATAGCTGAAGAATGGTGCTCAAGATCTTTGAGTTCGTCTGATTCCTTTCCACCAGCAACATTTCATTCACAACACACATTACAGTCACACACAAATCATTGAGAACAAGTGGTGCATCAGTAATGCTGTTGGTGGAAACAAAAAGAGAGCCCAAGCCTGTTGTGCTGTTCTGATGCCCTCACATCCTGTTGAACCGCTTGACACTCACAAAACTCAGTTAACACTTCTAGAAACAGCACACATGGAAGAACTACTCAGAGTACTGCTGTCCATCAAAGTGCCCATTTGTTTCTCTGAAGTGCCATTAAAAACAGCTGTTTTAATTGCAGAAGTTAAAAAATAGCCAGAACAAAGCTCTCTCTAGATAGCAAAAATGTGAAGTAAAAAAAGGAATACATAAGAGACTGCAGAGAAAAGTGTCTCCTGGTTACTTTGCCTCCTCCTAAAACCATCCCTGGACACTTGCATGCATCCATTGGATAATAAAACAGAGGTTAGGAGAATGAGAGGAAGTATACTGGTCTCATCTTAATTGGGTGAAATTCATGCAACAGCACAAGCAATGGACAAGGAGACAGAAAACTCGTCTTTCAATGCAGAGGCCACAGCAAAAGCCATAGTTATCTATGATTGTGAACTACAGATTTAAATTAAATTGTAATTGCCAATACAAGCAATTAATTTGATCTCAGTATTCAATTCTATATTCAGTTATTTGATGAGTCTGTCAAAATGATTCATACATAATGAAAGAAAAACAAATGACACTAGATTCGAACTGAAACAATCACAAGAAAGTTTTATGGAAAGAACATAAAACATTTCCAGTAAGTTTCTATAAAGGTAATTAATGCTTTCAAAATTCAATTTTTGTCTTGTTTATGGCATAACCGAAATGTGACAATCTCTTACTAATGATTCATGAAGGTTTTGGTGTAGTAATACCTTGACATGATTACATTCTAATAAGTACTGTATGTTCTCAACATTTGATTATGTGATACATATTATTAATATGTTGATGATATTACTGTTTAAGCTCAGATTTATAATTCTATCTCTGAAAATAAAATACAGACACTTCCAGTCATGCAGATGATAGTTACATGTGTTTTTTTCATTAGCCCAAAGAAACATACATACTGAAGACTTCCAACTTCAAAATGCAAACAAGGACTTTTGCGAACAATTTTGTTCTGATCAGTGGCATTATGAAAGGCTGTAATGGGACAGTACAGGTATACTGGAAGTGCCCACATTTGAGGTTTATGGCAGACCTCAGGTTTTGTCATGATTAGGTACTAAAGTAGTTTTTGCAAAAGCTATTGTATTTGAACCCTGACAGAAACAGTATCATCAAGATCTTGGAAAGTTTTCTGTACATTCCCTTTAGCTCTTTGAGGCAGCAGACTTTTTGTCCAAAGCTCTAATTTAAGACATGATAAACATGTTATGTTTATTGCTGCTGACTTTTAGCATCCATAGTAACAGCATGTAGTCATGGAAAACACAGTAATTGTTTGACTGGTCAAAAGCTAAAGACACCTTTTTACAATGTAAGATTCTCTTTTTAATTAAAGACCTTATATACAACACATACTTCTTTATCACATAAAGCAGAGACACTTTTCCATGCCCATGCTAGAAAGCTACCAAATCTAAACTCTCAAGTTTATCAATTATCTATATTCATCTTCTGAAATAAAATAATAAAAATAAAATTATAATATATATAAAATCTGCCTTGCTTGTTCATTATCATTTCCCATGAGCCTCTTGGACTTTGGTAACAAGAAGACAGATCTTGAACTAGTGCCTAACCACTAGTTATTTTAACTAATCAAAGCCACTAATCAAAGTTTCTAATCACAACTCTTTTCTATCATACTCCATTACGGGCATATAAAATCATACCTTTTACTAATCTAAAAGTATGTCTTTCATTCATTCCTAGGTGGTAGAAGATGAATGACTTTTATTTGAAATGTATCTTCTTAATTTCTCACTATTTCTAATTAACTTATCTGCAATACATTTCTGAGAAAAAGCTATTTCTAAATTTTATACACATGCAAAAAACCCACAACAGTAACTGAACAAAGCTACATTGTGAACTTTCTCTGAAAGCTATCAGCAAAGCAATTTACAAGCATACAGACACATCAATGGTGGACTACATTAGGAAAACCTGTTGCTAGAGAGCTGTACAAACTTTAGCAAATAAATAGAGTGCATTGTAATTGCAAACTGAGCTACCCTCTTCTAAAGGAATATAAAATGCAAGCAATTCAAGTTACTTTTTTGCACTCTACACCAACCACCCAGTTTGCTGACTTCGCAGGAAAAACACAGCCATAGTTTTACCCTTCAAGACTTCTTTACAACACTCCATCAACTTCACAGGGACAGCTTCACCTTTACAAATAATAAATGCAATTTCACTTTTAAAAGAATCACACTTCGTTAACTATAAAACACACCTCTAGATACAAAACCTGACAAGCTCCAAAGCCCACTAATGAAGAGTAGCACTATACCATATTTCAAAGTATCTGATCAGGTGTGATAGGACCTTTCTGGTCACTAACGTATAAGAAAATGTAACACAAAACTAGAGCATGCAGTACATACTGATGCCTAAAGACTCACAGAATAAAGCAGTCCCCTATTGATTTTAGTTTCATCTCATGAGATCTATTTTCTGTTAAATCCTACTCCACCGAATAAAGCCATTTTCCAGTTGCCACTCTCCCGATAACGCAAAAAAAAGATTGACTTGGAGGTTAGTGAGAGCTTCCTCTAAAAACTGGGAAACTGCTACTGCTTTATATAATCACGGAAGCATTGTTTCTCCTCAACCAGCTTCTTAGAACTGAGGATTGAGAGAGAAGAAAGGCGGACTACGGCCTGCCTGATCAACACTGTATGGCTGAGCCATGGTAATTTCAACGGACTGCATTCAGAGAGCTACTTGGTTTGCTGCCCATCTGTGCTTCTTACTGGCAGCTTCCCAAGGGTGAAGGGTGGGCAGGAAAAAGAATGGAGAGCATCAAAGACAGGGAAACACGCAAAAGTCTGTGCTTTGCTAAGTGATTACTTCTGCATCGTGAAATGCCAGCAGAGCAAATCTGACCTCTGTACAAGAGAAGACGATTAAGGAAAAAGAAAAATGACTAGGGGAAATTCTCCATATGATTTAATGAGGTGGGGGAGGGAGAATATATTTTGAACCATAGACAATAACTCTTCTATCACTCAAAATATGTATCTATAGCCCAGATGTCAGTGAAGGTTTTCCAAAAAATAATTACTCAAAATCTCTCATTAGAGGAAGACAAAAAAGAATTAAACCATCTTTCTTGTTTTTCAGAGATGCTCTAAGTGGAAAAACACGATGATTATATGATGAGCTGTCGCTCAGTTCAACCCACTCAGTTCTATTACTGCTCACTACAGCTGCTTTAACATTCAGTCAGCTCAGTTACCTTTTATATTCATGACATGCAGAAATTCTCAAATGTCCCTTATCACACAGGGCAATCCTTGCCCTCGGAATCCAAACTGATTTGATCTCTTTTTGCTTTATGGGAATTTAGGACTGAATTGGGAAAGAGTAGGAACCCTGTTTCCATATCATTTGAACTCCTGCACCACACACATTTTTCTCTGTCCTTCCTTTTGCTCTCTATAAGACTGAGGTTATATCGTACAGTGCACCATTTGCATATCAAAAGCAACAGCACTTTACACAAAAATGAAAAGCAGCCACTTTTCTGGTTTCAGGGACTAAGAGCTTAAGACATGAAAAGAATTTCCTTCCTCTGAATCTGTACCTCCAAATTCAGGTGTAACTCAGTTCATCAAGACTGGTTCAGATAAATATCTTAAAAATGAAGAAGCTCCCCCACTGCCACTGTTACCTGATACTTATTTGCCAAAGACAGAGTTAATTTTCTTTTCAGACCCTTTCTTTCTGGAGCAGTTAGAGACTTCACTGTCTTACCTGAAAGAACATAATTAAGAAAAACATGCAAAGAAGTTCAAAGGTCATAAAGAAAAAATTCTTATTTATCTCAAGTTATATGCAACTTGTCTGAATGGCACTACCCCACTTACTGGTGTATTTCAATGTCTTTTTTCAGCTGGCCACGATGGCCTCAGATGTGTCAGACTTTGTTATTAAAATAAACAGGATGACTCTCTGCTCTACCTTGTACAATCTAACAAAAGAACATATACACACAGAACACTATTCCAGGTTATTGTAACTTCATGCTAAGGTAGCAACCTTGCCCTAAGTTTCTAAATGAAGGTGCCTTTTCTGAAGCAAAATGTCCAACACTGGTGTTAAGAACATACACACAAGCTATTAGTGCAGAATAGCTAGCACACCATGAACTCTAAGCTAACTTGTGACCTTCATCAAGCTCCATGAGACACAGCCTGGATACTGTATTATTGCACCCCATTTTTCTCAACAGGAGGCAGAAGTGATTCAAGCACAAGCTATATTACCTGCTAAAGTTCAACATGCCCCTAACTGTATCACACCTAACCTTTACGCCCTCAATGCATCAGATCAACCTCCATTAACCTAAAACCAGCATCTACCCTCCAGAAAGCAGACAGGCAAATAAATACATAAATACAAAGACATTCATAGTTCTGTTTCGGGGAAACACCCTTCCTGCACATTAATATGGGTCTATAGCCTAGTGCTTGGCATACTAACAGACAGGTGAGACTAAGGATACAAGCTATCGTATCCTTGTTGGGCACAATAACTGGCCATCTATATGTTGTTCCCTACCCTTTTTACTGATGGTCACATACGTCAGGTAGATGAGTTCATAAAGGCTTYAAAAGGGATAAGAGAGCGGTGCAACCACATCCCCTCTCCCCCATAACATGACTGTGATTTGTGACATCAATTTTAATGACTTCCCTGCCTAGAAACGTACCTGGCCACCCACACACTCTAGACAGAGTGATGAGGTGGAAACAGCAGAATGAATGACTCGGAGAAATACCAGCAGCTGTTTACCACAGTGTCTCACTACTCCCAATACCAACAGTAGTGGGTGGTGTTTGAGCTGTCCTTGACCCTGCCAAATCCCTCTTAAACTACTTCCCACCATTAGAAATGTTGATGTGTTTCCAGGTCCTACCATGAATGCATTACCGATTTCATGAGGAAGATCTGTCTGCTTCAGATGGTTTAAAAGAAAAATAGCTAGCGGACAATTCTTATGCTCAAGAGAACCATGCTATACTATGAGTATACTGGATTACACATTCATTTGACTTGTACTAGCCAATCAAGCTAGTTTATCATTCACAAGTCACCTAAAACCCTTCTTAAATCCTCAGAGATATCTGATCTATTTCCCTATATGCCTTCAGTTAGAGTCAGATCATTTAAAGAAATTGCACTGGATCAGAAACAAGAACCAGGATTTAAAATCAGTCAGTCTCAGCAAACTTCTTTCCGTTTTTCATCTATTCCTTACTTAATAAAGCACACAGTGCAATAGGATGCTCATTTAACACAAGAAAAAAGTGTTTATGAGTACATTGCTATTTGCATAGGAATCTTAATGTTAATCCATTTTCATTTTAAAATAAATTTTATTAATTTCTCAAACACATTTCTATACTAATGCTCTGTGCTTCACATGAAGCCAACAGTCATGCCACTACCATGTTTTTACAGAGAAGCAACAGGATAGTGGATCCATAGAAGGCTGAGATCTCAAATGCAGAGTAATACTATTGCCACCATTCTCTGTAACCCTTACAGGATTACAACTCATCTGGAACTCTATATCCCTTTATTGCACTTCAGGTGATAAAAGGGAGAACCTCCTAAAAGTGTTAGGTGGACTTAGCTGCTGAAGTCATACATCTTATGGTGAATAAATAGTTCTCTCTTTAATGGTTGCCAAAGCAGACATTGAATTTCTTATTAATTATTTGGAGAAAACTATACCCACCTTTCTAGAAGGACTTGCTTTTGTGGGTTCTAGATCTGTGCTGATTCTTCCAAGACACTAAAAAGCCTACATCCTACACACATGGAAAAAAAAATCAGGTGTTCGAGAACCTGGCTTCCCCATAGTCTGTCTGGACTTGTTTGGTTGGAAACAAGCGTGAGAAAAGTAGCCATGTTTCAGTACGTGTAGTCCTACTCTCTGGCAGTCTACACCAAACACAAATGAAATAACAGGATCTTTCTATAAAACTTCATAAACTGGTAAGAGATAAAAGGCACACGGAACATTAATAGGTACTGACACCTGGCAAAGACCAATGTGATCTAAGGCAGCTTAGCTAACCACTGACAGATTCACAAGAATAGTCAAATTCAAACCAAGGCTGACTGGATATGTATGCATTAGAAGTGAGCATTTTTCACAGCTCTATTTCTCGTGAAGCATGGAGAAGAAACTTTAAATTCCCAATTCAAACAGCATATACAAACCTCTTCAAAAAGATCACAAGTCAGCTGTCAAAACTATCTTTTATGTCCTGCACCATCTTCAGTCCAATCCTGCCTTTCTGTCTGCCTGCCTGATGTATTCAGAGGTTGTTGCTGGAGTCACTTCCTCTTGTCCATCCTATTTAACTAATGTAATTCAAGAGAATAAAATAAACTATTTCTGCAATAGCAGGAAGGCACATAGTGAACTGTGGAATACCAAATACACCAATTCACTTTATTCAGTGGATAGAAATTTTACCCAGAATACCTCACTGTAACTGACTGACACCAAAACAGAACAAATAATTCAGTAATCACACCTGCACCCGGAACAGTCTGTCTTGTTCAGGACTGATGTCATCCAGAGAGGGGAGTTCGCAGCGCAGCTGCTGTACTTCATGTAAACACAGAGCTTCCATGGAAATTTGAATGCTTGCTTCTTTCCCCTGCTCCCCCCCCCCCTTTTTTTTTAAATATAACTTTCCTATATACTTTAGAAAACTATAAATTTCTATCCCCCACTGCCTTTTGTGGGCAGCTGGTTTTTTTTCTAACTTGAGAATGAACTACATCACAAAATTATTTCCTATTGTAAACAACAGAACTGTCTGATGATTTTAGTGCGATATTAACAGAAGGTTCTTAACTGTTTTTATAGCATAAGAAATAAAATTTTAAACCGCCTAACTCTACTTTTCCAAAAGCAGGCAAGACAGAGTTTTAAAGGAGAAATGCCCAACAATTCAGATAAGTGTGACAAACTGATGTTTTATGCTTACACGGTTATAGCCTTTTGGTGGCAAAACGACCCAGTGTGCACTCACTTCTTCACAACGCCAGGTTCCTCTCAGAGACTGACCCTCCTCCTCCACATTTGTCATTATACTAAACAAATAGCTTACAATAATGGAGAATAGCTACTGCCATTTCTCATGTGCTAAATGTAATATTCTCTTCACAACATCCTTAATGGTTCACTTTTATTACAAGCATTACTCAGTATACACCTCCTCAGTACTTGCCAAAACCACATTCTAAACATTTCCCGAACTATGCCGGTAAAGTATGAAATTCAGATTTAATGTACAGGATAACCAATCTTATGTTGATAGCTACCATTTAACAGAGACAGTCTAAAAATTTTGCAACACAAAGAAATGTTTAGTAAACCCCAAGATAACTTAATTATAATATATATATTCATGTATCATTAACCTACGTCAAAACAGATTCAAGCTCTCATTTTGTAAACAGCATTGCAAGAATGCACCTTTTTTTACCCATGTTCCTGAAACAAGTTGCAAAAGATAAATAGCAGATGTTTCAGTATCTGCCAGTCTAGGCATCCTAAACTGAGCCAAAGCCCCTCACTGAAGCAAGCTGGGAATCCTGCTTCAATAAGCATTCTTAATGGGACCCATTCAAATTCTCATATACACTGGCAGAATAAGCAGGAAGTTCAACAACTAAAAAAAGGAAATATATTTGCACATTTCAATGCATTAAAATAATGCAGGACTTCCATTCTTCTCTATTCAAGTTCCTGTGTATATGCAAAAGAGGATGAAGAAGTAAAATTTTCCATTTCAACTATGGATTGTGCTAGAAGCAGCATCAAAAGATGGAAATGTGTCTCTGCCAGTCCAGCTGAATGTCATCTAGTCAACTGGTATTAAAGGTACTTACTGAAATGAGTGGCAAAATCACCATTGCCTTCAATAACAAAGAATCCTCTCTGAAGCTAAAAAAAATACAACATGGTTGTTTTGCCTTTTTACTAAGTGTGCTTGCATTACATCAGCTTTTGCATCAAAGCTGGTAGTGCAAAGAGGAAAGCAAAGCCAATTTTATGAACTGATGTAATCAAGCCTAGCATCTCTGTGGGGTTTTTTTGTTCCTATGGTCACAACRACATCAGACTACTCTGCCTATTTAGTAGTGGAGGGCAATGACAGTTCTTCACCTCTGCTCACACACTTCTCTCTTCTTTTCCTCCTGCTTGTACATCCTGACACATTAGGAGTCAGCTTGCATTTCAGTGGGACATGAAACAACACTTGCCTCAAATCCCTCCCTCTCTCTCCCCCCTCCTTTCTCTCAATGTTTCCAGCTATCGCAGGCAAAGTCAAAACTTTACTTAAGAAAGTGGAAAGCGGGGAAAGAGAAATCTCAGGAATTTAACAAAGCACATCTAAACGCTGTAAAGTSGGTCATGAATTTACACACTGTAACACAGATTGTTCAAATAATAGCTGTATTTTAAGCATAGAAGATATTTATCCATATACAGAGCTGACCTGGAAAGATTATGAAGCTGTTTGTCTGCCTGACAGCATGGGGAGATGCTTAATTGGTACTCCAGCCCCATAGACACCCACACTGCAGTTAAATTAATAGGCTTGTGTTGTGGTTTAACCCGGCAGGCAGCCAAACACCACACAGCCGCTCACTCACTCCCCCCTCCCCTCAGTGGGATGGGGGAGAGAATCGGGAAAAAAAAAGTAAAATTTGTGGACTGAGATAAAGGCAGTTTAATAAAACAGAAAAGGAAGGGGAAATAATGATGATGATAATAATAATAATAATGATAGAATATACAAAATGAGTGATGCACAATGCAATTGCTCACCACCCGCTGAGCGATACCCAAGCAGCGATCGCTACTTCCTGGACCACGCCTCCTATTTATATATTGAGCATGACATCATATGGTATGGAATACCCCGTTGGCCAGTTGGGCTAGCTGTCCAGGCTATGCTCCCTCCCAGCTTCTTGTGCACCTGGCAGAGCATGGGAAGCTGAAAAAGTCCTTGACTAGTAGACTACTTAGCAACAGCTAAAAACATCAGTGTGTTATCAACATTCTTCTCATATTAAATCCAAAACACAGCACTAGGAAGAAAATTAACTCTATCCCAGCCGAAACCAGGACAGCTTGGTACTCTCAGCTTTCTGGTTTACATGGGTCCATATATGTGTTTCAAAAGGCTCCTACAAACTAATGTAAGTAACTTCACTTTTCTGTATCAGTTTCTACACTTGTAAAATGGGAATAATTATACTAATATTAAAAAGAACACATCAACTGAAGAGAAGTTGATTCACTTTCTGTTCACATAACCCAGCCCTGGAATTCCCCATCTAATTAATTCTCTCATCTGAGACACAACACCTAGGCCAGATACATCAACGCTCTGCTCTGAAATTAGCTATAGCTATCTTAGAATCCAAAACACACAAACATACTGTAATACCTCTAAAAAGTATATTTTGCAGTTTTCATTTGTACTCTAGAGCATTTGTGAGCAATTTACATATTCTACCATTAGGGGCAAAACATTTTTTCCACAAAGTGATTTCTTACACAGCCTTATCATCTAGAAACAAACTTCAACAGAATGTATTAAAGAAAATATATTTACACATGGAAAATACTGTAAAACTTACTGACAAATGTAATCTGTTACTGAAACATACAAGTACGCACACAGTATATTTTGTAAGTTTTCCTACTAAGAGATTTCTTGAATCTGCCCTGCTGTTAAACACACAAACATATATCTGCACAGTAGTTGGTATTAAAACTCATCTAAAAAAAAAAAAAAAAAAAAAAAAAAAAAAATCCACCATCAAACCAACCTACTGACCAAACAACCCCCCACATCCACACCTCTTCCTCCATGTCTTAAACTATTGGGACAAATTAATAAAGAGAAAATAGCAGTATGTTAGATACTCCAATTTCTAGATTTTTTTTTTTTTTTTGTCTTCTTCACTGAATTAGATCTTTTGCAAGGTTTAAGGAAGGCAACATAATGAAGCACCTAAACTACAATAAAAGTAACCTTGCCATAGATTGAAAAAAATTAAATGTCATGCTAGATAGTTCTGTACATAAGATTATCACATATATCTTTTGCTATCCATCTCATATATTCTTCAGCTGAAGTCAGATAAATATTTCCCATAGACACAATTTTTTATAAAATGTAGACAATAAGAAAAATATGATTCTCTATAGCTGAACTGCCTACTTCAATCCCTGAAACTGATGATTTTTATTTGCCAGCTGTCCTTCCCATTAATAAAAAAAAGCACAATCCTCCCACATCTGCTCTTACTTTTGAGCAGCTTACCACGTAACATGCAAAGAAATGAGCAAACATTTTAATAACTATAAGTCAAATGCATTAGAAAAGAGGTATTATAAATATAAAAAATAGAAGTATATGTTTTTATGGACAGAAAGAAATGTTATGTGAATTTTGAAATGTGTATAGGTATCATACATTTATATAATCTATATGTAATATATAGGTATATTTTATCTATACTGCATCTACGTTATCTATATGTCTATATTATTGATATATTTATATAGATATACATACTTTTATCTGTAGATAATAGAGATATCTTAACTAACATAATTAACACCACCTTTTTTTTTTTTTTTTTGTCATTTGGGATAAGCTGTCAATTCAAAATACAGAACTTGATACACATCAGTCATTAACCCTACTGTAAGCCATGAAGTTAAAGCCTAAAGGATTTATTTAATATTCTTCTTACTAGCAGTTGACAGACATCTGGCAACACAGAAATGTAACACTTCATTTAACTTATCCATAGGCTTATTCCACTGAGCCCCAGATGTTTTAGCAAAAGAAAAAGAAAAGAAGTTCTATAATTTTAGGGTGGGGGATGGGAAACCTGTTTATAACAAATGGCCCTTGCTTTATTAATTTCTACTAAAACTTAAGAGGCATTAATTTTAAAAAACAAAAAATTATCTTAAGTAGAAAACCATCCTTGGTTCATTAGCTTGCTTGCGTCTTCCCCCCCGCCTTTTTTCTTTTTTAAAATGTGTGTGTTAAGGTACCATGTTGTCGTAGTTTAAACCTGGCAGCACCTAAACACCACGCAGCCGCTCGCTCACCCCCCGGCTCCGGTGGGATGGACGAGAGAATCGGGAGGGCACGAGTAGGAAAACTCGCGGGTTGAGATAAAAACAGTTTAATAATTGAAATAAAACAAAGTAGAACAGTAATAGTAACAGTGATAACAACAACAACAATATACAAAGCAGGCGATGCACAATGCAATTGCTCACCACCCGCCCGAACCGACGCRTGCCCGATACGAGAGCCCGTCCCAGCACACAGAACCCCCACACACCCTTAGTTTTTATACTGAGCATGACATCGCATGGTACAGAATACCCCATTGGCCAGCTGGGTCAAACACCCCGGCTATGCTCCCCCACCAGCTTCCCATGCACCTGGCAGGGCATGGGAGGCTGAAAAGTGCCCGGAGCAAGCACCACCCAGCAGCACCCAAAACATCAATGGGCCATCAATGCTCCTATTATACCAAACCCAAAACACAGCACCCCCCTCCCCAGCTACTGGGAAGRMAGTTAACTCTGTCCCAGCTGGAACCAGGACACTATCCACCCCTTATTCTATACCATCTACGTCATGCCCAGGTCTCGCATTTTCCAATACATTCCAATTCATCATCATCATAATTTTTCCTGCCCATCGATATAAACACAGATGTCACTCCCTTAGTCTATGGGCCATCCCTCTAAAATGTCCATTGAGTTCATTTAGTCCATGACTTTTGGGCTCCATCTGTCAT
>JAYKAV010000790.1:25513-39178 GCA_035582835.1 Phoebastria nigripes | reverse complement strand
TACTGGGACCAGCCCATTTGCCCTACTGGGACCAGCCCGCGACCCCCACCGGGGCCCTACTGGGACCAGCCCGTGCTCCCCGCTTAGGCCCCACCGGGCCCCGCTCCCCTCCCGTTGGGCCTCACTGGGCCCAGCCCCCCCCCCCCGCAACGCCCCGAGCCGGTTCCGGGAGCCTCCCCCGTGGCCGGGCCGGTCCCGGCGGGTGCCGGGGAAGGCGGGGCGGGGGATGGGAGCCGCTAGGCCCCGGGGCCGGTCACCTTTCTGGATGCGGAGCTGGGCGGCCGAGGCCTTTTTGCTGGTGCCCTTGGTACCGCCCGCCGATTCCTCCTCCTTCTTCTGTTGCTTCAGCGAGAAGAGCTTGATCATCCTGCCGGGCCGAACCGGGCGGGGGCCGGGGGGCGGGGGCCGGGCCGGGCCCGGCGGCGGCGGGAGCCGGGCGGGGCCCCCCCCGGCGGGGAGGAGGGGGCGGGCGGCGGCGCAGGCGGCAGCGGGAGCCGGAGCGGGGAGCGGCGGCGGCTCTGAGGCGATGGGGGGAATCGGCGACGACCGGCGCCGCTCGGCAACTTCCGGAAACCCTTCGGGGCTGTCCGGAAGGAGCTTCGGGGCTCTCCGGAAGGGGGCGGGGGTGGGGGACTTCGGCGCCCTTCGGGGCTTTCCGGAGAGGGCTCGGGCGGGCGCCGAACGCGCTTCGGCTTCGTCCGGAAGGAGAGTGACTCGTTCCGGGGTCTTCCCCCGCCGCTTCGGCTCTTTCCGGAGCTGCTTCGGGTTCTTCCGGAAAGGGGGTGGGTTCGATGCGTTCCGCCCCGCCTCGGGTCTCTCCGGAAAGCGCCGAGTGCTGCCGAGCTCTTCCCCCGGAAGTACCGCGGGTTCGGCTCTTTCCGGAGAGGGGCGTCGGGTTTCTCCAGRAGGAGAGTGAGCTGGCCGCCTTCGGCTACCCTTCGGAGAGCTTTCGGCTCCTTTCGGAAAAGCTTCGGCTCTTTCCGGCAGCGCACTCTCCTCCCCGCTCCTTTCGTGTCTCACCGGAAAGTGTCGGCTATCTCCGGAAATCTCCCCTCACACCACCACCCCCCAAACTCGGCTCTTTCCGGAAGGCTTCGGCTCTTTCCGGGTTCCCCCATACTTCCACGGGCCAATCCCGCGCAGGGGGAGGAGCCTGAAGCACCGGCCCAGCCTTGCAGTACGGCGCCRGAGCGAGGGCGGGCCTTTACTTCCCCCCAGTGGGCGCCGCCATCTTTATCATGGGCGCCGCCATCTTTAGTGGGGGCGTTGCTCCCATAGCAGGCATGGGATGGGTGTCCCTACCGGGACCAGTTCCCCCTCCCAGAAGCTTCACCAGGGCCATACTGGGACCAGTCCCTCCACTCCCAGTGCTGCCAGTCCCGAGCATGGCCAGCATTCCCCCAGCTCTAGCTCAGGATCTCCCTGTCCAGCACCAGTTTAGCTTCAGCCCCTCACCAGCCGCCCCATGCTCACGGGGAGGGGGTGCACGGATGAAAGGAGGCGGCAAAATGGAGGGGCCCAGGGGCCAGATCCAGCCCTGAGATGAGGGAGGAGCTCCAGGAGGCCGAGACGATGGCTTTATTTCTCCGATAGACGCAGACAGGGACACCCCCGTGGGGGGGGAGGGGACGGGGCCAGCCGCTGTGGAGGGTGAGGGGGGACAGGGGCACCACCACCGTCCCTCCTCACCATCCTTAGGGTCACCGGGGTCCCCCCTGAGGGAGGGCATCAGGGCCCCAAGGGGCCGGCGGGGGGGACTGGTGAGCCTTCAGCCTCATCCAGAGGGATAACGGGCTCGAGGAAGAGGGCRGAGGAAAACTTGCGGTCGCCGAAGGCGGCGCTGAGCCGGGCTTCGAAGAATCGCTGCAGGCCCAGGATGGACTGAACGTCCGCCTTGTCCTGGGGAGGGCAGGGGGGAAATTCAGGGGTGAGGGAGGGGGATGGACCCCCCCCCCTCCCTTGGCCCCCCAAAAACCCTCCCCGGGGCTGCCCCGCACTTCGGTGAGGCGGTTGAACTGCCGGATCATCCTCCAGACGTCGCGGGCAAACTCCTCGGGGCAGCGGTAGTGGGGGGTGAGCTTCTCCTGCAGCTTGGCACGGATGAGGGTCAGGTCGATGGCGTCGTGGCCAGCCTGGGGAGGGGGCGGTGGCAGCAGGGGCGGGTGAGGGATCCTGGTGGGGTAGATCCCCCCCCCMCACACACACACCGTGGATCCCCTGCCCCATGCCACAGGACTCACCGGGGAGCTGGAGAGGCGATGAAGGGGCCGGCAGGGCTCGTGGCAGAGCAGCTCCAGCAGCACGTACTCACATTTCTGCAGGGATTGAAAGGGATCCCTTGATCCTTTCACGCACCACTGGATCCCCTGATCACACACACACACACCCATACATACCTGCTGGTCCAGGGGGCAGAGTTTGTGGGGCGGCCCCTCCTCGAAGCCGCCGGCGAGGTCCTCACTGGGGGGTGGCAGGTCCTGGCACAGCAGACACCTCCACTCGGGGCTGCGGGATCAGGCAAAGGGATCAGGGGTGAGGGGATCAGGCGGTCCCCCTCCTCTCCCAGCTTGTTCACTGCAGCGCAGGCAGAGCCCCCGGGATTGGGGCCCAGAGCGCCCCAGGCGTCTGGGATCAAGGGGGTGGGGGCAGCCATGGGGGTCAGGGACAGTGGATCCCACAGGGTTTTGGATCAGCGGGGAGATTCCCACACAGATCGGGGCCAGGCAGCAAAGGATCAAGGTGGGGGTTCCGCGATGGAGGGGGGATACCAGCTCCCCAGGGATCAAAGAGCTCCCAGCTGATCCAAGATCGATGCACGACTCTCCCCATGGATCAGGGCAGAAGATCCCCAGGGGATCTGGGTTGCTGTGTAGGTCCCCAGGTGGACTGAGGACCTACGAGGGATCCAGGAGGATCAGGGATGGAGGAGTAGAGCACCATGGGGCTCAGACACTGCAGGTTCCCCCAGGATTTGGGAACAACAGGTAGATCCCAATGCAGTTAAGGGCCAGGAGATCCCAGACGATCTGGGCTTGAGAGGTGGATCCCTCCATGGATGGCAAAGCAGACCCCCAGGGCTCTGTGGTCAACAGTTGGACCTCTACAAGGATTGAGACAGGATCTCCAGGGATCATGGGGCAGTCCCTGTGTGGATCTGAGAGCTGGCCTGGTCCCTGGGGTTGGAAGATCCCAGGGGGAAGGAGAAGAAAAAAAAAAAAAGGAGAAGCTCCAGGCAGCTGCGTGGTCTGTGGGGTTTTTTGAGGGGAAAACAGGTAAATTAAAGGGTAAAGTATTGGATGGGCCTGAGTCTGCTNAAAAAAAGGAAGAAAAAAAAAACCAGCAAATCCTGGGGATCCAGTAGCAACCAAGGACTGGAAAACCTGGGTGGCAGCAACTTCCTCAGAGGAAGGGTCAGTAGATCCCAAAAGATGCTAACAGATCCCAAGGGAGAAACGTGGACTAGGGTCAAGTGGCTCCCAAAGCTCCAGCAGTGGCCAAGGACCTCTGGGTTGGGGAAGAACTGGATCTGGGGTGCAGGAGGCAGATAGATCCCAGAGGCCAGTGATCACTCAAGGAATCTAGTGGCACCAGAGGATCCCCCCCAAGGAATCAGGAGGGGTGGAAGCAATTCCACCCCCATCCTGGGACAAGGAAGCAATTGATTCTATGGAAGATGAGTAGATCCTGTGAGAGATCAGCAGACCCCAAAGATCTGGTGGCTCTGGGTGATCCCTGAAGATCCAGGGACCAGCAGATCCCCAAAGACCCTCCACGATGCCATGGGGCAGTAATCCCCAGCAAGGGGGATCTCACGGGAGAGCAGTTGATCCTGGGGGATCTTAGCAGTGCCAGAGGAGCCCCAAGGGGACAATGGAGCAGCGACCCTCAGGGACGGGAGATCAGTAGATCCCGGGGACATAGGGGGACCTAGGGAGGTGATCAGGGGCAGCGGGTCCCAGGCTGCCCAGTGGATCCCGGGCATACCTGGGGACGTCTTGGAGGGCAGGGAGGTGACAGTCGAGGTGGTAGCAGCGCTCGCAACAGTCGCACATCACCACGGCACCGGCCTGGCAGCAGACGCGGCAACAGGAGACCCCAGGGCCGGGGGGGGCTCCCGGGGGGGCAGATCCCAGCCCCAGCGAGGGTCTGGGGGGTCCCGGCACCCCAGGGTGCTCAGGAAGCAGCCCCACCGGCTTGGTGTCCTGGGTGTCCCCAATGGCTGCCTCCTGCTGCTCCTCCTGCGAGGGGGGAAGAGAGGGGTGAGACAGACAGACAGGGAGGGAGGTGGAGACGGACAGAGAGACACCCACCTTGATGGTGAGGGGGACAGGGGGCCGCGGCTGCGCCCCCCGCTCGATGACGATGAGGCTGAAGTCCTCGGCCGAGGTGCCAGGGAAGACGCGGAAGACGGGGGGCTGCGCCGCCCCCGACAGATCCAGGTCCAGCCGCTCCAGGCTGACCCGCGGCACCTTGCGGAGGAGGGCGCTCACTGGGCCCCCGGGGGGGCGGCTCCTGGGGGGCACGGGGGGGGAGTCAGGATTTAGGGACACACACCCCCCCCACAACCCTCCTGGGTTGATTTCCTTGGGGTTTGGGGTGCCAGCAGCCCCTGGTCCCTTCAGGATCGGGGTGGCACCAGGGAGGGCCCCAGCCACCCCCCAGCAGAAGGGGAACCCCAGCTACCCCCTGGCACAGGGGGATAAGAGAGGGGACCCCAGGAACAGAGTGACAGGGGCACCCCAGCCACCCCCTGGCACAGGGGGACAAGGCGGGGGGGGACCCCAGGAACAGAGTGACAGGGGACAGGGACAGCCCAGACAAGGGATGGGACTGGTGGAGGGCTCGCAGTTGACCCTGGACAGAGGTGACAAGAGTCAGGGGAGTGTTGGGTACAGGGGGACAAGGGACAGGGGGGTCCCGGTCACCCCTGGAGACAAGGGGACAAGGGCAAGGGCTGTCCTGGTTGTCCCCAGGCACAAGGGACAGGGTTACCCCAGGCCCGGGGCTCCATCTTCCACCCCCTCAACTCGCTGTCAGAATGGAGGTGCCTTAACTCCGCCAGCCCCACCCCCGAGCCTTCGTCATTACCGCTTAACGAGCAGCTTCTTAACGAACTTCTCCTCCTCCCCGGGAGGATTAACATGTTTTCTCCTGTATAACAAGGTTGTCAGGGCACCTTGGGGGACCCCAGGCAGCCCCCCAAGCCCCAAAATTGTGTTCCTCCCAGCTGGGAGACCTCCTGGGATGGAGCCCCACTACCCAGGGACAATGACGGGGACACGGTGGCCCTGTCCCCTGTCCTCCGTGCCTGGGTATGGAGTGACAGGGGACATGGGGGACTGCAGCTACCTCTGGGTATGAGGTGACAAAGGTGGGGGAGACCCTGGGTATGGGGTGAGAGGGTGTCCCTGCCACCCCCTGGACATGGGGTGACAAGGGACAGGGTCCCTGGTGTGGGGTGACAAGGAAAGGAGGTCCCACGTAGGGGGTGACAAGGGACAGTGCTGTCTAAGCCACCCCCAGGGCACACTGTGATGGGTCCCAGGTATGGGGTGACACAGGACAACTATGTTGTGGGGTTCAAAGCCACCCCCCAAGGCACAGAGTGACAAGGGCCAGCAGGTCCCCGGGGACAAGGGACAGGGGGTTCTGCCACACTCACCTCTTCACTCCTGTGACAGCAGCTTCAGGGGGGCCGTTGGCTGCTGAGAAAAACCCACATTAGGGGCCTTCCTCCCCTCCCTCATCCTCCTCCCTTCCCCCCAGGCTCCCCCGTGTCACCCACCCACTCACCGAGCTCAGCACCCGCAGCCGCATCCCAGGGGCTCTCGGCCGTCTGTGGGTAAAGGTGTGGGGGGGACAGGTCGGGGCAGCCCAGCCCCTCGGCCCCCAGGGGAAACCGAGGCAGGGTGGGCATCCCCAGCCCCCCATCACCACTCTGTGGGACACCGGGGGTCCCCTGCCCCTCCTCAGCCCCGATTTGGGGTCCCACCAGGGGCTGCAGGAGGGGGCTGGGGGCATATTGCCCTTTGCTCACCACCGTGGCTTGCAGGGGGCCCTGGAGAAGAGAGGTTGGGGGGGGGGTGTCCATTACCAGGGGGGCACCCACAGGTGCGGGACTCCCCAAAAAACGCACCCCCCCGCCCCCCCGGAGGTACCTGTGAGGCGCCCGCAGCGGGGCTGGGGCCACGGGGGCTGGCAGCCGGTGGCTGGGGGCTGAGGGATGGAGGGGGGAGGCTCCACTCCGAGATGATGGTGCCTGCGAGGKGAGCGATGGGTGTCAGGGGGGGCCCGGGGGTCCCCAGGGGTGTTCCCTCCCCGGGGGCTCACCAAAGGTCTCGGCGCTCTTGGTCCAGGCGTTGAGGTCCCACTGGAACTTCATGTCACCCTGCGGCTCCACGGGGTCCACAATCATCTTGAGGGCACGGTGGAGCTGGAAGTAGATCTGGGGGGTGCGGGGAGGGGCTCATCACAACCCGGGGACCTTGGGGGGACGCGTGTGACAGCATCCTAGGGGTGGTTGTCACAACGCAGGGAGCCCAAGGGGACACGTGGCAGCGTCCCAAAGACACCCATCATATCACGGAGACCCTGAGGGGACGCGTGGCAGCACCCTGGGGACACTTGTCACATCACAGGGATGCCAAAGGGACACATGGTAGTGCCACGGGGCCAGTTGTCACATCACAGGGACCCTGAGGGAACACGTGGCAGTGTCCCAGGGGCAGCTGTCACATCACAAGGACACTGAGGGGACACGTGGTAGCCCCCCAGAGACACCCATCATATTGCAGGGACCCCGAGGACACACGTGGCAGCACCCTGTGGACACTTGTCACATCACAGGGACTCCAAGGGGACACGTGGCAGTGCCCCAGGGACAGTTGTCACATCACAGGGACCCTGAGGGGACACGACACGTGGCAGTGCCCCGGGGGCAGCTGTCACAACACAGGGACCCTAAGGGGACACATGGCAGCGTCCCAAAGACACCCATCATATTGCAGGGACCCTGACGGGACACAGGGCAGCACCTCAGGGGCAGCCATCATGAGGCTGAGGGGAAGCTGGGGGCAAACCACTCCTCAGGAGACCTTTTTCTGACTCTGCTTTGCCCCACGTCCCCCCAAAACAGGGAACCTAGAGGAAAGCAGATCTCAAGCTGAGACGCAGCACAGCCCGGGGCTTGGCTTCGCTCTCCGGCACCTGCTTCCCCACCGGTCCCAGAGAGCAGAGTCACGGTGATGGGGGAACGATGGTCCCCAACTACCCACCCTGGGGGGTTCCCTACCCAAGGTGATGGGTTTAGGGGGGTCTGCGAGGAGGTTTCGGCCCCTTGGCAGCTCACCAGCTTCTTTGAGAGCAGCAGAGCAGTGCTGTTGTCGCTCTCCAGGGCCCAGGAGGCGAAGCGGAGGATGTGCTCCTGGTGCCGCTGCACCTTGGTCATGGCCCAGTGCTGCCGCTCCAGCTTCTCCTGCTGCCCCTCCGTCACCCTCTGTGAGGAGGGGGACTATGCCACCTCAGGGCAGAGGGATGGTGACAAGGGGAGCGCTGGTACCGAGTCACCAACCAGCTTACCTGGGCGTCGCTCACCAGCACCTTGCCGCGCTTGTTGAGCTCCTTCATGATCTGGAGGATGGCCATCTTCACATCCACCTGCACCCGCTTCTGAACGTCCGTCACCTGGCGGATGCTGCCGGTGGAGAAGGGAAGGGGTGAGGGGGGTAAATGCCCCCGTTGGGGGGCAGATAATTCCCCCCGGGGGCAGGGGAGGGGCAGGTGGGGGAACGTACAAGCTGCGCACTTCCTTGGTGGAGCGCTGCAGGCTGGCGTGTTTGTCGCCCAGGCGCTTCACCAGCGATGCCAGCATCTTGCGCTGGTTCCTCACTGCATCCTCCAGAAACTGGTACCTGCGGGGTCGGGGGGGGGAAAAGGGGGTCAGCAACGGGGCAGGGGGGGCTGCGAGCCTCAAAACACCCTGATGGGTGCAGCCCCCCCTACCAGCGACCCATGGCGGGGCCCCAAAATAGCCCCCCACAGAGACCCCCCGACTCCTGGAGCCTCTGGAGTAGGGAACCAACTTGAATGAGTTCACCCGCTCAATACTTAGCTAACTTCCTCGCTAACTTGTTAGCCACTAATAATCAAGTTAATTTGGGTTAAGGAGCTGGCCGAGCTAACAAACTCATCAGCCACAAAATTTTAACTTAATTAGTTATTAACTTTAACTGAATTAGATCTTATGCATCAAAAATGCTTTTAAGATAACAAATCAATCAAGTAAGTAATCTAACTAGATACCTGCTCAGATAATCAGATAATGAATCAAATTAGTTATCAATTCAACCAGGAAATTTAACCTGAGAACAAAACCAGACTATTTTAAAAAATAACAATTAAAAATTGGTTAAAAATCAAGCTAATTGAAATAACTGAGAAGGTAATTACATGGATTTTTCACAACTAGCAAATTAGATCTCTCCAATTCCTTAAAGCCTAAAAGCAATTTAAGCCCCTCAAACCAACCAGTCAGCTAATTAACAAAGTAACTAATCAGGTAACATACCTATTTGATTAAAAACAAAAAGTAACCAAAATTAACACTCTACTCGGTCAATCCTTTCAGTAGTTGGCCAACTAATAACTAATGACCTTCATTTTTAAAATCAATAATTAATTGATGAGAATAATTAGCCTACAGGCTAATTACAGTTCTTTTTCAATAACTAGCTAATCACTTTAATTAGTTATCTACTTTCTTAGCTATTCATTAAAAACACATTTAAGGCACTGTGGGGCCTCGCTGATAAGGTGCACAGGCAACCTTTTCAGTCGATAAATAAATTTGTTCAGTTATCTGACTTGCCCCAAATCACTGTTTTTAAGAGATAACGAGCAGGATAACCTATTCAAGCGATAATTAGCCATGAAAAATCAATTTTTATTCAATTAATTACTGCCGGTGCCCACTCACTGGTGGTCCTTGTGCGCGTTGAGCTGGCAGTCACGGCAGGTGAGCGTGTCGCACGTGTTGCAGAACAGCACCAGCGGCTCATGCTTGTGCACGGAGCAGTACACGGCGCGCTCCCCCTCTTTCGCCTTGCCGCTGCCTGCGGGAAACGTGGTGTGACATCACCGTGATGTCACCATGACGTCACCAGCACCCAGTGGGATCCACTGGCGGAGTAGGTGTCCCTGTGGGACATGCACGGCCGCTGCAGTGGAACCTCCAGACGTGCCCGGGGATGCACCGACCACAAGGTTACCGCCTCGGAAAGGGTGGTGACAGCGCGGTGACAAGGACAGTGACAGCGCGGTGACAAGGACAGACCTGTGGCCCGGACCGTGTGGTCCTTGGTGTACTTGACCCGCTGGTGGGCCTCCACGCAGGTCTCGCAGAGTGGCTCCGAGCACTCCACGCAGTAGCTGGTGGCCGGCGCGTTGTCCTCGCAGCTGGTGCAGCACTGGGGGACAAGATACACGGCGTGGGGACACCAGGCCCACCCAGCCGCAGGGAGCTCGCTTCACCCTAATTAATCGTTAATTAAGCATTAACGGTGTGTTACCTGACTCGACCCCTGGCTSGTGGCAGCCGCCTCGGCCCCCCTGTCCCTCAGAAAGTAGTTCTCCACGACGTCCTTCAGGTGACACTGGTGTTTGCAGACGGGGCAGTCGACCACTGTGGGGAGGGGAGCAGTGGCGGGGGTGTCAGGGGGGGCCCAGGGTCACCACCACCCCCAGTCACCACCATTTGTCACTAGAGAGTCCCCTCCTGGACCCACACAGTGCCTTGTGCCTGCTAAAAATGCGGTGGCTCATTAGCGGGATGGGCGGCTAACACGCTTCAGCAGAGAAGAAACAAACAAGAAGATTCTGGGTCCTGACAGTGACATGCAGACCTTGGAGACCTCCAAAACTGGAGCCCCACCACGGCCCCGGGGCTGTCCCTGATGTCATCGCAGAGGGGACAGCACCTCAGGGGGTCCCTGCTCCCAAAGCAGGTCCAGCATCGACCCAGGTCACCTATGGCTTTTTCTAGGCAAACCACCAGACAAGAAAGTTTCTCCCAATATCCACCGCAAACCTCCGTGGCCACTGTCTCTGGCTCGGCTCCGTCATCCACCTTCACAGCAGCCACTGATTTACCCTTCCTCCTCCTCCTCGCCTCGGGAGGCGGCGCAGCGACGGTTGAGATGTCATCTCCCGCAGGCGGTGGTGAGAGGATGTGGCGCTTTTGACCTCTCCAGAAACCTCCCCGCAGAGGCGGAGGGGTGCGGAGATGGCGACAAGGAGCCGCGGTGGTGGCAACCGCCAGCAACGGGGTCAGAGTGTCCCCCCCCACCAGGGTGGGACAACCCCATGGCGGGAAGGAGCCAGGCATCCGGGTGGGATCAGAGCAGTTGGGGGCTGTCCAGTATGACAAACTGGGGCAGGGGAGGAGGCCACCAAGCACAGGAGGCTTGGGAAGACCCCATGGGCCACCCCATGTCCAGATGAAGCCCTACACACGATGACCCACGTGGGGAGCCCCGGGGGAAGCCAAGGGTGTCGACAGCACCCCAGCTGCTTCACCCACGGGTCCGCTTGCACCCCTCAGTGCGGCTCCGATCCCACACCACCCTCCAAACGCCCTCTCAGGCGCCCAGGCCCACCCCGATCCCTCTTCACACCCTCACAGAGCTGTTTGTACCACCCTACCTGTCCATACACCCTCCCCGGCCTCGCACACCCACACGCACCCCTCCTTGCACAGCTCCCGGTCCCGTTGGCAGGGCTTGGCACCACCCTCCCATCCTTCTACAGCCTTGCACGACCCCCCCCTTCCGCGGCCTTGCCCGCTCCCCCCTTTAGCTGGGCCTCGCACGGTCCTCCCGCCGCCCCCGTAGGGCTCCTTCCCCCCTATCGCAGGGCTCCCTCACCCCCGGTTAACACACCTCCCCCGTTACGACGCCCTCACACACACACCCCCCCCCCTTCCCCTCACCTGGCCCATCCGGGGCGGGGGCGGCGGCAGGGCCCGGCGCGGCCCGCAGGCACTCCCGGCAGACCGAATGAAGGCAGGGCAGCAATCGCGGTTCCCGCTCGGCCCTCAGCCGCTCCCGGCAGACGGCGCAACGCTCCAATAGATCCAGCGAGTCCGGTCGCTTCCCGGCGGGGCCGTCCGCCTCCACCGCCGGACCCGACATGGCGGCCGCTGCCCCCCTCAGCCCCCTCACCGAGGGGCTCACGAGCCCCCGCCGGCTGCGCGCGCAGGAGCCACCTCCTCCTCGGGAGCAGCCAATCARCGCCCGCCGTGCGCCGAGGGGGCGGGGACGAGCCGAGATTGACAGGGCGGGAAGGCAATGGGAGGTGCAGGTGGATGGGGAAGGCGGGACAGCGGCGAGAGAGGGGCGGGAAGGAACCGCCGGCACGTGAGCGGCGCGGGGGCGGAATTAAAGGGGGACGGGCCAATCATCTCACTCAGTGGGTGGAGTCCACACCTCATTAAGCCAATAGACATCTGGAGGGTGCGGACTGACAGCTCACGGATCCAATCTGCTTCTTCCAAGCGCTCCACCCCCAAGGTGGGAGGGCGACTGTGGTCTGGAAGCCGAAAGGGCGGGCAGGCGCTGGACCAACCAGCGGTCGAATCAGCTCAGGGAAGGCGGTAACTTTTAAGATGGACGTTGCGCTTAGCCAATCGGCATCCACACTCCTCGGGGAGGCAGGGCAGAGGCTCCGATCGACAGCTCAGCGAACCAATCACCTTTGAAAATACCTCAGCATTCCTAGAGCCGGTCCGGAGTCACTCCGGTTCGGCTGCTGTGGGCGGGGGTAGGCGTGGGGGCCCCGGGGGAGGGAGGGAGCGAGCTCCGGCCCAGCGGGGTCTGCCCGGGGCGAAGGGGTCTCACGGCAAGACGGGGATGGGGGAGAGATGCAGACCGGCTATCGATGGCGGCCCAGGGCTGGGCCTGGGTGCGGGCCCAGAGTGGGACGTGGGTCCGGCCTTGGGCTGGGCCTGGGCCTGGGCGCAGGCCTGGGGCAAGGGCTGGACATCAGCTTGGGCCAAGGCCCGACCCTGAGCATGGTTGTGCAAGGGCTTGGCTGTCAGCCTGGGGCCAGGCTGGGGCCGGAGCTCAGCCCTGGCTCTGGGCAAGGACCCGCTCAAGGGCTGGTCTTGGGCCTGGGTTGAGCCCCAGGTTTAGGGCTGGTTGTGGGCAAGGGCCTAAGGCCAGAACCTGGCTCTAGGTTGTGGTGTGAGCCAAGCTTGGGCCCAAGTCCCTGGTGTCACCCCGAAATCACCACCTTCCCTCAGAGCTAGCCCTCAATCATGCCAGGACCAGCCTGGACAACCCCGATTCGGCTCCCTCAGCCCCCCGTCCTGCTCTGGTGACCCCATCCAACATCCCCGGTGCTACCCCAAGGCCTCCTCTGCTTCCCTCCACCCACCCATCTCATTCTGCCCCATGTTTTTGCTTCTCAGTCAGTTTAACGCTTGATTTCATGCCCAGAGGAGAAGCCTAAGAGTCTCCAAAGGGGCTTTGCGGTCCCCAGAGCCATGTGCAAGTGAGTAAAAACACCTCAAAAATACTTAACCTTGCCACCGGAGAGGATGATTTAAAGCCAGTGCTGGGTGAAAGTTACTGGGCGAGTTGTACAGGTGTTTGGGGGGCCCAGGGCAGCGGATTGGGGGCAAACTGGGCCAAACTGGGGCTGCCCTCACTACCCATGGGGGTAAATACCTCCCATCCCCTCCCAAAAGCACCCAAATTTTGGCCTGTTTAATGACCCACCAGTAGGATTGGAGGGAGCCCCGAAACTGAGGGGGTGATGGGGCCCGCCCCGACACAAGATGGGGGCTGTCTGAATCCCTTCCCCCTTCCTAGTTTGGGGGGTTTCCCACTCCCCAATTCCCAGTTTGGGTACTTCTCTCCTCCGCCATTCCCAGTTTGGGGGGTTCCCACCAGCCAGCCGCCTGTTGCTGTTTTTGGGGAGAGGTCTATTCCCCTCCCCCATTCCCAGTTTGGGGGGGTCCCCAATTCCCCATTCCCGGTTAGAGTGATTTAATCCTCTCACCCATTCCCAGTTTGGGGGGGATTCCCATTCCCCCATTCCCAGTTTGCGGGTTTATCTCCCTCCCCTATTCCCAGTTTGGGGGGGTGCACACACACGTCCCTTCCCCCATTCCCAGTTTGAGGGGGGTTTCCTCTCCTCCATTCCCAGTTTGGGAAGAGTTTCCCCCTCCCCTACTCCCAGTTTTGGAGGGGTGGGTTCCTGCTCACACCCCCTCCACCTTTCCCAGGTTGGGAGCCTCTCTCCCAGTTTGGGGGCTCCCTGCCTGTCCCCCATTCCCAGTCCATGGAGGGGGGGGGGGGTCTCCCCCTCCCCACCCCGCTGTAGGGGCCCAGTGGGGCCTCTCGGGTGTCCCCAGGGCCTGTGTCACCCGTGGGTCTCCCCACCCCACAGCAATGGGGACATGGAACCCAACTGGGAGCTACTGGGGGAGGATAGGAGACACTTACGGGTGCTGACCCACAGCGTCACCTCCCACCCTGGGGCGAGGATGCCCACGTGGGTGTCCTGGGCATGGTGACACCCCTCCTAGGTGTCCCAAGGGTGGTGACACGTCCCAGGGAGGGGGACATCCCTCCTGGGTGTCCCTAGGGTGCTGGCAGCCACGTGGGG
>JAYKAV010000800.1:1698138-1709223 GCA_035582835.1 Phoebastria nigripes | reverse complement strand
AAATTCTGCCGGTGGCACCAGCCCCTGAGCCACGTGTTGATCAGGCGTGTTTTCCTGTCCCTGTCAGTAYTCTTCCCTGCCACTGAAGGGATTGAGGAAAACACTACCTGTGCTCCTGATCCTTCAACSRATCDCCCCAGTGCCCTGAAGTCCCTTTTGATCRCTTCTGGGCTTCTCTCYGCAACCTCGTCGCTGCCGGCCTGTATAACCAATAGCGGGTAGTAATCAGAGGGCCGTACCAGACCAGGGGGTTTCCTAGTGATGTCTCAATGAACACAGAAAGGAGATTTTTCAAGTAGTACACAATGAAACTATTCAYGTCCCCAGAACAATACACTGTAGATGATAAAAGTGGACATGGATTGAAAAAGTGACTAGATTCACTTGTGGAAAAGAAACCCTCCTAATACCTGTATGGTATAACACCTGACCTGTTCCATGTCCTCCTCCTGGCATCTGCCAGCARTCACTTCTGGAGAGGGGATGATGGGCTGGATAGACTTTCAGTCTAGCATAGTATAAACAATATTACGCTTTTAGTGTTTCTTGAAATACTAATTGGGATATAGATACTCGTCTGGCAATGAGTCACTGGCATTCGTTGCCTGTTGTGGTGTTACAAGAAGGCCTGAAGGAAGACTTTGCTGATTCAGGTTATTTCACAGGCGACAACATGCCGTATCACCATCCGGAGATACAGTTTCACTCACAGCACTTTGCCAGGCTTTGATGGCCTTTATGTCTCCAAACAAAAATGTCAACACTCAGTCCTTCGGGAATGATGATTTGGGAACCGCACAGAGTTAGGATGTTTCACTAAGACAGCTGGCCCAGCCCGACATAAAATTCATCAGCTGAGCCTGGAACACAATTTATGTGTCTTGGCAGCTAATGTTTTGGCAATGCGTTTGTGATAAGCTGCAAACCAGTTTGTATTTGGCGATCAGCCTCTGTCAGTGCTCGTGTTTGTTTCAGTTTTTTCAAGCCAAATCGGTCTGTTTTCTCACGATCACCAACACAGACCAAACCACGTGCAGGTCTGTGGCAAAATACGTTACAGCTGCAAGAGAGGAGACTAGACATTTGTAGACAGTAGGTCTTGAGAAGTTTCTATGTAGAGCCGAGTGAAGTTTTCTCAAAATTCAAGGAAAATAGTTTTAATGTATTTTATTCTCCTGATTTAGTTAAAAATTTGGATAGATTTAGTTAAAATTTTGGATAAGTTTGTGGAATATATTTTAAAGGGTGATTGAAACACCCTCAGAAAGCAATTTTTTTTTTTTTTAAATAACTTCTTTTCCTTAATTTCTGTTTCACCGTGAAAATAAAATCAGGACAAAACAAGTTTAAAACAAGTCATCTTATATACAAATTTACCTGAGCTAATAATCCAATGCTAATCATTACTCATGCACATGTAATTTCCAGCCAGAGAATACTTTTCATCTGGATGTGGTCTTAATTTGCTAAGTACCACCTGGCTTTTATTTTTCCCAGATTTTGTAGAAAGCTTTGGGTTAATACATGGATTCTTAGGTTTCACAGAACAGATGGAATTGGAAGTAGGAAACATGATCAAAGAAAGTTAGAATAAAACAAAAAGTGAGCTGTGTTTTTCTTTGTCATTGCATAATCAGTATTAGATAAAGTAGCACTTCATGCCAGCCTTGTGGACTAAAGTCATGATAAATGAAAATGCCTGAATTATCTTACTTCAGGATGAGATGAATTGCTCCCTGAAAGTGCTGCCTTCACCACTCTTTTCACTCTTAAAATTCAAGAAAACTAGGTAGTTATATTCTTCACTGTATTTTTTTTTTATTTCTGAAATGTAAAGTTTTATTTTCCCRAATATAATAAAAACAAACAGGAAGCCATTTCCACAATTGCCAACAGTAGGAAGTATTAATTCATCTCACATGAGTGCTCCATTTCACTTGGTCCTATTGCACATATGCCATACAGTTAATTTATAAGGATTAGCCATGTTTCCAGCACCTCCATCTGGACAGTCAGATGTCCAGAAATGGTAGACTGCCATCAGAAGCAGCAGAATTGGTGAGCCCACATTTGCTTGGTGCAGAAATTTCTGATTTTGCTTTGGTGAGCTCTGACATTAAACGATGGTTTTGGCCCTGTCTGCACACTGCTTTTCCAACCCATAGCTAACCTGTCTGCCTGGCACCGGCTGAGTGAAATTGCCATGAGGGCAAATAGCGTACGTAGACTATGGCCAAGAACATATAGCCATGCCAATGCAAATGCCAAACCTGGCCACATCATAACTACGGCATTGCTTGGATCTAWGCAAAGAGCTATCCAAAAGGACTGGGACACCCTTTAGCTTTTATAGTGCCTGTGACTGCCTTCGGAGAAAAGACTCATTTAGTAGCAGCTATTGACAGATTACCATGGAATGGAGTTTAGATTAAAAAGTGAAAAATTAGTGCATAAAAGAAAATGTACAAAGCAGGTAGAACATCTTCAAAAAATCATCTTTTGGCTAATCTGCAAGTATCAGAATTGTCTTTACAGGCACCATATATAATGTTTGGGTTTGGAAAGAACAGTCCAAAACCAGCTGGACCAAACAAATGACTGTCTGGAATAGYTGGAATATATGAATGCTACAGTATGGAGGTATGGATAGATAAATCTTTATTTTGTCCCATAAAATTACTGGACCAAACTCTGAGTTTGAATAACTGATCAAACACCACAGATTTAATCTAGTTTGTTTGCCAGTATGATTGATCTAGATGAAAGTTTGCACTTTTGAAGCACAAGGGTTTTATTGTATACCATGTATCACCAAGGACCTCAAATGAAGAAGGGAATTTTCAAGCCAATTTATGATCATACTGGATTTCTGATGAGGCCCCTTAGAAAATATAGTATTTTGAGTAGCTTAGTTTAGGGAACAGCTGTTTTCAGAGTGAAGCTGTAGCACCTGCAGTCCTTTTGAAAGAAATTTGTTTGGGGAGATATTGTAAAATAATTTGGTGTCCGCTGCAGAGCAGACTCCTAATACCAATTTCATAAATGTAAATATTCTAATCCCAGAAGTGCTGCACTGACCTTTCATATTGATTTTGTGCACTTTGCCAGGATTTTGAGAAAATATGAACCATGAAATTTGAAATACAGTGCTACATTTCTCCACTTCAAAAACAATAACAGTCACTTTTAACATGTAAAAGCTCTCTTGGGACAAAAACTCTTCGCTTATGATAAATTTTCTTTTCTTTTCCTTTTCTCTCCTTTCTTAAAAGAAAACACTTAAAACATTTTACATTTCTCCATGGGAAATTCAGGTAATAAGAAGTCAATGTTAGCCCTTAACAATATGAAAAAAAAAGGGATAACAACAGTGTAGGAAATTATCTGCATTTTCTACCCTTTCCTCAGCCTGAGCAGAACATCTGCAGCGCATCAGTAAGACAAAGAGAGTATCTCTGGAGAGGTCTGTGATGGCACTTAGTCTTAATTGGAAACTGATTTCCATTTCTTCTGAAAGCATCATTCCACAGAAAGTATTTCTTTACTGGTAGAAATCATAAATGCTATTTTACAAAGCATTTTAAACCATGACAGATAAAAATGTAATATAAAAGAGTCTCAGCTTCCTATTCCACCCGATCCAGGCGAAGCAAATGACACCTCAAATGCTTTCCAATCTTTGTTGTGTTGTGTAGCATATTGTTTTATGTATGTAAAAATTTGTCATGCCATTTTCTACAAAGGTAAGGAGCTATATAAAATTTTATATCTATCTCTGAGAGGCAAAGAAATTTACCTCACAATCTCCTAGGTAAATATTTCTTTCTGGGAAGAAATTAAAGGATTGATTCTAGCTTTACCACTACTCCCCAAACAAATTATTTTCAGAACAGTATTTGTTATTTAGCAAGGAGATTGTGTGGATGATTAGATTTTTTCATTATAGTGTCCTTTTTTTTGTTATTAAACACAAACTAAAATGATAGAATAATAACCAAAGTATTAATTTGTTGTCTTGTTATTTACAAAATTTTTCTAATCCATTCCCTTAAGTATCAAATTCTTATCTGCAATACGTATATACAACCTTTTCATGGAAAAAAAAAAAAGTTTAAAAGTTGATTAACTGTCAGAGCTCTACCTATGTGAGGGGGACATGACTCAAAGTACATGAAAGCCAATGGAAGAAAATTTGTGTTTAATGGATCACGCCCTAAATGCAAACTCAGCAACAGACATCACTTTTCCTAACTACAGGTCAGTAACAATTTGAAAGAAGGGTACAAGGCAATGATTTCCAACCTTCCCTGTATGACACGTGAATCCTGAGCAAGAAACAGTGTGTCATATTCTGCTCCTTTTTACAAACACAAGCAAGAGCAATGGTGTCTTCCTGAGGCCATTAAATCACAGGATGGGTTTAGTATAATGTTCTTTAACCTAACACCAGCCTATTTAAAACATTTGGGGATATGTCTGAGATCAGTTCAAACAGAAAAAAAAAGGACATTGACAAGTTTTAGAAGATAAAGGTTTCATGGTAAGTTTGTGTGCCACAAAATCGAAGTGATTAAACAAGGAACATGATTCAAAAAGTGAGAATAATATCAATATTATTCATGGCAATTTAATATGATTTTAATATTTTTAAAATGAAGTGTTGATTTTATCTTTATTCTGTTGTTGGTGGTTTGTTTTTCTTTTTAAACATGGAGTGGTACTATAATGCTGGATTTAAAACATTTTAAGGCCTGTAAAAGCTTCTGTTCTATTGAAATGTACTTAGTAGATATTAATATTCTGAAAACAGGCAGCATAGCAAGTTCTTTTTGTGCTAGATTTTTATGAGGTATGTTAATGTTGATGGAGTGCGAGGTATTTCTTAACATCCTTCTAATGGGGAAGCTACAGAAGAACCCGCTTTCATTGGCATGAAATCCACACATTCATTACTAAACCATTTATTAGCATCCCCTGTTTGCATTTAGACCATTGCCCTTTATACCATATCCTCAACGTTTTTCATCCATCCCTGGGCCTCCTCTGCATGGAAACAGAAGTGTTTTACTGACTTATCATGTGGGTTGTAAATCAAGATTAGCCTCTAATCTACACAAAAAAGACTGTGAATGACTTTGCAACAAAATCTACCAGAACTTAATTTTATTACATGAAACAAACAACTTAAAAATCCTATGGATATGATAGTAAAATATCCATTATATGAAACGATGATTCATAAAAAGAATGCCTAGAAAATATGTAGACAGCTGTTTGACATAATGTCTTCCTCAATAAAACAGAGTTTTAGTTCAGAGAGATCCTCTTTATTTCCAGCCTTTGAGTACTTCTGACTCAAAGTCTTCTTCATTAGCAAAGGCATTGTCTTGAGGCTGCCATCTAAATATTTGTAATTTAGAGTTGTTTAATGTATCAAACATTTATCTGTTACGCTTGAAATGAGAATAGAGTTGGTAATATACATGCAATTCAAAATAACATTCTTTTTTGTTTGTTTTTCAGCTAATGAAGACTTTGAAATAAAGTCAAACAAAGGGAAAAAACCAGTTTCAAAGCAGTAGTACTTTTAATAATGAGATAATGGTATTGTAGTGGCATCACTTGCTGGGTTCAAAAGATCACACAGTTCACAGAAATTGTAAGTTCTGAAAATTAACATATGAGGTAAAAGGAGAAAAAGCTTTACTTATTAAGGAACTAAGTTACTTGATGAATGTAGTTAAAAGCCAAAACCTAATGAAATAATTTTTGGATTCGGTTATTTATTAGGGTACCATTGATTTGGGGAAGGGTTGTTAATACATGTAAAAGACAGCACATACTGCCTCTTCCCAACAAACATGTTTCCAGTATTTAACAGTAACAGCTACATGGAAACATTTGGGACATTTTAAGGCATTTCTCCTGTTAATGTGCAGTACCCTTGAACACGAAAACCTGTTTTCTAGTTTCTGAAGAAAAAATATATTACTCTGATTCATGAGAAGAAATGATGAATTAGGAGCTGAGCTTGTCTACAGCAAGCTGTTTTATCAGGATCTATGGATCCTTAGGGACCACTGACTTCTCTGTACTGCCTAGATTTTAACTTAAACACATAAATGCATATCATTCAACTAGCATTGCATCAAGGAAGTTTGACACCACAGCACATAGCAAGAAAGCATGGAAATTGCATGTTGAAAATTACACTGAGACAACTGTGGCAAAATGATCTAAAAAAGACTAGTGGACAGACCTTTAAATGAGCACAGGTACTGTGATTTCAATGGACCAAAGTTCATACTTCAGCTGAAAACTGATGCCTTGCCTTCACCTTACACAGCACACCTGACTTGGAAAAAAATTTGCAGTCTATAGTGCTCTACAACACCTCTCAGGAGAACATTCAGAATAATAACATGTTGATAATCAGTTCTGGGACCACAGAAGAAGATCGACTGCACTCATTACTTTATGAGCATGTATATTTAAAGACAGTAATTTGTCTTTTGTTCTGAGGGTATAGGTTTAGTAATGCTTGTGCGACATGGTAACTGAGTCTGTGCTGTTGATACAGTTGAATTTATAACACTTTACCAAAGTCAATTAATTAAATATTTGGGTGAACCGATGAGGTGAAGAGCAATAGAAATGCATTTTATAAATATTTAAGTAATTAATACATATAAATATTGACAGAAATAACAGAAACTGAAGAAGAGCAAGCTAAGACAAAAATTCCCTTCTGCTTTATTATCAATACTTCACTACCTGTTTCGGTCATTTTAACATTATATTTTGTAGCTGAAGCAAAATGTTCTTCTCAAAATTTAGACATTCTCATTCTTCTTTGGAAAAAAGAAGCCATTTCCACTTGCCTGGAAAACCACCTCCTGTTTTACACAAGGAACTGAAACTTTAATTTTTGTAAAGACAAGTCTGCCTTTATGAGCGATGGATGTCAAAGTCATTTCTCAGACCAGAAGGTCTTGAATTCAGTATTTCTGATTTGGAAAGGATAAACCAAATTTTATTCCTGCTGTTCAACAAATCATGAGATCATGTCCTCAACAGGTGAGTTTCCACCAACCTTGCTGGTCCATCATGGACCTGGAATTGCATGAACATACCCACTTCAGAAGAGACTCCAGTCTCTGCCAATGTTAAATTATGATTTATGGTGTGGTAGAGAGTTTTGTCTAGTCTGTTCAAGCTTTAGTTTTAACTGTGCCAAGCAACTAACTGTTCTTCTTCATAAACCACACCAAAACTCTGCAATYTTTTTTTTTTTTTTTCTGAGCAAAACCAGGAAAGTAGTTACATACTAGAATAAAGACTTATTCTGATGATTTATTTACAGGAGGAGAGGACTGGATGACAGAAAAGCTGTAGGTTTTTTGCCTGAAATAGAAATAGAAAAACAGAAATAGAAATAGAAAAATTCTATTAATCACCTTAATGTTAATCAGCTAAATAAATTAATTTGTTACTTGATCACATTTGGAGACTAAGTCTGTAAGTGCAATATACGAAGTTATATCCAACATTTAATTATTATACCCATGAATTTCAGTCATCCAATTTCACTTCATTCATTTGTAGTGAATAGGGAAAGCTTTGGGACATGGCAGGCAAAGACAGAGAAGTGTAATAATTTAAACGTGTGTGGTGGGTTGACCCTGGCTGGACGCCATGTGCCCACCAAAGCTGCTCTATCACCCCCCTCCTCAGCTGGTCAGGGGAGAGAAAATATAACGAAAGGCTCGTGGGTCGAGATAYGGACAGGGAGAGATCACTCAGGAATTACCGTCACAGGCAAAACAGACTTGACTTGGGGAAATTAGTTTAATTTATTACCAATCAAATCAGAGTAGGATAATGAGAAATAAAAACTAAATCTTAAACCACCTTCCCCCCACCCCTCCCTTCTTCCTGGGCTCAACTTCACTCCTGAATTCTCTACCTCCTCCCCCAAAAGCGGCGCAGGGGGACGGGGAATGGGGGTCGCGGTCAGTTCATCACACGTTGTCTCTGCTGCTCCTTCCTCCTCAGCAGGAGGACTCCTCACACTCCTCCCCTGCTYTGGTGTGGGGTCCCTCCCACGGGAGACAGTCCTCCATGAACTTCTCCAACGTGGGTCCTTCCCATGGGCTGCAGTTCTTCAYGAACTGCCCCAGCGTGGGTCCCTTCCACGGGGTGCAGTCCTTCAGGAACAGACTGCTCCAGCGTGGGTCCCCCATAGGGTCACAAGTCCTGCCAGCAAACCTGCCCCAGCGTGGGCTCCTCTCTCCATGGGTCCACAGGTCCTGCCAGAAGCCTGCTCCAGYGCAGGCTCCCTACGGGGTCACAGCCTCCTTCGGGCATCCACCTGCTCYRGTGTGAGGTCCTCCAYGGGCTGCAGGTGGATATCTGCTCCACTGTAGACCTCCATGGCTGCAGGGGGACAGCCTGCCTCACCATGGTCTTCACCACGGGCTGCAGGGGAATCTCTGCTCCAGTGCCRGGAGCACCTTCTCCCCCTCCTTCTTCACTGACCTTGGTGTCTGCAGAGCTGTTCCTCTCACATATTCTCACTCCTCTCTCCGGCTGCAGTTGTGCAGGTTTTTTTTCCCCTTCTTAAATACGTTATCCCAGAGGCGCTACCACCGTCGCTGATCGGCTCRTCTTGGAGCCGGCTGGCATTGGCTCTATGGGACGTGGGGGAAGCTTCTAGCAGCTTCTCACAGAAGCTACCCCTGTAGCCCCCCTGCTACCAAAACCTTGCCACGCAAACCCAATACACCATGATTACTCACAGACATGTGGGGACTCTCTCTGCTGCATGGAGATAGGGTCCCACAAGCRGGAAGAGTTCATTAATGAAGACTTACAGGCACAACTATAATAGAAGTACATGAAGTACATGAAAATAATGATAGTAATAATCAAGAGTATGGGAATTAAAATTTATCACAAAATACTATGAAAAACCATGAAGACCTACCCCCTGATATTCCTGACAATTTAAACATTCTGTAATTACAGGGCAGTTACAGGAACATCTGCTTTCCACTCAAGAATCATTTTACTCACTCTCCATGGTGAAAAAGATACTATACAATTTGTGGAGAAATATTGCATTCTTAAGTATTATTAATCTTATCCAGTTTCCATGCATAATGGATGATTGCTTATTTTTGCATCTTAACTCACACCTTTACAACTATGCAGGAACAAATTTTTGTATTTATTTCCAACATTTTTTGGAAGAGTTATCCACAGGAGCAAAATAGACATTAGAAGAGAAAGTTGAAACCTATTCTATTTTCCTTTTCTATTTTCTAAATTCCCCTTTCAGAAGAATGGACATACTGATCTTTTCTTTGAACTCACATAACTATGGAAGTATTCACACAGTAGGGACCCTATTCAAGTCTGTCTTCTAGCTATTTTAAAGGTGGAAAAGGGGAAGAATAAGAATATTTACTTTCAAATCAGCTACATCAGCTATAAAATGAAGTAATATCTGAGAAATGCCTTACATCAGTCACTGTATACAGCTAATAAGTATCACTCCTTTTGTTAAACACATAATTACAGAGTTCTCAGAACTATGAAATCTGTCAAAAAAATATGATTAATTACAGACATTCACATAACCTGTTCAAAGAACACTGTGATTTTACTAGTGTTGCTTGAAGACACTGACAAAGGAAGGCGATGATTTCAAGCTTTGTAGTCTTTCATTGCAATAATAAACAGAGCAGGAAGAAAGCTCAGAAACAACAAAAAAAACCCCACCAAGCAGAGCCAGCACAGCAATGCAAAGCTACTGGGAAAGTGCTCTAGGAGGCAACCAAGGATTCTCCTGATTTGAGAGAATTTCATGGGTAGACAAGGCCAGTAACAACTTCTACATCCAGTGAATCTCTGTGGTTTGAAGGAGGTATTTTGGAATGAAGGCAAGTATCCTGGGCTCCAGCTTTCTTTATGAAAAAACACTTCCAATCCACTTTCTAATCACTTTTGAAGAGTACTAAATTATGTAGATGTCTAAAGCATTTGTGTTCMCAAGAAGGAGAGGAAGAGGACACTAACATATCAACATCTACTGTCCTTTCCCTCCAGTTTCTTAGAATCGAAGAACAGTTTGGGTTCRAAGGGACCTTTAATGATCATCTAGTCGAATCCCCCTGCCATGAGCAGGGACATCTTCCACTAGACCAGGTTACTCAAAGTGCCATCCAACCTGACCTTGAACACTTCCAATGATGGGGCATCCACAACTTCTCTGGGCAAYGTGTTCCAGTGTCTCACCACCCTCATCGTAAAAAGTATCTTCCTTTTGTCCAATCTAAATTGATTCTTTTTCAGTGTAAAACCATTGCCCCTTTTCCTGCCACTACAGGCCCTGGTAAAAAGCCTTTCTCTGTCTTTCTTATAAACCCCCTTTATATATTGAAAGGCCACAATAAGGTCTCCCCAGAGCCTTCTCTTCTCTAGGCTGAACAACCCCAACTCTCTCAGCCTTCCTTCATAGTAAAGGTGTTGCAGCCCACTGACCATTCTCATAGCCCTCCTCTGGACCCGCTCCAACAGGTTCATGTCTGTCCTGTGCCAGGGACCCCATAGCTGGATGTAGTACTCCAGGTAGGGTCTCACAAGAGCAGAGTAGAAGGGGGCAATTACCTCCTTTGACCTGCTGGCCATGTTTCTTTTTATGCAACCCAGGATACGATTGGCTTTCTGGGCTGCAAGAGCCTATTGCCAGCTCATGTCCAATTTTTTGTCCCCCAGTATCCCCAAGCCCTTCTCAGCAGGGCTGCTCTCAATCCATTCATTCCCCAGCCTGTATTAGAATCATAGAATCATAGAATCATAGAATCATTAAGGTTGGAAAAGACCTTTAAGATCATCGAGTCCAACCGTCAACCCAACACCACCATGCCCACTAAACCATATCCCTAAGCGCCTCATCTACATGTCTTTTAAATACTTCCAGGGATGGTGACTCCAYCACTTCCCTGGGCAGCCTGTGCCAATGTTTAACCACTCTTTCAGTAAAGACATTTTTCCTAATGTCCAATCTAAACCTCCCCTGGC
>JAYKAV010000800.1:1626090-1697568 GCA_035582835.1 Phoebastria nigripes | reverse complement strand
ACTGAGGGAGCACTCAATCCCCTCATCCAGATCATTGATAAAGATATTGAACAAGACTGGCCCCAAAACGGAGCCCTGGGGAACACCGCTCGTGACCGGCCACCAACTGGATTTAACTCTTTAACTTTATTGATCTTGGGGATTGCCCCGACCCAGGTGCAGGACCTTGCAGTTGGCCTTGTTGAACTTCATGAGGTTCGTGTGGGCCCACTCCTCAAGGCTGTCAAGGTCCCTCTGGATGGCATGTCTTCCCYCTAGCAAATCAAATGCACCACTCATCTTGGTGTCATCTGCAAACTTCCTGAGGGTGCACTCAATCCGACTATATATCTCATTGATGAAAATATTAAATAGCACTGGTCCCAGTATGGACCCTTGAGGGACACCACTCATTACTGGTTTCCACTTGGACATTGAGCCATTGACTATAGCTCTTTGGATGTGGCCATCAAGCCAACTCCTTATCCACCTAGCAGTCCAGAAGTTCAGGTAGATAACATCCGTAGCTCTTCCWTTGTCCACTGATGCAGTTACTTCATTGTAGAAGACCACTAGATTAGTCAGACACAATTTGCCCTTGGGGAAGCCATGCTGGCTGTTTCGAATCACCTCCCTGTCTTCCAYGTGCCTTAGCATAGCTTCCAGGAGGATCTGTTCCATAATCTTCCCAGGCACAGAGGTGAGGCTGACAGGTCGGTAGTTCCCAGGGTCCTCCTTTCCACCCTTTTTAAAAATGGGTGCAATGTTTCCCCTTTTCCAGTCACCGGGGACTTCACCTGACTGCCATGACTTTTCAAATATGATGGAGAGTGGCTTGATAACTACATCAGCCAATTCCCTCAGGACTCTGGGATGCATCTCGTCAGGTCCCATGGGCTTGTGTATGTTCAGGTTCCTCAGGTGGTCTCGAACCTGATCTTCTCCTGTGATGAGAGGGACTTCATTCCAGTCCTTGTCTTGATTTTCCAGACTCTCCTGTCTTATTTACCAAGGGGGGTACCTTTTCTTTAATCTTCCTTTTCTGGTCAACATACTTGTAGAAGCTCTTATTATTCTTCGCATCCCTTGCCAAATGTAGCTCCAACTGTGCCTTAGCTTTCCTAATCCCATCCCTACATATCCAGGTAGTGTTCCTGTATTCTTCCCAGGATACACATCCCTGGTTCCATTGCCTGTGCATTTCCTTCTTACACTTTAGTTTGACCAGGAGGTCCTTACTGAGCCATGCCAGTCTGATGTATTTTTTGCCCAATTTCTTACATGTGGGAATTGAGAGCTCTTGTACTCTAAGAAAAACTGTCCTTAAAGAACTGCCAGCTTTGTTCACTTCCTTTGTCCCTGAGGGCAGTTTCCAGGAAATCCCATCCAGTAGTTGCTTAAAAAAACGTAAGTTCGCTCTCCTAAAATTCAGTGTAAAATCTCCTAAAATTCACTCTACTCTTCACCCGGCCCATATCCTTCAAGATTGTGAATTTCACCAGGGCATGGTCACCAGGCTGCCACCAACCTTGACATCCCTAATTAGTTCTTCGATGTTGGTGAGCAACATGTCCAGTAATGCTTCTCCTCTGGTCGGACTGTCTACCACCTGGCTTAAGAAGTTATCCTCAACACTCTTCAAGAGTCTCCTGGACCACTTATGGCTTGCTGTGACACTTTGGCAGCAGATGTCAGGGTGACTGAAGTTCCCCAGCAGGATTAGAGCCTGTGAGCATGATGCTTGCCGTAGTTGAAGTAGGAGTGCTTCGTTTACAGGTTCCCCTTGGTCAGGAGGCCTGTAGTAAACACCAGCTAAGAGGTTTTCTTTGTAGGCTTGGCCCCTAATTTTTACCCATAASCTCTCAACCTCTTCACTGTTTTTGAAAGACAGCTCTGTGCAGTCARCCCATTCTTTTACACAGAGGGCAACCCCCACCCCCTCCCCACCCCTCCTTCCTTGCCTGTCCCTTCTGAACAGTTTATAGCCATCGATTGCAGCGCTCCAGACATGCAATTCAACCCCCCATGTTTCTGTGATAGCAATTAGATTTTAGCTTTCTAGCTGCACAATGGCTTCCAGCTCCTCCTGTTTGCCGCCATGCTGCGTGCATTGGTATAGAGGCACTTCAGCTGGGCTATTGACCATGTCACCTTTTTAGAGGAACATGCCCTAATTCCTTTGAGGTGTTTCACAGGTGTTTGCTTCTTAGTTCCTAATACATCAGCAGCCTCTGGCTCTTCTCTATTGCTCAAAACTCCATCCCCTTGTCCCTAAACCTAGTTTAAAGGTCTCCGTATAAGTCTGGTCAGCTTGTTGGTTAAGACCCTCTTGCCCCTCTTACTCAAGTAAATCCCATCAGCTCCCAACAGACCCAGCTTCTCAAAGGTAGATCCATGATCATAGAAGCCAAAATGTTGAGTATGGCACCAGCCACACATTCACCTGTCCAATTTGTCTCCTCCTTCCTAAACCCCTTACTCTGACTGGGAGGATAGAGGAGAACACCACCAGAGCTCCAAATGCTTTTAACACTGCTCGAAGGGACATATAGTCTCTTTTGATGGTGCTAAATTGCCTCGTTGCAGTATCATTGGACCCTATGTGGCATAGTAGGAGTAGATAATCTGTAGGGTTCACCAGGCTCAGCAGTCTCTCAGTGACATCACAAATGCAAGCTCCTGGTAGGCAGCAAACTTCTCTAGAGAAATTGTCTGGATGGCAAATGAGTGCTTCGGTGCATCACAGTAAGGAATCTCCAATATCTAACACTTTATGTGCTTTTCAGCTGGTGGGCAGTTGGATCAACTTTGCATGGTTGGCTTCTCCTGGATCCTCTCCATTCCTCACGTGCTCTTCATTAATCACCCCCAGAGCACCATATCTGTTATGCAGGAGCAATTTAGGGGGGTAGTAAGGTTCCTCAAGCATAAATGCAGGACATTATTTAGGACTCCTTAGTCTCTTTCCACATGACAAAATATATATTTCTAATCAAACCATCTAAATAGTGACACAAAATAGATTAGAGTCAAAGAGGATTATCATAGTATGTCCTAATCACATCTAGCATGTAGGGACAAATACGAAAGAATTTTTTTATATATATGTAAGTGTGTCTTACTTTAATATCAAACTTTGATAATTTCAGTATCACCACTACATACTTTCTCTATTTTTTTCTATCTTTTCTGCTTTGAAAAGTAAACTGTATGTGAAAAAGGCTGTGACCAAGAAATGCTGATTTGTATATGGTGAAAGAGTGAGCTGATTTCTTCTGTCTTATAAAGTCATAGAATATTATCTTACTGTGCACATTATGACTTAAAGTAATTAGGAGAGAATGCCAGAGTAATTTTAAATATATGCTAATTTAATGAAAGTAGAACAAGGAAGCACACTCTCTTCCTCTTGGCTTTCTACCCAATATTATTATGAAATCTCAGGACAGCAGAGAAGGCAGCTGGCTCTTTGTCTGGGGCAGACTCAGCTTTCCTTGTATCTCTTCATGACTCCAGTGGTAAGAGCTGCTCAGCCACTCCCTACCTCCTTCAGTACTGCCCCAATGATACCCTCAGAAAGCTTTCTTTCCCTCCCTTAAAGTCTATTGTAAATACCCCTCACTACCTTCTGGGGTTTGATCTTTGCTTTGCCGTGTGCAGGTGTTTGCAATGGCAGGATTTATCTCCTCTCCATCTTCCTTCAGCTGAAAAGTCTTAATGTTTTCAGTCATTCCCTGTGCTTCAGTTTATTGGTATCTCATCACCCTTGCTGCTCTCTCTGGATTCACTTATTTCATTTGGCCCATTTCAATTTGGCCCATGGCATGACACCATGCTTCAGCCCAAATTGGCCAAGTAGAGCAGTAGGTCCATTTTCTCCTGTCTAGCAGCCTCTATTCCTGTTTCTGTCTCGGTATAGTTTCTGTTTATTTTAATGGTGTGAAAAGGTTGTCTCTTCTTCTGTGTGCAAGATGTCATTATGTAAATCATTTTTCTACAGCTCTTCTACTAATGAGATGCTGACCATCCTTTATTTCTGCAGTTTCTAAGTATAATATCTCTCATGGGAAATTATAGCTCAAAATGCTGATTGGGAGTATATGCCAAAGGGTAGACATGTAACTATATATATATGGCAAACTGAAAAGTTAATCTCTCCTATTGTAGATTACAAAATTTGGGAAAGTTTTAGAAGTTTAAAGGCATAATACACTGTAATTTTTACTAAAACATTTTACTACTGTGACATGCATGTAAGCGACTGAACTCAAGCTCTGTCTTGGGGTACACCCAAATTCACTTTAGATGTCATTTCTATTTTAGAACAAGTGCTGTCTTCACATCAGCAGTCTTCTTCCCTCACCTTTCCACAGAACGGATTGCTGACAAGTTCTCCTGATGGCACCTTAAAAGCAGAAGGAATGAAATATATACAAATATGGCAACTTTTTTAAAAATAACAAGCCTTAAAAAATGATCTGATACATTGTTCCAGGACATGAATTCACTTGGTGTGAAACTGTGACATTTCCAAGTACTTTCACATACCTGTGAGAAAGCAACTGGTATAAATGGAAATAAAGAGCTCAAGTGTTAGATTTAAGGTGCTAATAAGATACAGACCTTTATTTTTGGACACAAGCTGTTTCACAAAACTTTTTTGGGTCTGAAAGTGAGTTAATCTATCCAAGGAGACAGAGTCAAAGTGTCTCTGAAGCTACCTGGAACATTGAAATGGGAGATCTGTACACAGTACAAGCTCTGTCTTCCAGTTTATTGTCTTTTCAAACTGGGCTGATAACAGAGGCATACATGGAAGGTGCAAAATCCTTCATAAATGGTAAAAGGAGAAGAGATTAGCTGTAGTTGGCATGCCTTTATATATATTATTAATAATTGCCTGCATTTTCTTGAAGTACAACAGTGCATTTATTATTTAAGTTCTACGTAAAATGTTATCCTTGTGAATGTCTGATCTGAGCTTGAGTTCCTCTGAATACTTGCATTTACCATTTTCATGTCGTAATGAGTTTGACATTTTAAAATGTATAAAATATAATTTCCTTGAGCAGTTTCATATTTGTTGCAGTTTGATTTTACTGATGGTCCCTTCAGTTAAGTGCTGGTGTTTTCACAAGGTTAAAATCCTAACTGCACCTCCTAATTTCCTGTTTATTTTCTGCCTAACAGTATTTCTGTTCACTTCAATATTAGGTTATCCTTAATGTGCAGAGAGGTAGCATTAATTTGAGACAGAGATGGAAGCGATATTCTCACAATAATCCTTTAATTAAGATCAGGAGATAAGGGTCGTAGCACTAAATGAAGAAAAATGCTTAAACAACATTTCAGAGGGGACTAACATGTATATATGCAACAAGACTTGTGCAGAGTTTGAAGAGAGTATATTTGTCAGTGTGTGTTTGTACTCTCCCATGAAATCTAACAACCACGTTTGTGTTAGAAGGGGATTTTCCAATACCATATTCCACCTTAGTCTCATGTTTAATTTAATTTTTAGTAATTTGTAGCAAATAGAAGACCTGACTAATCAATTAGCTTTAGGGCAGTAAAGCCAACGCCAGTTGGTTTATTTGTTCAGAGTTTAATATTAGATATCAATTAAAATTAACCACACTAATAAACTGCTCACATAAGTATTTAAGCCATGAATCAGAAACAAAATTCACCATAATGTGCCTTCCTTTCTACTAAGAATCTAGGAGGAATACTGCACCAAGATTTCATTACAAATCTGTCAGAAAATTATTTACATTTGCTTGTGACAATGTAGCAGATATGGGTGTCCATAATTTTATCCATGAAGATCTAAGCTGAATTTACAATGCCACAAAATCCATACAAATTTTGGATTAAAATTTCACAGTTTGAGCTCATAATAGCCCTATATGCAGACACAAAAGCAAAGAGAAATTTCCTGTAATCACAAATGCTGAAGACATACCATTTGACACAGATCGTGGGTCTAGCCTAGAACTGGTTTTAATGATTTTAATGAGTTCTGAAAATGAAAGATGAAAACCATTCATTTTTTCACTGATATTTAGCAATGTAGAAAGTCAGGAATACTTGATTCCCTTCTGTTCTTTGCTGGAAATGTTTAACTACCTGAGGTTTATTTGAAGCTGGTAATTTAATATAGTAGTGAAAAGCAGGTGTTATTTATTTATGTTTTACTCATTTTCTGTAGTTAAAACATCTTAGTCTTTTCCTCTGATTTAATACCACTGCTGAAAGCACCAATAAGACCCTACATTTTAAATGCATTTTAAAATTGCACTTATACAGTGTATCTGGCTGTAAAACGAGATGAAATATAAAGACAAGTTAATCACAGGTTTGTGAGGATTTTGCTCTGGATTTCACAATATTAAGAAATGCAGCACATTCCCAGGCCACTTTTCTATTCGTCTTGCAAAGCCCAATGAGACAAAAAGACAGGCTAGCTACTGCTAAAGCAAGTATTCCATGGTATTTATAGATAATGAAACAATTTGCCTGTTTTTAAAAGTATGCTCTAAAAATTGTTGAGCTTAAAGTTGTGCTTTAGAGATGTATTGCTTGGAGGAGGAAATGGCTGTGTGACCCACAGTCTCTGTCTGCCTACTGATTTTGTAAGCAAACAAGCAAGGATTCTCTACGTATAAATATCCATCCGTAGCAACAAAGCATGTATAAGGAGGATGAAGGTTTACCATAACATATTCACAGCGTCATAACACAACAGAAAAACTGGACTTCTGTCTCTTATAGTCTGTATTGTAAGAATAGTTGGCTAGACCAGTCTACTATGTTTTAAATTGCCATGCCTAACATTTTGGGAGGGAACATGTGGGACATTTCAAATACAATGTCTGAGCCAGACTTCTGAAGGTACATTCACAGTCTGCATTCATGAACGCTACCATGTCTAACTTGGAAATGGTGGGTCTCATACCCAGTTTCAAATACATTGTTCAGACATGCAATGTCTGAACATGTTCAAATACCTGTTTCAGACTGAATAAGTAAATATCCAGTCCCTGCAAGGAGATTCACACAAACTGAGTGAGATGTACAAGTTTTCACACAGTCAGTTGAAAGCTGTGCTCCACCTATGCTTTCAGACCACCTCAGAGTTTCAGTCGTGCTTGAGCCGGAGCTCTTCCACCTACTACACAGCCCAAATCTTGGCTTATGTACTCACTARCAGGCAGGCAGATGGGCTCAAATTAAATCCTGGCTGCTGCAGGCAGCAGGAACACAGTCCTGCCTCAGGCCCAGGGAGGTAGGCATCTCTAGCAGCTGGGATTCAGATTAGCTAAATTCCCTTCTGATTGGACATGACTAAATGAGCAGGAATTGTTCCTTAAAAGAGACAACCATATCTTAAGTATGGTATTCTTCCTGTTAGAGTGCTGCAACTAACTGTGTTGCCACTAGAAGAGCTAGGATGAGAGAACAGGTAGGTAAGAGAAATTTACATGTTCCCACTCATCTGGCAAGAAACAGCACTGAATTCTCAGGGTTTAATCCAATGATTGTCTCATGCTAAATTCTTAAGATACCTTATGAATATTCTTAAGAGATTGATATCCTGTTTCCCTGATCACAAGGTTCTTAAGGTCTGGTTGTAACTCCATGACTTCTTTACTCCAGGCTCTGAGTCACCCAGTTGCTTCAAGAAGATGCAGCTCCCTACCTAGATTCCAGAGCCTGGCTTGTAACTGTAGATTTTTACCTGTAAGTATGAAGGTAAATGGAAAATGGGAGACAGGGCAAGTCTCCTCATGTCAAATCTTTCAGTCTTCAAGGGGCTTCTCCAACAAGTATGGTGTTATGACCAACAATATCTTCAGATCTGACCCCATGCTCTCAGCAAAATTGTCTGCTCACCCTCCTTAATGTCATGCCAACAGTGGGTATGTATCATGTTCTGAATACACTAATCTGACACCCACAAGCAACTTATTTAGTCTTCTGTGCAGGAACCTCAGTTTGCCAGAGACACCTACTGGAAGATATTTTATTTTTAGGTACCCAGATTTTTGTCTTAGTTCTCTGTTACGCAGAGCTTTGAAGCATCTCTGTTACCATAGTATTTTTGACCAGGAGGAAGTCAAATCTTCCGATCTTTCATGTGGGAATTGAGAATTACAGCACCATTTAGGTGAAACTGTCTTCATATGTGAGAACTACACAGGAACATTAAAGATCTCTATGTTGGCATATCACATAAATGTCAGGTCTGAGAAAGATGAGCGTGACTATCCTCAGTTCGAGACCCTTGATCTCTAAGGGCAAGCTCTTACCATTTTTTTTTTTTTTTCCAAGCCTTACTCATGCTTTTATGATCTGAATGACAGAAGTGTGAGGTTCGTTTTCTTGTTTTACAGCTTTAAGAGTAGGAAAGGGCAAGCAGCTTGGAGGTGAATCTTACAGAGGCTGAACTAAGGGAGAGCTGCAGGGAAAAGGTCACTGGAGCAAATAGTGGAGGAAGCTGTACAAATGAGTGAGCAATGATGATGGTTTTTGGAATGACAGAGACAGTATCAAGGAACGAAACAGAGCATCGCTCTATGTGAAGAAACCAGAATGCCTCATACGCCTATTGGAAACAACAGGCGTAATTAAGCCACGTCTGAAAAGCAGGGTGGCTATCTTTGGACCCATAATTATGAGTGCAAACAAAAAAGAGTTAAAATAACAAAATCTCAAAGAAAGACAGAGAAGTTGTATGTAGTTTAACTGAGGCTGAGCACCACAACACTAAACTTAATTAAGCAGCTGAGACACAGGGAGGACGTTTATCAAGCCCTCAATATGCTTTTAACTTCCTGGGTTTGACAATCCAAGTGTAAATCAGGGATTACTGAGTATTAGAAGGAAATCTGCTTGAGCATGGCAACAGAGTTTACAATTTAATAAATATTCTAGGTGAGTATTCATGGTGAGCAGTGTCTTTTTCAAGTATGTGCACAGCCTGTGAATTGATTATCTCTGCCTAATGTTCTTCTTTAGGGCTTCTACTCAGCTGCAAAGTGGCAAACAGTTGATCAGAATCAAGGATTTTATAACAGATGAAAGCAGATGTCTAGCTGGGAGATCATGTGCATGAAGATGTTAAACAAAATAACTAACAGACGTCTGCCTATTTTATCWCCAAAATGCATCCTACCCAAGAAGCAGGAAGCAGTCGGCTTGCTGATTTGTACATTTTTGAAAGATAGATTTTTTAGCAACAGCTTAGTCATTCAGTAAGGAGCTTTCTGTTTGCAGATCTGTTAAGTCAGTGCACGTTCTGGCAAGATCACGCTTGAGGGTAGGAGAGACCATACTGATATGGATTACCGTGTGAGGCTGACATGTCATTTTATTTTCTTCACCCCCCACCTCAACCCAGCTTTCATCTTTATAGCTCAGAGGACAGGCTGTAAAATATAGTAATTTTAGAAGTGGATCTATTGTTACACAGATGCAGGGTGGCTAGTTTACAAGCTGCAAAACTGGAAACAATAATAGTTTGCCAATATTGAAATAACTGGCCTACTTTTGGGTTCTGTAAATACCTGAAGCTGGTTTAGTTTTGACCAAGGTACGGATACTTCATAGTTGTTAACATACTGAAGTCTGAAGACAGCCCCAAAATTCTGGAAATTCAGTCTGAAGTGCTGGCATATGATACAAGAGGGGGCAGTCCATGCACGTTAAAGGTCAAATTAACATATTTTCATGCTTTCATCTCATTTTGTAGCATTTTTGAAATGCTAAAAAAAATATGTGTGAAAATTCTTGTTGTACAAGTGCTTGCTACAAGCACTTGAAGAGTAACCAAGAGGTTTCTTCATAAATCTTACGGATTATGTACAGTAACCCATTATGCTACCTCTATTTTTTTTTAGATCATCAAGGGTTTTAGAGATTTGTAAGCATTTATTTTGCAGGATTTTTTTTTTATTACACTTAATGAATCAGTGTTATACAAGCAGGAAGGCTATTTTGAGGTGGATAAGTCAGAATGCAGGGTATGGGGGGAATGTTACTGAAACCTAAGAACAACTAAAACATTGAAAAATTATATTATCTTTATCTATTCACTATTTTTCTTCATTTTAAATTAATGAGCTTTAATCTAGAGTTATTTGGTGCAGAACAGGTTTCAGCAATATACTATAAAGAACAAAACATTTTTCTCTACAACTTCTTTTTAAATGTTGATGTGTATAATATCTGTAGCCTAATTACACATTTCTGGGAGTTTATTTTACTGTTCTGTCTGGAATACTTCAAGGACAGCTTTGACACACAACTCAAGTCCAATTGCACAATAATGTAATGCTGCCAAGCTAAGGAACACCAACGATTAGACCTATTCTACAGCATGGTTAAATGACTGTATTTTCTCTTATATTCTCCTTGTTTAGTTCTTTACTATGAGAGTATGCAGGCTGTTTATGTATGATTCGTATAAGCATTTACACCTTTCTTCTCCATCTTTCTCCAAGAGAAAACAGATTTTGCACCCTTACTGGATGACACCAGTATCCTAATGTTTAGTATTTCTAAAACCTGTGCTTTTACGGAAATGACAGGCATAAAGATTTTTTGTTAACTTAAAATACTAAGCTGTTTCAAAAATACTGAATTCCTTCCCCTCAGGAAAGCAATATAGCCTGATGATTAAAACCTACAGCAGCTGTTAACTGGCACAGGCACTAGTCATGGTGTTGTGATAGCACTAATAATGAAATGTTTGGGTGAATGTGTCATCGTTCAGTGTAAAGATGTACCCTGTGATATCCAAAGCTTGATATTGGAAGATTATCTGGTTTGAGAGACATCACATGTTAAGGTATACAGTAACAAGAAATAGATAACTTCAATGTAAGTAGTAATGTGAAACAAACAAACAAACAAACCCCAAAAAACAAGCAAAAAAGACCCTCCATAAATAAAAAAAATCCAAATCATGTCCACATTAACAAAATTATTTCTGTCTCTTAAATATAGTTTCTAGTACAAGTTTGTTGACTAGCTGAGGATAGAAAATCTTACTGATGCCATTCCATGGAGAGTAGATCTGGAATTTTAGTTGATAAGGAAATACTGATTAGCTGTTGGATAACAAATGGTCTTTAACAACTACAAAGTGTAATTAGAGAAACGAAAGATATTTCCCTGGAAGTGGTTTTGGTTTTGTTTTTTTTTTCCTGGTCAGTCTGAGGGATGAAAGCAAACCATGTAGTTTCCTATAAGGGTACTTCAAGAGTTGGTAGGGAAACTTTCCAAATGATGTTCTGACCCATAGCCAAAGGTGATAGTGTCTTCTCTGTTTTGTCTCAACAGGATGTTAATGCTGCGGTCGTAACAGGGACAGCAAATCCAGCTCTGACAGTTATTTCAGTAAATTATCACTGTTGTGGAAACATCCAGAAATTTGRGGTTTATGGAGAATCTGTAATATATTAATTACGGAGGTTCTTCTCCTCATAGAAGATCTATTTATTTATTTACTTACAGAAGAGCAAGCAAACCGTACTCTTCAGGTCAAACATCTAACACCTTCAGGGAGCCAATATGACTAATACAACGAAGTTGTTATTTATTTTAGACTTCAGCCTTACATTAATTATTATGCCAGCAAAGACCTTCAGTACTAGGTTTCAATGAAGTCAATTCTATATAATATATAATTCAGGAGTGGTTTTACAGTTGTATATATGTGTTTACTTATACCTGTATGTTTCCCTTTTATATTTATACAAACATAGATTGTGTACTTCCAAAATACWTTTGCAAAACTTTATTTGGAAAGTGTTTGTTTGCAATGATCAATAAACAAACTGTGTGAAATTATTCCTCACCCCACTACAAAAATATATAAATTAGAATCACATAACAAATTTCAATCTATACTGGAATGCAAAACAGTTTATCTTCCGATGAGAAAAACTTTTAGGCGTCTAACACAATCATTTTTATTCTTGCCCAAAAGTATTCTTGGGGAAAAAAAAGTTTTAGAGCAGCTGCCTAATCTTTTCTTTCTGTGGGCTTTCAAGATGTGCTTAATTTATCCAGAGGCAGACTCCAGGTACTTCGTGATAATAAGTATAAGAGAATATGCATTATTCAATAGATTGACCTATATGCAAATGAACAGAGCATAAACATTTTAACATAAAAGTGCTTTTCCTTATATCATAGTGCACTGTGTAACCACTAAAACTGTACCTCTGAAGTGCAGAACATAATATTGGCTTTAATGAATTTGTTTTAAGTGKTTTTTTGAGACAACACAATCTGATGGATTGCTGTGGTCTGAGAATTAGAAACTTAGGATTTCTAATCCTGGTTCTGTCCTTCTACCAGAAGGAAATCATAGCCCTTTTGAGTTTAGCTTTCCTTTGCTTAATAAAATTGTAGATTATATTATTGCAAAGCATTCTTTAAAATACTGGTTAAGGTACATATGTGTTTAATTTATGCATGTAAATTAACATATATTTCTACATATATGTGTCTACTTAAAAACATATAATATATTTATATTACTGCATATAGGTATAATTTCTTTATAAATCAAAATGGATGCTTCCATTGTGAATGTCCTCTAGTGTTTTTTTACAGATGTAAATTTACAGGTTTAGCACGTTTTTTCTCTCAGCCACAGCAGTACCTTACGTTAATCAAAGATTTCTTTGAATAGCAGGATGAAAATAAGGACAAAGGATTGTATATTGTTCCTATTTAATTAAATATGGAAAATTAAGGGATCCTCCCCAGAACTTTGCTGAGATTGCATACAAAAACCTGCTTTTTCCTTCTCACTTCCTTAACTATTTCTGAATCTATCAATAGGAAATTATTGTATTTGTCCTCATTCTTACGGTAACTTGATTGAGGGGAATTATTATTTTTTTTAAAACTAATTTTAGCCTTTTTCCTTAATAGGTTGTGTATAATTTTCTTTAACGAAGGACATGTTTTAGAAGATGCCAAGAAACCTTCCTTCTCCACATAACATGTTGAAAAATATAGGTAATGATGTTATACAACATTGAGCACAATTATATTCTGAAGGTCAGAGGAGTATATATAGCACTCCAAGTTCAGCAGAAAGTACATTTGGTGATACATCTCTCCCAGTCATTTTCATGTCAATAAACCCCAGCCTAGTAAAAAGCTAGAAAGTGATAGTCATCTGCAGAGATTGCATCATCCCAGCCTATGACAGGTTGAAATCCAGAAATAAGGAAACATAAGAAATTAGAAATTTAAGACTACGTCTTTCACAAAACAGTGAAACAKATTAGCTAGCTTAGGGGGTTATTTTTCCCCTGCAACTATCATCCCTGTATTGCTKCTTCTGAAAATTATTGCCATGCTTATCAAAATGTCAGTCAGTTGCAGAGATGTGGACTAAAATAAAAGAGTTGGAGCACAAAAGACTGCTTAGTCCATGCACAGAGAAGAAAAAATGTGAAAGATGCTTCAGGGACTCTGGTGATGTCCGGACTTGTGTGTACCCAGAAGAATGTGCTCTTTCGATATTCTGGTGCATGAACACAGTAAGCAGGATGATAATTGCTAGAAGAAAATCCTAATGATTAGAGCAGAGGAGACGGGATGTGACAGGCCTTTTAAGAGTCCATTGCAAAATGGCAATGGCGAGGTTTCAAAGCTCTGTGTTCTTTCTATCTCATTTGATATTAATGAGAGTTGCAAGTGCCAACTCCTTTCAGGAGCAGGTCTCAAATTAGCAGCAGCCTCACTTACTTGTAGATAGAAAACCGGGGAGTACTCATGCTGTTGGCATGCAATGAAGAGGAGAAAAATTGACTCAGGAGTTAGAGATTGTGATCTTCCTAGTATCAAAGGCAGGATGATAAAAGGAAAATTGTTGCTTTAAAAATCCTTCCTAGCAGCTGGAAAAAGAGTGGCAGGAACTGGCATCAGTTTTTCTGAGCCTATAGATCTCAGATAGTTCATTTGCTCTGCACATATGGAAGCAGATATTAACCTTCCAGATATTCTCTTCATCACAGCTCTCAGTCCATGTGTTTTTTAAGACAGATCTATCATAGAATCATAGAATCATAGAATAGTTTGGGTTGGAAGGGGCCTTTAAAGGTCATCTAGTCGAACCCCCCCTGAGTACCTCCGCCTTCTCCATATCCCATGTAACCAGGTCTCCCGTTTCATTCCAGAGAGGGCYCACATTTTCCCTCATCTTTTTTTTATCCCTGACATACCTATAGAATCTTTTCTTGTTGCCCTTGACGTCCCTGGCCAGATTTAATTCTATCAGGGCTTTAGCTTTCCTAACCTGATCCCTGGCTGCTCGGACAATTTCCCTGTATTCCTCCCAGGCTACCTGTCCCTGCTTCCACCCTCAATGGGTTCCTTCTTGTGTTTCAGTTCACCCAGGAGCTCCTTGTTCATCCATGCAGGCCTCCTGCTGGTTTTGCCTGATTTCCTCTTTGTTGGGATGCATCGCTCCTGAGCTTGGAGGAAGTGATCCTTGAATATTAATCAGCTTTCTTGGGCCCCTCTTACCTCCAGGGATTTATCCCAAGGCACTCTAACCAAGCCGTAGTTCCATATTGAGAAATAAACATAGTATAAAAAGTCCCATAAGAAATGAACCTGAGGAGAGTGAAGAAAAGGCCTTTATCTAGGTCTTGTATTACATTCCTTGTAAATTATCTTTCTTTTTGTCTGTTTTTGTCTGTTTTGCCTCTTTCTACCTCTGTAGCCTTCCATAACGTAACACAGTAACTCACCTTAGCTATTTTCTGGTAATATTTTCCTCAGTATATATCTTCCTTTGCATAAACAAATATACAAAAACCCCCTACAAACAATCCAAATTCYGAAAGAATGAAAGCACTCTTAAAGTAGAACATCCAGACAAGTATTACAGTTTAGTATTTACTGAAAATTGGATTTGCTAAATTGTATTTCTGTTTACAACCCTGACTCTGCTCTTTGTTGTTGCATAAGGTCTCAATCAGTCACAAAATTAGTGTCTGCCATTTTGTTTAGTACCTGATTTGACCTCTGTGCTCAGATCGATGTACTTCAAGGTGGGCTCTGATGTTCCACACTCCAAGTGAAATATTTTGATGCACAGAGTTACTGCTTCATCTGGCATTTTTTAAAGGTTTATAATACTGTGGCTCTTCCCTAAAGAAAACCAGCTCTAGAGCATTGTTATTGCCATAAGCACTCTGGTTACAAACCCATCTGTCCATGTCTGCATTTTTGTGTGTCTGGATTCTTTCTTCCAGGCATTATATGTATCATTACCACTTATGCTTAATAAATTATCTTTCTTTAAAACTACCAGCAAGTTTCTGGTTTGCTGTTGTTGACAAAACATAAGAAGGAACAAGCAAATTTAAGTTCCAGCCTTACTATTGCATACACTTTATGCTTTTTATAGGATTTTTATTTTAATTTTATAAAACTGAAATAAACATCTCTTCCGATAAGAAGCAAAATCTGTAGCCTTGCTGCTCAGGGACAGTAAATAATAAGATTCTTATATAAGAGAGAAAAGGATTCAAGATTTAAAATGCCTCCAGAAACCTCTGTTCTGCTTACAAATTCAGCCCCCGCACTGCAGTTCTCTAATGAAAAATAATAAATTTTGTAGGCACTTCTACCTCCGACAAAAATCCCTAATGGAAAAGAAACAAATATCAACACAATCCTTCCTGCTGTCCATGCATTTAAGTGAACACTCCACCAGTGGTAAGGTTCTCACAAGTCTTTAGTATTCACTGAGATAAACCACTTTTCTCCCCACTACTAGTTTGTTCATTTCAAATCCCCAGCTGAAAAGCTTAAAGCATGTGCTGGACATTGTAGCTACTTCTCTTTTACCTTACACCTGAAGGAAATCCACAGTTGCACCTTTTGCAGTTTCTCTCAAACAATTATGTGTTCCCAGTTTTCATTTTGATCAAGGCTGTCAGGCATGGTAATTGCTTTCTTCTTCCCCTTTCGCTAGTCTTAAAAGCTTTGCATCACTGAGATGTTGGCTATGCTATGAAAAACAAAAGTGGAAAAAAGCACAGCCCATAGCCCGTGTATTTGTCATTCAACAGATGAAACCTGTGACCATCAATCATGCAGCTTTGTTGTTTGCAGACATATTTTGTATAATGACTGTTTGTACTTAGTGGCAAGTGCACCTTTTAAAGATGATTTTAAAAAAGAGACACATTTTATAGAAACCTGCAAGAACAGCAATTGTATTACAGAAAAATTAATTCCATTTGCAAAGTTTGAATATGGATTAGTAAAAATGTTGCTGAGTGGAGAAATTTGAAGTACTGAAAGTTTAGTTTGCATGGGAATACAGATTCCAGGTGCTTGCTCAAAACTCACTTGGTACATCATTCAGCAAGTCCAACCCAGTAAATAAATTCAACGTGCCAATTCTACTGACACATCCTATCTTGAGTTTAAAACATAGAGCTGGAATCTGTGTGCACACGTACGTGAAACAGACTGAAGAGCTGAAGACAGGGTTCCACCCCTTGGAGAGCTGAGCATTGACGCTCTGAGAAAATCTGATGTGAGGTTGGATTAGTCAGTAGGTGATCTTTACAAATTCAAACAATTACTTGAACTTTTGGAGGCTCCTGACAGGTGAGTTTTCCAATTCTGTTCCTGTACCACTGACATGTATTAGTTTAGTTTAAAAAAAAATCAGGATCTGTATGTTTCATACTGACTTTCTGGCTTTTCCCAGCCTAGAAGCGTATGTTTTTTTCTTGAGGAAATCAGATCTCAAGGATGGGACCATGCGTGCCGAGCATGTTTTTGAATACAGGAAATGCAGCCTTGTCCTGGGGAGCCAGGAACAGCGCAGGTCCCAAAGCTCAGACATAGTATGGTTACTGAAATGCTACGGAAGTGCAGAAATCTGGTGTCAGTTCACCTTCCACACAACATCACCTGTCTTTCCTCCTTTCTTTCCCTGTACTCCTTCACTGCCCCCAAACCTACCGTTTTTGTGTTTCTATTCAACAGAAATTGTAACTCTGGCACATAGGGTAGGAAATTATTTTGTCTATCTTTAATTATATTCATGAAAATTGTGTGAACAGAAAAAGAAATTAAACAACTATTTGGCATAGACTTGTACTTTTGACAGTAAAAGGTCAACCATTTAAAAAAATACATTACATTATTTCTGTGAAAACACAGACAGGTTAAACCCTACTGACTTAGTTCCTCAGGTGGTCTCATATGATTTCGGTACGGTTAAAAGAGGTAGGACTGGAGGGAATGAGAAGCTGTAAGCACTGCCTTGTCCCCCTTAGCTCATCTCATAACTTAAACCAAATCATCTGACTGCCCTGTTGCTCACTAATGAGTCTGAATATCGTATGCTTACTGCCATCCCTAAACCCTGGCACAATCTATTTTCAGAGTGAGAGGAAAGCAGGCAGCTCTCAACCATCCACACCACCCCAGGATTGTTGTGCCTCCAGAGAAACAGTGGGCTGCCCTGCCTGCATTTCCTGCACCTAGGACTGGAGAACAGGCTTTATTTTTTTTCTTACTGGAAATAAATGTTAATGTCTAAAGTGCAAATATATTCAAGGACATAAATTTTACAATGTTATATGCATACATAGGAGATATCACTAGGTATTGCTTTTTTCTTTTTTTTTTTTTTTTCTTTTTTCTTTCTTTTTTTTTTCTACTGTGTGAAACTTGGAACTTTTGTAGCAAGCTCTACTACTTGTTTGCTGTTCCCATGTTCTCATCCATCACTGAATGAGAGGGAAGGAAGGGCCTCTGTGGCTACTGGGGATACCTGTTTCTTAAGGCAGCATCTGAGCATTAGTTCCACTAGAAGTAATGGAGCAAGAGAGCTTCACAGAAGATTGGGTAAGCTCCAAATATCACCAATGTGGGCAATATTAAAAATATTTTGTGAGCTTGATTCCTCACAAACAGAGGTTGTGTGAGTTTAAGGACTGAAACTTTGAACATACGCACCAAAGGTCACATGAGAAGGTACAAATTTGTATTGGGAGGCACTGGGTTTTTTTGAATAGATCCCAGGTTACATGTCTGGAATGATACCTTTTCCATGACCTACAGATATACAAAAGGTGAAGTTTACAAAATATCAAATAGACTATATTGGTGTGGGACAGCAGGAAAAATACAAAAAGAAGAAATAACAACAAAATATTTTACTGGCACTAGAAAACTTACCATTGCTTTAATTAATGCATAAATCAGGTGTGAACTGATCTGTTCTTCTTTTTCAGAGTCTACGTAATTTTTGCACCATATTGATAATATTATTCACAAGCAATGTAAGAAACAATAGGCTTTAAAAAAAAGGCAGTAAAGCAGTACCTAAAGAAAGATGATCCTTCTGCTTTTCACCCTAGTTGTCTGTACAGGAAATTACTGGTATTTTAGGAACAGGGCTAAAGCAAGCTGAGTTTGATTATAGTTCTTAATAWACAGAGCATCTGGCTGTGAAAGGGCTTAAAAGAACACTTTCTCAACTCAACTAGGGATCTGACACAGGAGAAGAAGATGGGTTGCAGGAAATAAGAAAGAAGAGTGGAAAAGACGTGAAAGAGAAAATAAGATGGAGGGAGGGAAGTAGAAGCCAAGGAGGAATAGTCAAGCAGCAACGGCTCCAATATATGTGACTGAAAGGTGAGAAAATAGGAAGACTGTAGAGGAAACTGCACCAGAAGGATATCAAAAAAAAGGCATGTGGTGAGGGTAGCAGAGTAGGGGAGTTAGCAGATAACTGTTTTTTCCACATTTGAACCAAGCCATACAATAACAGCTAAGGTAAAAGCTACTGAATTATCTTTAACTGTAACATAAAATGATCATCTTTAACAATTTTTTGCCTTTTAGTTCATGGTAGTTTTGATAAAAGTAAACAAACAAAAATCCTGCCCTCTTTCTTTTGATTGCAGGACTAGATCCTGAARGTTTTTCAGTGCTTGCTTCAAAATACTCACCAGATGCAGCTTGCCATCACATCAGCACAGTCTGAGAAATTCTGTTTCCTTACTTTGCATGGTCATACTGCTCAGGTCAGTCCACATCGCCCTCTGAAAAGTGGGACCTCCTTCCTTCTTACTGTTTATATAGAATAAACATACCAAGAGTATAAGATACTTAGATAATTTTGAGAAGAGGTGTATGGGCACTTTTGATGAGGGAACTGTTTAATCACTAACATTAACAACTATTGAGCATGTGAAAGATTTTAGCAGAAGGGAGCTGAGCCCCTTGAGAGGTTTTCCTAGCAGGGAGTTCACACTATTAGACTTAATTCATACTATGGATGTGTGAATTACATTTTTTTTTTTTTTTCTGCTAGTTGGATAATAAGGCAATAAAGCTTTCTGATGTGTTAATGTGTCAGATTGGAATGTGTTGAACTGGGTGATGAGGATGATTTAGTAAGATATTTTCCAATAGTGAAGTTGGGCTGACTGAAACCAATGATTTGAAAACACAGTAAAGGCAATGGACCATTAATGATGATGGAGTGATGTAACTGAACTGATTGAATAGGGTTTTGTGAGGGATGATAATATAGAGATATAATTTATACAGATTAGATTGTTAGAGTTCTCAGAGAGTACTTTCATTTTTAGAAGATGTCCTCATGAATTTTTTCAAGATCTTCTTGTTTGCCATGTTTTTGTAAAACACTAAGATAGTGTGCTCAGCAAGCTAGCAAAATATTGCTTTGCAAAACACAACATTAAATCTAGCCACAAAATGATGTTAACTATGAGTACTGATTGCTTTTGAAATATGTCTAAATCTTTTTCTAATGACTTCATTCAGTTTATCAAAATAACAAATATAAGTCAGGCTGCATGAACATAATCTCAGTTTAATCTAACTGTGACTTGGTCACTTAAAAATCTTACTTTTGATTTAACAAGTTATTTTATTTTACTTCAGTTCACGGTATTACCCCCTTCAGCAATTATTTTTAACTGACAAGGAACAGCACTGACCATGCACAGCAGTTGTTTTCCAACCTGTTTCTTATGTCAGTTCTATTGCAAGGAAAGGAACTGTTACCTTTATGAAGGTATGCAAAAAAAACCCCCACCTTTAAAATGTACTTTTGGTTATGTTTACCAGCTTTTTCCCCCTACAGTGAAACATTATATTTTCTAGAGAAAAAATAGAGAGGCTATGTATTCGTTCCTTTAGCAGTAGTAGGAGACATTAAGCAGAACTGTCCTGCTGAGAAAATTCAAGCTGGTTCCAGGGGAAGAGCCTGGGAGCACAGGAACGGCACCAGGGAGCCAGCAGCTATTGTACTTTCTACATGAACAATAGCAACTTTCCAACCTGATCCTAACCAGGTGGGGAGAGTAGAAAGGAAACAAAGCTGCCAGCAAGCCAGGCACAAGCAATACAACTCCTCAGAGAAAAGGTAGTTTTTGCCTCAGGAGGGAGGCATACTTCCTGGATGTTTTTTTAACAGGGTTTGCAGCCCAGCCCTGTTATCTCTGCCTATTCAGCAGCATGAATATCACCATTAAGGTGTCAGTCTCCTATTTTGCAGGAAATGCTATTTGTTTGATACTTTTACCATCATATATACTCATACTTTATCGAACAGATACTGATAAATAGAATAAAAAAATAATACCAACATCTAAATAAGTAATTTTAACATAGGCTTAAAATTCTGTCATTTAAAGGATCAAACACTCCTAGGACCTGATTAGAAATTAAGAAGGCGATTGCTGTCTTTTGATGTGACTCTTAACTAACCTGACTACAGCATAAGACATTCCTGCATTTAGAAATAACCATTATCTCCAAGCAGAAACCAAACTCACTTGGAAGCTAGAGGACCATGTCACAATGGCTAAGTCAGCCCAGAAACCCCAATGAGGTGGTTAAAACTTCACATCTTAGTGGAAAGAAAGCCAAGAACAAGATGATCTGGTGGCCCAGAGACATAAACTTCAATCATGAAACAAGACTTTAAACATGAAAAGTTTCTTTAAGAAGGATGTAGAAGACAAGAGGTTTCACAATGTAAAATCTAGAAAATAAGTCCTGAAAATGAACATTGGGATAGACCTTGAGCTTTTTAAGCAATTGTGGAAAAGTTGCAGTTGAAATACTGGTGGCGTGAGGAAGCTTTTTGTAAGTGAAGTATCTCAGGGAAGAAATGTATAGCAAATTTAGTAAATAATACATACACTTAGACACCTGAATTTGAGACCTTTGTATTCCAAAGACTGCTTTTCCTTGACAAACATTAGATTGTGTTTCGTACTATCACGTCAAATGAGACAGCAAAAGCTCACCAAATAACAACATGTACCACAATAAAAAATGATACGTTACTATTCCAGTAGAATACATGCAATCTGATGCTGTTTTACAAAAGCCAGGAAACAAAGAGAAACAAGTACCTTCCCCCACTTTCTGCATTTCTGAATGCAGAAATGAGGCTTCTCATGCTTTTCCTGAGAACAATATGAACAACAAAGAGAAGTCTACGGTTAGTCTCCAAGACTATAACTCTATTGAAAGCCATGAAAACATTCTTATTGAAATAATGGCTTTAGATCAGAACCTGAAGAATGTAAGAAGTGAGACTCTGCAGATCTGAAAGTGAAGGAGACTCACCTGTGGATAAATCATAAACAAATGTTAAAAATTAACTTTGTAAAATAAGCAATCTTTTAACCTTTCTGACTAAAAAGAGCAGACACGATAAGCAAGAGCAAAAATACAAATCCCCCAAGGGTATTTTTCATCAAGTATCTCAAGCTCGCAAGAATTTTTGTCAAGAGGTAAACAAAGAAAGTATTTCTACTTATTTACTAAACAAAATAAACACGTTAAGACCCCCTTAACTATCAGATGTTGCCTTGGGAATTAGATTATTCTTTGGCATATCCAGGTATTTTGAAAGAAAATCCAGTAAAACTAAACTACTAAATCTGATAATATTAAAAACTGAGGTAACAGGAAAATTATTAAAGGACACAAATATTAAAGCATAAAAAATAACATATTAAATGCCCATGTTGAGGTATCAGTGAAGCTGTATGTTTACAAATGACATGCTGTATTACAATTTACAACAATTAGATAAAGACCATTAAACTACTAACTTCTGGGGTAATCTGAACTTGTTGAAATAAAATACTACCACATAAACAAGGAAAACACTACTATGAAAACAGCAAACATATTCATAATGGCAGATATAAGTGCAGAAATGCAAATAGAAGTGTTAATAATATAGCTAGTAAAAGATAGACATGTTTATCTGAGCACTAATAATGTAGTTTATGATATACTGTATCTATTGAGCACAAAGTGTGAAATGCTGTGGGGGAGCTGATAATATGGAATATGATTGATCAACACACAGCAGGAAAAGCATCTGCTGTATAAAAAAGTCTCCAGTAAAACATTATATAAAGTGTGGTAAAAATAAAAATAAATGGAGTTGAATTCAGATTGCTAGTGTATGGGAAGTTAAATAAAGATGAAGTAAAAGAAGGTTAATAAATGTAGATCAAAGCAAAATTACTGATTTATTGATGAAAATCATCTTAGCAAGAAGACCAAAACAACTATGACAATGAAAACTGATATTTAGCATAACTGACAGTTTAACACTTCTTTTCTACTGCTAGGATGTAAGCCATGCACCCTACCAGAGAAAATCAATTACTCCTAAACCATGTCTTTATGGCTCAGAAAAGGTGCTGCTTAAAAGAAAAATTGAGTAATCTGAATCCTTCTCACTTTATCATCTGTGCATGGCACCACAGAAAGATTCAGATGCACAACTAATCACATATATAATCCCATTATATCAAGTATGACTATACATAAGTTACATGTACATTGTGGCCTATTTTAAAATATATCTGCTATTTGTATCAGAAACTCTGCTAATACCATTCATACTTGCATGAATTGGGGTACCGGTCTCACAAGTTTTAAGGGACGCAAGCAAATAAAACCACAAATACTTGCTTTTAATCATCCCATTGATTTTAGTGGAAGGATTACTGTGCATACACTGCAGGTCATATGTAAGCAATTGACAACATATCTTAAATCAAATTTAGCTCAAATCACAGCTTTATAACACAGGAGTAGTCTCTTGTTTTCAGTGGGAGGGGTAGCCTGACAGACTGTGCTTCCACACCTGCAACAGCCTAAAATCGGACTTGGACAGAGAATTGTGCAAGCGAGTTCACCTCTGGAAACTTCAGGACTCCCTCTGACACAACAGTAATTGCTGCAATTCAGGGAACTCGTCAGCGTACAGTTCATCAGTGTGCAATTATGAAGCTGTTGGATGCCATGTTATGTAGTGAGGCATGACTTACAATGAGCTTAGAGACTCTCTTTTTGTGGGCTTACCTGACGAGCCAGAACTGCAAGCCTTTAAACCTGAATGACTGAGCATGGACATGGAAACACTGTAGGACAATGTGGTACCTAAAGACTGGTGAAAACACTTGAGTGCAGCTTCTTGCTGGGTGTGGAATTGCAAAATGAAACTTTTCCAAATGCAAGCCAAAAAATTAAAATGTTAATGCCACCCTCTCAAAACAGGGAAAATTACTGCTACTGATGGTGGGTTTGAAGTAAGAAGAAATGTCAAAAGGGGCTTTTATAGCTACAAGGGGGAAAGGATGAAAAAGGCAAAGTCACATTTAATCAGATACAGCCAGGTGGATCTCACTTGAAAGAAGAAAATCAGAGCAATTCTGTAATTCATGGGCAAAAACATATTGGAGGGAAGGATCTGGCTCTAAACTTTAAGTACTTCTGGAAAGCTGAAGAGGGAACAACAGAAGTGCTTTGTCTGTGCTCAGAAAACAGTAAGGATGGAAGATGCTAACAACTTTGATTTAGGGAAGCCTAAAAGTGTTAGTCAGCAGGGTAAGGTTCAAAACCTTAGGCTCCTTGTAACACTGGAGAGTTACAGGCAACAAGTTCACATCACATAATTAATTTTTTTCTAATATAGAAGGGATAGAACTCATATAGGTAAGATTTATGTTTAAATAACTAAAGTTGGGATGACACAGTGGTATAATCTATATACCAGTATACAGAAAAGGTCAAGGACACAGCTCAGTTGCTACCATGCACTTGTATATTTTGTTAAATCTTTGACATGGTTTCTGATGTGGCTTTGCTCCACGCCAGCCAGCACTCTACCAAGCATTTCCTGGGCACAGTTGAAGGCACAGCACAGGGCAGTCCCATTAGATGGTATGAACGTGGGCATGTTTTGGGAGGAAAGAAATTTTAATTGTATGGATGAGACCTGTGCCACTTGTCCCTTATGGACTGAGAAAAAGTCTTAACCTGTTTTATTTATTAGCACAGGTGCAGCCAGTAAATCCCACTTACAGACAATTAATGTTCTCTAAGAGCTAGATATAATGAACCCTGCTTTCCTAAGGACAGAGGTACTGTAGCTGATGGATTTTCGTGTCTAAACAGTTGCAAAGTGCTACTGAAGTTTTACTCTTGGGTCATGCAATTATAAGGTCTCCTTTTCTCTCATTTCCAGCAGTACATGAGCTCAGCTTTCTTCACAGCTAAGGCTTTTGCAGTCCATCTTCTCTTATCTCCTTCCTATTTCTGTAAAACTTAAAAAATATAATAACATGTGAGACCTCTATCCTGTAAAACTGGGGAGAATCAAAAGTTATTATTGAAGGGGAGATACTGATAAACAGACAGTGGCTAATAATTACTAAGAAACCAACCCAAATATAAAAAGCAGAAACAGAAAAATAGGGGACAATATGGTATATATCATGCCTTTGACAATATGATAACAAGATGATCTCTGCTTGTCATGTCTCTGAAATCCACATTGATAAACTTATTTCACAATAGCTAGTAAATGTTTGGAAGTTATTACAGTTTCCAAATACCTCCAATCTCATTTTCAGATTCTTAAGTCATTTCAACAGCAATATAGTCTTTCCTGAATATTTCTGAAAAACAACCACAAGAATCATTTAAAAACAACAGTACAGATCAACACTACAGTTAAATTCCATCTGTATGAATTTATTTAAATGCTAACTAACTATCCTTTGTATAAGGATATTTTAGGTACCTTTCAGGCTACTTTTCAGTCAGTTAAGCCAGTTAGTCTGGAGGATTCGAGGACTTGACTTCAGTGGACTTACATTTGTTTTACATTTATATGAGAATGTGCCCTTCTGAGTTTGCAGAAAGGACAAAAGGACTCAAGATATATCTTTTTCTTAATCTTTTTCATGTGATTTATAACAGTTATGCCAGTATTTTAAATATTATTAGCCAAGGCTTTTAGAATAGCATATTATTACATTCTTTGCCAAGACACTATGATATTTTTTCTTTCTGTTTTATGAAGGAGGTCATATTTTCCATGTTCATTTAAGTACTTACTTCTGCAGACTGAATGATTGTGAAGGTAGGTGCAAATAGGGTGAATATAATTAAATATTTGTGCATTTATAGATTTTATTTGTTCACACAGGTGCATTAATGGCATGAAAAAATGTGGATCTTCAGAAGCACTCAATCTTACAGATTTTTTTTCTTGCAGGTGGTCTTTCAGGCCTTCAGTTTTAAAAATCCTGACCCTGAGACAGGATTTTTTAATCAATATCAAAGCATGTTCCATGGATGTGCTCAWTAATGCTCTCAGCTGGTGAGGTCCTGTGTGCCTGCATGAACTCTAAGGTAACAAAAAATGAAATGGAAGGCTACCATCACAGGTTAGGTTAACTGCAGGGAGAAGTGTGCATTTGGGATAACACACAGTTTGTTTTTAATCTCCACTCTRATACCATCACATTGATAGCTTTAGAAGGTTACTATTTGCTCAAGTGCATTTTCACAGAATTAAATAAATGACGGGACAGAACTACATTTTCATTTAAAAAACAAGGAATGCCCATATTTAATAGTGCAATGTTTTACTAATAAGCTAAACTTATTTACAGAAAGTGTAGCTCTTGCTTTAAGAGCTGAATGGTTACATTTTCTCTCAGAGGTGCTGCAAAAGGCCAGCTTTGGTGTAAAAAGTACCTGTATTTCTCCATAAGGCTGCAAAATACTATGGCAATACAACGGGAGGAAGAACAATTAAAATGAGCAGGCTACACTACACAAGCTGATACTGCGGTCAAATAGCTGCATTTAGTGACAAAGAGTTCCTTATTTTTTTCTTCCTGTCGTGATTGTTGCAAACATAAAAACATACCTTCTTTCTAACTTGTTCTGGAAGAGGCAGAGATAGACTCGTTAAGCCTCTTTCTTACGTCTAGGAGAAAATGCATTAGGCTGMCATCTTCAGAGTCAATCACAATTTAATACATGTAATGCTTCCTGCATTCTTTGCATGAGATAGGATCGTTGTAGGACCTATACTACCTTTCTGCTTGTTTCTCATTCCAGAAATGTAGAGGACTTTGGATACAGACTGCATCCATCTTTAAATGGAAATGTGTAGATCAAGACCTATAGGATTAATACGGGGTTTAAGGTCTACAATATTACTGTTGATCATATTTTCTATTTGCATGTACCACATGAATGAAACATAATGAAGACAAGTGGTGTATTTACCGCTATTTGATATTCTGTGAATTGTAAGAGGTAGTTTTGAGATAAACCTAAACTGTGACCAGGGCTGCCAAGCTGTGAACAGAGATGTGAAAAGAAATCTCGTATTTTCGAACCTTGCACAAGAATTAGTCATTCTCTAAGCTCTTGATGTGAGTTGGCAAAGGTAGATGATATCAAATACAATATTATTTACATACAATATGAAATTTTAGAAAAGTGATCTGTGCAAGAAGGTAGGTGTCTGTATGCACATAAGCACGATGTTTAGTTTTCACGTGCATGAAAAACATCGATTCAGCAGTAAATGTACTAAATCCTCAGCATAYAAATAAACACTTAGCGCATTCTGGGAAACATCTTCCAATTCTTTATAAAAGATCTATTAAAGTCAAATCTTTTTATCATTAGCGTTATCAAAACTGGGTAACACGGACCATGTTGTAGGGAACAAGAGTCAGAAATGTTAGAGAAAAGAGCTTAATCTCCTCTTGTTCACTTCTGGAGTCACTGTAAAACAACTGCCATCCCACTCTTGGCACTCCTTGTGGCTTTCAGGCCATGTGGAAGCTCAGCTGAACTGAGAMAATGATCAGAGATAGTCAGGCAATCACTGCTAAATTAAACAGTATTTATCATTAATATTGACATGCACACTATACCATAGAGGATCTATAACTCTTCCCTTTCTTTGCACCCCTGTTGTATACAGTCTTCAAAAAGCAACAGCTTTTTAACTCTATGCTGAACTCGAAGTAAGAGGTTATGTGTTCACTACCTCTTTTTGAAAGGGTGTTAGCCTGGTTTTGGACCTACAGCACATAACTATGAGAATGTTTTATAGAGGAAGAGTAAAGCTTTCTGGRTTGCTTTAACTGAAATTTAAACTAGAATGATAGCAAAGAGTATTAGTAGTATTTTACGTGTATAGCTTCTTTATCAAAGCTTTGTAATAATGCTAGACCTTCAAGTATTTTGAAGTCCTACCTAGTGGTCACATTTTCTGTTACATAAAATAAAATAAAATAAATTTTAAAAACTACCTCGATCATGAATACAGCTGGAGTTACACATAAGAAAATATTTACTTTTCAATGGCAAAAAGAGGGAAGTGAAGAACATGCTAACCTTTTAATTGTAGCATTCTTTCTAATGGTTACCCTGTTAACTTAAGAAAAGTAACTAGCAATTTAGTAAAATTATCCTGCTAAAATATAATCTCATTATAGCTGAATGAATCTTTAAAACAGGTATGTTGGTACATGAGATCCAAAATCACCAATGGTCTTGTTCCTTTTATTTCACCTTTCTTTCAAAAATAAGTCTTTCTTATGTTTGAAATTTGAATTTTTGACATTTTACTTTTTGAAACATAACTCACAGTACAAACATCCTCTAAAACCAATATCTGATAAATTTATCATTTCAAGCAAACAAACCCAAGAAAATAAAAATCTGTTATTTTGAAGAGAAATAGCTATAGAACAAAATGTAGAAACTTGTACATATTTTGATAATCCTTTGATAACTTCTCACTAAATAGTACAGGCATCAAACCCCCTTGCTTTTTGCAAGTTTTGATTCTGAAGGGCTGATCTTTTAAAAAACATATCTTGCTTTTTGTATGACTCTCTAACATTTCTTTTTAGATATTTGGAAATCAAATAACTTAGGATAATACTGATAGCTTACTGCTGTTCCTATACTATTAGCCATAATCTTAAAGTTTTATTGAACATTCTGTTGTTCATAATATTTTTATTTTTATTTTTGATCAGTGGAAGAATCTGAGGAAGAAAGATGATTAATCTTGTAGTCAATGACTTACACAGCAGGCTCATTCCAGAATTGACTTTTTTTCGTATTAGTGTAAAAAAAAAAAAAAAAAAAAATCTACTGAACTCAAAAGAGTATCAATGAAGTAAAATTAATGTGTTTTAGAGGAATTTGGATCTCAGAGCTTACAGTGTAGAACCAATAGCCTATTACAGTAATTCTATTACTGAATGCCTTTAAAGTAAGTATGTATTTTGTTACCTTTCAGTCTTAATGATAGATCAAGATGTCTGTTATATAATATATAAAATCTATTGCAAAAGTACTTAGCAAGTTATTGGAGTATGGTGGAAAAGCTTGCAGTACCACATACGATCTACTGGTTGTACAAACTGAGATTTTTGCTCTCCAGCTTCTGAAAATAAATCCACTCACTTCTCAATAAGTTTCATGAAGTCTTGAGTGTTCAGAATCTGCTCAATTTGCTGCCACTTTCAGGGACAAGAATCGTATCAGTGATGACAGTAGCGCAAAATAATATAAACTGATTGTACAGTAAGTGAAAAAATGGCAGTAAAGTCTAATCTGTTATGTTACTGTGAAGAAAAAGAAATATAGCCTTTTTACTACTTATAATGGCATTTTTTAATATTTACAGTTTATGCAAACAAAATGACATCTATTAATTTCTTCATACAACATTGCACTCTACTCTGTAAATGTTTTATCACAGTCTTATTTCCCTTTCTCTTCACCACTTCACATCTACATTTATTTACCATGTAAAACTAAATCTATTATCCCAGAAATACATTTCTTTAAAGAATTTACAGTCTATCCCATTTCTTCTCAAAAGACAAGACAGTCTTTGTTTCTTTCTTTGAGATTGAAACTATTTTACTGAGGAAATAATTTTTTGTTATTTAATAAAGAAGTCAGAAAAGGAAATTGGATCAGAAACAGAGCAGTCTGATTTGACTTCAAAACAGAACTCTTTATTCCAGTTTTGGCAAGAAATAAAATGGAAGGAGAGGAAAAAAACCCTAGTACAACAAAGAATTTCATATGGTCTTCATCATAACAAACATAATTCCCTACCACAGAGCATACTTTGAAGTATTATATACCCCAGACTGGGGACTTAGCTGTGCTCTGAAGTTCATTTTTGTAATTTTAATCTAGTCTAAAATATTCTCAGCTTCATAATTTTTTGCAGAATTGTGATTAAAACAAATTTCAGCATATTCAGTAAACTCACATTCCTAGGATAACATAACGTAGTTTCATCTGGCTCATTGTCAATGCTATACAGGGTTTTTTAGCAATATGACGATTTATGAGCATTTTAGTTAATGTCTTCAATTTTTCTTTCAGTGAAATTATTCTAGAATCAAACTGTAGTTTCAAATCATTCTGTTAGAAGAAGAATTTGGCAACTTCAACTAAATGCAGACACTGAGTTGATATTATTTCAAACACTGAAATAAAACTCTGAAATAGAAAATTATCTTTGGTAACTAAGTGAAAATTTACTCTTTAACAGTCCTCCTGAGACCTGCTGAACTTCAGGGTACTGTGCTTGCCTCACTTCTTTTGCTTCACATTTGGTTGATTTATCTGGTTGTGTTAACAAATTGTATTGCTTAAGTTCTGGTTAATAATCTGGTTGCAGTTTATTGAATATTTATTCCTCTAAGGCATAATAATGAAAGTTATGATGAAGGTACTTTTAATATCAAGATGCTTATAAGGGAATTTTTAATATTGCAATTAGAGTGGCTAACTGTAATTGTAACAAGCAATCAATTATTTTCATTTTTCTTATCCTTTCTGGAAAAGGGTATCACTATGGTTCTGATGTAAGAAAAGAAGTTCATCAAAACATATGCAATTTATTTCCACATGTGTGTCTCAAATCCCTAAGAAATTATTGATCTGAAACATGACATTAAAGCAAGCTTAACAAAACAAAGAAAACTAAATACACTTCTAGCAACTGAGAAGTTCTTCAACTGAAACATTTTATTGTGGTTCATAGATTTTATGACTACAACAGATCAAAACTGACTCTTGTATAAAATCAGCCTTTGGTATTTCCTGAATTGAAACAGAGTATAGTTTTAGAAAGAAAAAATAAATTCAATATGGGTTCAAAAATATTCAGCAATCCAGAATGCACTACAGTTTTGGTGGACTGTTAAAATGGTAGTTATTGATGTTAAAATGTGTAATTTATGTGTAATTTATTTCTAACCTATGTTCATGTGGCTTCAACTTTTTGCCATCAGGTATTTTTATACTTAGAAAGTGCATCAAGGTCTTATGTTTTCCTCCAGACTATATATAAAAAATGCTTTAAAAATGTATTATCCAGTTCTTTTGAACCCTATTACAATCAATACAACTCTTTGGTGGTAATTCCTCACTTGGATTTTGAGACCTATGGCTAAACAAATTTTAATATAAATGATATGTGATAAATAAGGTTTTTWAAAAAATATTTTAGGATTTTGGGAAATACAAATTTTGACATTTCTAAGTCAAATGTCTTTCACACATCTCATTACATCATCAGACACAGTTTCAACTTCATTAAAAATCTTCAATTAGTTCACTAAAATCTTTTCACCAAACACTTGTTTTGATTGGCATTTGTTCTATAAYGTGTCTTATATTCTTTATTAATTGTGTCCCAAATCAGAAGAGAAGTCCAACCAAATATGACTTCTCTTGATTGAAATCACCCCTTTSTTGTTATCTCTTCCTGATTCAATTATTCCACAATGTTCAACATCTCTGATTGAAATGTTCTACACTATGGACAGCGGAAATCATAGTATTGAAGGTTAATCAGTGCAGTATGTTCTGGAAGATTATGTTCTTTTTAATAACTGTTTGACAACACTTTTTTTCTGCTCTGTCAAGTTAACATTTTCTGGCAATATGGGATATGAAGCATCAGGAATAGGAAAACTGGATGTTTATTTTTAACTTATGCCAAAAATAGTGTCCCATTTTGCCCCCTTTGCTGATAATGAGTCACGTATATCATAAATCCAATCAGCTGATTGCTAAGTTGTCTATCTAGTACTCTCTTGTAATTTCACTTGGACTCTTCACAGTTATTTTCAGCTGCCTGAAAATAGAGGCAACCACATTCTTGTTTCTATCACATCTTTATACTATCATATGATCAAAARAAAAATTCAAGTAATATTGAGGCTACCTGTACCATTCCAGAATTTATTTTTTTTTAATGACAGCATAGTAGAATGATTCATATGGGCTATTCTCTAGAAAATGCATTCTAAACCTCTTTTACTGGCTTCAGCTCTTCCCACATAAAAAGTAAAATAAGCTGAAGACAAGATGAAACTCAAGTACTTAGCACCACATCAAACTGTGTGGAATAACAGGAAAGCTGCTGAGAAACCAGTAACCAGTGGTCTGCAAAAATATTCTGCAGTACTGAACAAAACCTGCCAAGTTGTGACAGTCGCAGATCCACTATCTCAGGAAAACAGCACTGTACAACGATTAGGTCAAACAGCTTATGGCTGGACTTGAACCAACAAATGTGCGCAAGAGGGATTGTTTTATTTTCAATTGGACTTGGAAAAAAAGGCAATGCCCATGCACACTGTACCTCTAGAACCAGGATTTGCTCAGTATTTTATTTCAATTCGTTTCTCAGGAGGAAAAAGGAATTAAGGAGGAAAATTAAACTTGAATTATGTTTGAATTGCTTCAGGATCATCGCCTAGCATTGGTGTAAGCTTCATCCAGAAAATCACTGAGAATAAATGTCTCAGGAGAATAAGGTATGGCAATTGTAACATTGGTCTGTGTCAAAACTCAAGATAATTTACAGTATGAGATTTAAAGATTTTCTATAATCAGTAAAGAGATTATCAACATAAGGAAGGCCAAGAAAATCTGTGAAATTCTGTTTGTTTTAAAGTTGGTGCACTGAATCTTTCTAATTGCACAAAACTGTTCACATGCAAAATGTTCACTTACCTTACAATTTGAAAGACTGAGATCCAATAGATCAAAAAAAAAAGCTTTCTTATTTTCAAAATAACTGGATGTTGTTTTGGTTCAGATAACAGTTTCCACTGCTGCAATCACCTACTGATAGAGACATTGAGAAGATCTGTCTAATGGTATCAGTTTTTCATAATCTTTCATTACTTCATGCACCTTTKTGTTTTGGTGTTTGATGAGGTTTCGGTGTTTGTTTCTTGGAATATCACCAAAAACAAGATTTAATCCTTCCTCATAAAAAGGGTATTTTTGCCTCAAAGGAATGTTTTTTGGTTTTGCTGTTAAAGTTCTTAAATGAAGGGCTCAAAGTGATTTGAGTGATTCAGGTTAACCATCAGATCTTTTGGTACTTATCCAAACATTGTTGACCTTCCATTTCTTTTGGTAACTTCCCTATGTAGCTGTCTGGACACTACGAACCATCACCTAGATGACAAAGGTCCATCAGCCAAGAAGATAGTTCCTGGAGACAGGAGGAGGAAACGATCCTGGAATAATTTAATCTAATGCTTTAATTTTATTTATTTTCTAATAGGAAAGTAAAGAAAACAAACTTACTTTTCCACCTTGAAAACTATATAGCTAAAGTGGTCGGCTCTCATCACATTATAAACACACAGGAATGTAACAAACTTATCCCAAATTTGTTAATCATATTTGCTTTAGAGACTTCTTTATCTTTTGACCTAGGAACAAGTTGATAATTTGCTGGCAAACAGCTGGCACAGTGTCAAAGATTTTTAAACTTGCCTATAAATTAATATAGATTCTTTACCTATTCATTTGTAAGTATTACCTGAACTATATCTGGTTAAAAAGTCATGCATATAATTCTTACAGACTGCCCAAATTACTCATCTAAATTTACATCAAATCATCATGAGCATTAGTCTGTTATTCTGCTACCATACTGATAGAGTTACTACAGTTTAACCTTGGCCTAGATTACTAGCAAAAGATTTTATTCCAATAAATAACCCAAATGATTCTGACATAGCAATACCATTTTTTTCTTTTTTTTTTTTTTTGTAAGATTCAGCTCTTCTCTTACAATGTTCTGATAAGCCTCTATCCTTGGCATTTCTCTCCAGTTGAACATCATCAGTGAATTTCTTTAGTTTTTTTTTTTTTTTTTTGTAAGCTCATTATTAATTATGAATAACAGTCTACATACTACAGCATTAACATGTCCATAATACATCGCTATGTCAAATAAGCATATGCTTAACAAGGTAGGTTTCTTAAGATCTAGTTTTATTGAGGTTTTTTTTCTCTGAAACACTAAGTTACCCGCAAACCTTCAGACAATAAGTAGGTGTGTTGTATTCATAAAAGGAATAGATTTCTGCCTAAAACCCAGACAATTTCTTAGGAAACTGAAGAAACCAAAGCCTTCTGCTTGAATAAACAGTAGAAATAAATAACAGCAGTCCTGATACAAAGATCAGACACTACGAGTTCCTTGTCGYAGATGAGCAGTAGAAAATTTTATGTTATTATCAATATTCTTGCTTCAAGAAATACAATGAAAATATATTGTTACAAGCCTTTGAATCTTCTTGTTGGTAACACAGGAAAAGTTTCCTTTGTTGGAGGGAAAAGTCATTATCTCTGCTATCTCCTTAAAGCATTTCCTGAATTTTGGAATGGTTAATATTAAACCAGCAGTTGTCTAGGTGATTAAGTCTTGTCAATCAAGCATGGTAATATCTGCCAGGCTGTCAGCTGTGTCACTGTTCAAACGTAAAATTGAGGGTTATGAAGCTACTGGAAGTATTACAGTCCAGAGTGTCRAATGTCCTCTCGCGGGGGTCTTAGATGTGTTAATGAAGAGAGGGGATAGACTTAATCCCTGCAGGATATTCTACATAAGGGCAGCGGAAGAAAGAGCTGCGGCCTGTCACATCACACTGCGATCAGCTTGAGAAAAGTCTGATGCAGGTGAAGTACTTCACCATCCACTCTTGGCTATAGCTCATTATGAAATCCACTGCTACATTCAAATAACGTATGTCACCCCATGCTGTTTATACCCAGAGGGCAGTAAGTACTCTTTTTATGTGTTCTTCATCTCACTCTCTGTTCGTCTGCTGGTAACATCCAAGGAAATGTGGATCATTTTTGCAATCCACATGATAAGTTTGATCAAGTTACCTGGAACAACACTTTCTCTGCTTACCTACTGTACTTTTCTGGGCTGAAAATATCTCCTTGATCTACTGGAAAGTTCCAGAAGGAGAAAAAAAAAAAAAAAAAAAAAAAAAAAAAAAAAAAAAAAAAAAAAAAAAAAAAAAAAAAAAAAAAAAAAAAAACAAAAAAAAAACCAAAAAACCAAACACCTGAAATACATGGATTTGTTCAGTGCAGAAGAGTGTCTGTACTTAACTGGGTATGTTCAGTAAAGTTCACTGGCACCCTTTGTCAACAGTTATTTGAAAGAAATATTGGTTCAGTATATACTCCATTTCTCACTGTCAATAAAAAAGAAATCTCATGTCATGAAGTCTCACGTAACTTAGGCAACAGTGATTCATTGGCTTCTTCATTAATATGTCATATTGGAGAAAACTGTCTTTGCCTGCATATATAATACACACCTGCACACACATATACAYACAGATATAGATATATGCAAAGTGTGTGAACTCTTACTGTGGTTGTCAGAAGATGGGAAGGATGAACAATCTCATAAGAATATTGTGCTTAAATGAAGATGATAACTACACCTGCCTTACTCCAACCTAATGAAAAGGCATGAATACACTGCTGGTTTTTTTCAAGAAACTCATCAGGTGTCATCCACACTCCATTAGGAGCCAATCCTAGCTTTGATTTTGTATGTAAATATTTTCAGGTTTGGTTGTTATTAAAATTAGAAACCTAAACCTGGAAAGAATCTCTYCCCCCAAGTCTAGTCTTTTATTACAGGCAATTGTATCTCTTTTTTTTTGTCAGAAACGAATTAAATTGCATCTTAAAATGCAGTAGTCTCTTGCTGCTTTTCTTCCTTTGGAAACTATTCCAGACCCATCCTCAACGATATTTTTTCAACCCAAATTTATTCAGAGTCATTTTGTATTCATTTGCTTTTATACTAACAACTCCTTCTTTGATTCTGCTTACTGTGAGAAACAAGCATTTTAGTCTACTTTATAAGAAAGCATGACAAATGGAATAAAAATACAGGTAGCTTTTCTGTATGTTCACATGGGAAAAGGAGCCTCTATTTCAGAGACTGATGCCTTCCAGTCATGACTTTTTGTCTCAGTACTATTACCGCTTTACCAAGTTGATGCAGATTTTCCAGTTCTCTCCCATATATTTAAGATTTCCGTCCCTACCTCATCAGCAAATTTCATCAGGATGGACCTCTTTTTTCCTGCCACAGCATTGGTACCAACACCTATCCTTAATTTTATTAACTTTCTCCAGTTTGAGAGTTCGTTTTTCATTCAGGATACTGTAACCTCCATTTCAGGTGATGTAGATGTTCCCCAGTACTTATATTAATGCTATCTTCGGTAGACTTCCTGTATGTTAAATATTATATTTTCATCAAAGTTCACATAGATTAGATCTACATCATTTACTTTGTCCAGAAAAAGAATATCACATTAGTCTAATATGATCTAACTTTGGTAAACTCATGTCTTATAAAGTAGAATTTCATACCTGACGCAGCATGAAATGAATTCTAATGGCTCCCCTAGTGACATTAGCCAAAAGTAATTGTTAAGATAGGAGATAATTTTATTTCAGTAGAAATTTGTGTGAACTGTAACATCATTAATTTTTATTTTTTATTATCCATGAATTGATCCTCAAAAAAGAGATTTTTATTTCAGTGGTATTATACCAAATAATAGCTTTATATAATATATACCAGTCATATCAACTGTGGATCTAGACCCAAAATTTTTAGTGATGACAAACATAATCTGATTATACTGTATGTCATATTACTTCAGACATAAACATCGTCATAAATCAAAAACAAATTAAAATTATCAAAAACAGATTAAAATTACTTTTAACCTTCAAAGTTGAGTGACAGCATCAAATTATATTGATTTACCTTAAAATAACATATCAATTTAAATTCTAGAACACATTTATATCAGTACAGGAGGAGAATTCAATTTATACTACTGCAAAAGRAGGAGATTAACTCACAGTTGGTCAGGAAGTCCCTGAACTGAACATGTTTGGATGTGAGAGTATTATGGGGATGTACAGATGCGTGTCCTTCTCCTACATTCTCCTGCAGGTTTTTGTACTGGGTCTGGCTGGGACAGAGTTAATTTCCTTCACAGCAGCCCATATGGTGCTATGTTTTCAATTTGTGACTAAAAGGCTGTTGATAACACACCAATGTTTTGGCTGTTGCCGATCTGTGCTTGCACAGTGTCAAGGCTTTCTGTTTTCCCACTTTGTCACCCCAGCAGTAGGCTAGAGGTATGTATGAAGCTGGGAGGGGACACAGTTAGGACAGCTGACATGAGCCAGCTAAAGGGATATTACATGCCATATAGTGACGTGCTCAGCAATAAAACCTGGGGAGGTTTGGTCTTCCAAGGTCTTCCAAGGCTGCCACTCAGAGATTGGCTGGGCCGTCCGCTTGTAGGAGGTGGTAAGTGATTGCCTTTRCATTACTTGKTTGGGGTTTTTTTCCCCTCTTTCCTTATTTGTTAAAMTGTCTTGTTTCTTAATTGCTTCAGTGCAGGAATCTTCTCACTGTTGCTCTTCCTATTCTCTCCCCTGTCCTGCTAGGAAATGGAGGAGTGGGTGAGTGGCTGTGTGGGTGCTCAGATGCTGGTGGGGCTTAACCCACCACAGTATGCCTCATTGCCATTACTGGAGAAAGGATGGTTTGGTCTCAGATAATAGCTATAATGGAACAGCTATAATATGGTGTGTTGCAGTCAGATGGCATAACCTCAGAACACAGCTCAGCATGTCGGCTAGTCCAGGTAGTCCCAGTCCAACCAATGTTTCAATAGCCAAATCAAAATATAACAGTTATTATTAACACAGTTATAAAGATGTACACTTACGAGTTACACAGTTATGCAGATGGTTAAAACAAATATACACAAATTTTCTAATATCTACCCCTGTTTCTATAATGCTATGCTCATTTTCCCAGTCCTGCCCAGCTGCCACCTTCCTCCAGAGGATGCCTTGGGGTGGTGGTGGTGGTGACTAGGACAACTCATCAGCATCATAAGCACATCACCAGATATGTGCTGCTCGTGGTACAGATTTCCTCCACTTCAGTCCTGGGCCAGTTTGGGGTTATTTTGAAGTGTACTCTAATAGAGTCTTCTTAATTCCTCCATCTTTGGTTCCTAGCTACTGTTGGGACTATCTTCACTTGTTGACTGTTATTGAAATTACACAATAGTCTCCCAGAACTGAMATAAAGTTAATGTTTGTTACCTAGTGACCATGAAGGTACGCTAGAATTTTACTGTACATGGCCCACAGAGCTAAGCTAAAACAAGTTAAATAATAGTGAGCTGCCCCCTAGCCAATTTTAGTCACAACTAAAATAAGGTGAAGTCAGCTTAGGCCAACACAAGCCTGGACAACTCCTGAGACCTGCAGGGTCAGGTTAATAAAGAGGCTTTTACTGGCACTGACGATGGTATCAGTACTGAGCCACAAGCCAGAGGAAATACAGAATTCAGTGTTCAAAGAGCTATTCTCTATCACCTCCAAGAAAAAGAAGTGCTTCCGAGGCTACATTCATCCTGCTGGCTGCCATTTGGACCACACATGGACCTGTTTCAACATGCTGAGTTAATGCAAGTCAGTGATGTATTTGCTGTCTTCACTGTTAGCAAGAGAAAACACTTTATTTAATCAAGGCTTTTCTTTTTAATCTAAAATTCTAACCTGTAAGTATTCAATAATGGAGTGAAGGGAAATTAAGTGACTCAAAATTCTCCCCCCCCCCCCCCCCCCCCCGATTATACATATTTTGTACCAGGCTGGGTAAATTCAGTTGTTCTTTACCTAAGCAGTTCAAAAATAGCAAGGAGAGAAAAACTGCGTTACTTTGACAGTATATCTAAAAATATATTCCACCACATGGAATACAGTAGAAAAAAAATGAAATATGTCTGTTGAAAGACAAGCACGATACAGAATGTAATTTGTGCCACAATACAATAGACTAAGAGAAAACCAGTAAAGAATGAAGGAACAAAACCATGACCAAAATCAGCTTGGATGAAGAGAAAAGAGAATGCTGTTCAAGCCCTCTACTCTGCAGTTTCTAGATATGCCTAATGTTGGAAAAGCTTCCCACCACAAAGGGATGAGGGAGTCTCTTGAAGCACAACATTCAGCAAAGAAAACACATCCTAATTCTTTCCAGATTCATGATCTTCGGGGAACAGCTATGGATTCTCTTCTCTTTGTGAAGTTTATGAAAGGCTGATGGTTTAGTTTCACCCTGTCTGACCTTAGGGAATCTGTGGGTATGCAGTATAAAGGATAGAATTATAAAGCCACAGAAATTAAGGATTCCTTTTGTCCAAACTCCTGAGAATACAAATTTCCTTCAATTTTTTTAAGCTTGCTTTATAAATTCCACATGTCGAGCTGTTTGTATCACTTCATAAGTTGAGATTGCTCTGCAGTGTAACAGAACGCCCAGCCAGGCATCTTTTCAAATACAGACAGACTGTTTTCCATTACACATTGTGGCCCAGCCGCATTTTGGCCCAACTGTACAATACAAAAATACATAAGATTGATTTTATAGAGACTTGTCAATGTTAGAGGAACACTTCAAATTTCTCTCATCATTACTGAATGGTGGGTTTTGCTCTTAACTAAACACACACAAAACAGAACAACAAAACAAGCTACTAATATTAAAAACATAATTTTCCCCAAAACTCCTTCATTAGGAAAAATAAAGAATATTTACAGTATGTATAAATATTGCAGAAAAACATCTCTTTTTAACCTTGACAAAAGACCTTTTCCATACAAAAGGAAACTTTACTAGTAATCAGAATCAGGTGCCTCAGATGACTGAGAATTTCTTTTGAGCAGACCAAGTATATGCTCTTAAATTTATGTATGAATCTAAGTTAAGGCTTTTTTTYCCTTGCCTAAACAATTAGGATAGAACCTAGTATAGTAGTCACCTTCATGGTTTTAGGCAAAGCGTTAACAGCTTCTGCCTTTAACTTTGAAAGTCCCCTTATCTTTCCCAGTGTTTTGATCATATTCTTTCACATAAATACCAAGTGAAAACTCTCTCCTGAAATATTTTCTAGGAAAGATGGCACAGGAAGGGAACAGAGGATCCTGGCAAAGGATTAACAGGCTAACAAAGTGCTTCACTAACAGATATAGGAGTATCTGCCAGATCTCTGTCCAGGCTCCCATGGGAGTTCCTTATCCTCCAGATTCTGATGACAGCCTATCATCTCTGCTTTTCTGCTCCTGTATTATTCATCCTTTTGTCACTCCTCTATCAATCCTTTGCTGCTACCTCTTCTTCCTCCAGACCACTAATAAATTATGTTTACCACAGTATCACATCCTACTGCACTAAACACTTCCTGATTTTTTTTACATTAAACTGCCCCTGTTCAGTGCCAAAAGGCTATTTGTTTCCTGGAAACTCTCAACCTGTCACCTTTTGTTTGTCCTGTACTTCCCTTTCAAAATTTTTAAGACTAATTAAGAGAAAATGTCAATGACAGAAAACATCTTAGTAAGATATTAATAACATGAAAATACTAAGAGAATACTTGATGAAGATTATAAACATTTTGCGTAATGGACACGGATACAGTAGATTGACATTTTGCTCACAATTATTTGGCACCCATACTTGCCATTATAAAAAGAAGCTATAAAACATTTTCAAAGCCTCTCCTGCAGCTTCTCCCATCCACCCTTATCCCACCATTATGATGTAACATTATTTAAATATTTTCTTCTGAACTAATTTAAAAAACATTTTAAAAAGAGGCAACACGTAAAAAATAGTTTTATTTGTTAGTGTATCTGATATCTCCTGCTGTGCTGTTCAGCCACACTCAGAACATGTCTAAACCACTAACTCTCTCTGATCTCAGAGTCAGTTTTTTTCTGGTTCTGTAAGTTTCTCTGGTCCTGTCATCTTCTAGATCCTGCCTCTTCTACCCCTTTCTTCCTCCATGAATCTTCCTTTCTTTCTCCCTTTTTTGTAATGGACTGGTTTTTAACCCCATTTTACCTTCTGGATATTCTACTGCATACATACGTGATTTTCTTTACATAAGCCAGAGAAAAAATGGTGYCAACTTGCATGTAGCTGCTTGTGCTCTTCTCAGAAGATGTTCTCTTCTGATGGTCATGAATTCTTAATTAAATTAGAAACCAGATCAAAAGCACAAGTTGTTACTACTTTGCACTTACTTTCTAAAGATTAGCAGTCTCCTATAAAGATAGTGAGATTTAATATGGACATGACATAAATTGAACAATGGTCCTCAAATGTTTTAAGATGTGTTCTGCAGCTGCACTAGTTCATACTCTTATCAAAATAGATAAAGTATACCTGTAATATCTACTATACAATTCCAAACATTGGTTTTCTGTCTAATAAGGCTAACAAGCCCAGCCAATCTTCTTTTGCTTTCTGTGTTTACCATTAACATGAAAACTAAACAGCAAAAAAAGTAATCCAGGGTTTACCGGGCAATAATAAACCTTTGTTAACTATAATATTGAGGTATTTTAAAATTTGAATCTTTCCTTGGGAACTGTATTTCTTTTGCCATGCATTTTGCAAGATTGTCTTCATGTTTATATCAGTCAAGGACATGCATTTTTATGAATCAGTTTGACACAATTCCTGGATTTCATGCATATGACATGAGTAATTACTATCCAAAAGAAAAATTCAGCTTCTAAAAAATTAATCTAATATAAAAAGGTAAACGTACAGCAAGAGGTGACTGAAAGAAGCAATTCCACGTCACTTTAAGATTTCAAGACCTTGGTTTGTTCTGTGTTGGAAACTAAACTATATGGAATGTTTTTTGAAGTTCTTTCTGTGTATTTCTTTTCGCTTGACATTTAAAAACGTCACCTTCTTCATTTTGGAAGTTGAGCTAAGAGAACCTTGTTGAGCTAAGCCTTGTTGAGCTAAGAGAACAAGATGATCAGATTACAGGAAGGAGYTTTCCATTTGGAATTCACATGCACTTAGATTTCTAAAGACCAAGGTTGTTGCTCTCATCATCACAAGACTAGAAAAAGGGAATCTGCCACTCAAATAACTATCCTTCCTCTTACTGAAATTCCCGTCCCTCCCCCCCAAAAAAAACCCTAAAAATTACTTCTGGAAGTATTTTGATTTTAATGCATTCAGAACCAGTCTAATCTTAATTTCTTGACAAAGTTCTTTTTTTTCATATCTGCCTAAAATTTTTCTATTATGATAAGCAGTAGATTATTTTTATTGTTATCAGTTTATGTGTAATAGTGATATTAAACTATACCTTTGGATCTATGCTTAATTTTTCTTCTGTCTTTCATATAGTTACAGTTTTTGAAATAGCAAATAGTAACTGCACATGTGTAATTCCTTGTATTTAATTTCTCAATAAAATTTTAAATCAGAAGCTTTTGTTTAACGCACTTTAATATCAAACCTTTGAATAAAAATACCACATATGTACAAATAAACCCAAAGCTCTTCGCTTTAAATAGAAATTGAACTCTGCATACTGTAGACCATAATCAAAAGCATTCATCTGCAAGACCAGCTTGAGCATTTTAGTTGTAATTTACAGGTCACTGACTTCTTCATTATAGGCAGCCCTTGGGAAAAGTAGTTTCTAATACAAAGGCACCTACAGTAGCCAAGCTGCAATATGTGAGCACTGCAGCAGTTCGCCTGTGACTGCAGAGTTTGAATATGCATTTAATAAACATTTGCATTCCAACTTGATCTTACTAAATAAAATTAGTTCCGACTGGGAAAGGAAGTAAAAGAATGGACAACTAAAGCTAGACAACAGTTTCAATGCATTTCAAAGAGCTGTATTTTGCAACATTAAGCTTTAGTGTCACCAAAGACCCATAGTATTTTTATGACCAGAATACATTTTTTAACAATAAATATATGCAATGGACAAATTTTCTCGGCACCTGAATTCTGACAGAGTAAGATAAGCAGTGTATTTCATGCTAAGTAATATTATTTATATCTATGTTATTCTTTTTATAGTTATATACCTTTCACTGGAAAGTCTGAGTATTTTCAGTTTTTTTTCACCTAACAAAGTCTTCAAACTAATGCAGTATAAAAATCAAAGCAAATTACTGGACATCAGAGAGTCAAAGTTTTATGCAGCTTCAAAATGACTGCACATACATATATTCTGTTCCACAGCCTCAACAGGTAACAGATGTGAAAGGCAAGCAAAACCATAGTCCTGATGAGGTTTCTCTGTGAAAGGAAGGCAATGCTTAGATCATCAAAAAATCCCTGTACTATTCAGCATAGTCCAGAGGTGACAATACTTATGCTTCCGTATCAGAGATTAAATTTTAGACAGCAACCAGAGTTTAAATATTTTTCTCTCTCATTCCTCACTCTCTATCCATTTTCCTCTTTGTGCATGTGTGTGTGAAGGCTCTGAATAACTGTTTTCTTTTCTAGATCGCCCTGGCTCTAGAATATAGGAAATATTCTATCACATAAACTTTACAGAACAACTCACACAGAGCTCTCCAGGATATTTCATGCTTACTGGGATTCAGACATGACCGCAGTATTGGAGGTAAATGACAAACAAGATTTTTACTCTTTCTAATTTCAGGATGCTTTTTAATTTTTGAGTGAAATGCTAGTGTACACAAATGTCTACTAACACAAAATTTTATAAAATGCTTAATACATAGACAGAAACCACCACTTAAACTTACCTTTAGAAAGAAACTTAAGAATGTGATTATTATGCAGTATTAGATCTAATTTTTATTTATTTTTTTAGTTAAACTGTTTTTTTCCAAAATTCACTAGTTCCACTGAAATTAAAATAGAGACCAAACTGTGAGCAAGTCTTCATAACCTAATGATTAAAGCATTCAGCTCAGAAAACATTCTTGCATTCCAGACTCTGTTCCAATAATTGTTAAAATATGGGGTGTTTTGTTAAAAATTCCTTTATCCCATGCCAAATAGTACAGATCTAACAAGTGGATTCAAGATACCCACTTTCATCTTCACAGCCTGTAAAATTCATCTGAGGCAGATTCAGATTTTAAGAAAGGGCATAAACTGAAAAAAGATCTTTGAAATCTTCGATATGTGTTCCTGCCACTTAGATTGTAGGAATATAAAACTGGAAAACCTGAGTCAAGAATCTTAAATATCGTTAGGTTTGGTTCTTGACTTCAGCACTCTGATGGTTAAGGACATCCCTCTCATTTTCTACTTCAGTGTATTCAGTGCATTTCTATAAATTTGTTCCTGTGTTAACTTTGCACTTTAACTTAAACATATTTTCAAGTATTTACCTGTCTTTTGTTTCTGTAAGCACTGCTCCTGTCTCTACTCAGTCTTTGGATGCTTCTAAAGTGCAAATAATTTAGGTTTTTTATTCTAACATACATGTATTCTTGGACAGCCTTTTTAATAAAATGAACTCGTGAAATCTGGCTTCAGGGGCAGCTGTCTGCTTCAAGGAGGTGACCGCCCAAGGTTTGGCTCTCTGCACATTACATTGTCTCCTGACATTATCCCAGCACTTGTACTGTCAAGTACCCAAACTTTCCTTTTTTCTCACCTCAGGGCATGAAGCAAATACTGTAACCGTCGTACTGCAAGTCACTCATAACACAGTATTCATTCTTTCAGGCTCTTTGAACTAAAAAGGAAAAATAAATATCAGGCAAGACCTAGGTCAAGAGTTATGCAACGTAAACACTGATAGTTGATATGGACTAGTTTGAGGTAAATTTTTAGACAATCAAGACCACCTTTGCTTTGCTAGAATGCACAAAACAACACATTCTCACCTTTTATTGTACAATTGCACTTCTTTTCTTCAAACACCTCTGTACCTATTTGGAGGCACAACCAAACTAACCCTTCTTGTACATGACTGATTAGAACGGCACACAGGTGATGGTTCCACAAAACTTTACTCAACATATTCAGAAAACAGCACTATTTTTTTCCATTACAGCTGCATAATGAAAATGAGCACGAACAACTCCTTCCCCTCTTAATACGAGAACTCTTATAGAAATTGTATTACAAGAAAGTCCATACTAAGACCACACAATTGAGGTAAGAAAAGTAATTTGCGGACTGGGGATTCTTACAGGTACCCTAATGGCTCTTAAAACCCAGGTGCTTCTGAGCATAGCCAGAGCTCACACTTAGGGATCTCAGGAATTTCAGCAGCGGAAAAGTGTGTGATTACTGATTCTAAGAACTATCTTTGTTAACTGGAAGCTGACGGCAGCCATAAAGACTTACATGTTTTACTCAAAAGCCTATAAGGCAGTTAGGCCATACTTTGATGCCTAAACCCTTTTGTTGCTTTTAGCCTTCAGTAAGTAACTCTAGAACAGACTGAATTCTGAACTTTCTTTTCTCTAGGTTTGTATCCTAATCTGAATATTGAGTATAGATCCTTCTGGTTAATGTAGATGTATAACTCTGATTTTGCAAGATTCTGCTTTGAATGACCTCATAATCAAAATGTTACTCAGGAGGATTAATATGAGGAAAGGTCACTTATTTCACAAGCTGGAAAATTCCACCAGACAAGCAAGCTGTTGAATGAAAAACCAAAGGCTTGCCAGGCTTACATTAATGCAGCTTAATTAGTTGCTTCTTCTGACTCTCAACCAATTTAACAGAAAAGATGTTTTCTATTTGAGCCCCTTTTTAGAGGGAGTTTAGAAGACAAAAAATATTCTAGCTCTGAGACTCCTAAAATATCTAGCATGAGGAGTCCCTTGTTGACCTTGATGGCCACCTTTTTTGAGGTTAACTGAAATTCGTATTGCACTCTATTTTTTATGACTGTCCAAAAGAATTAGAGTAGTAGATGGAAATCTTATTTCAAGGTACATAGATTTAAAAAAACACAGCAGATACAAATCTTGAACCAAAAAACAAAATCATCACTGCTTCCCACCTCTACTCCCCTCTTAACAAGAAATCTCCAAACACTTTTGGGTGAAATAACACACTTATACTACTCAAATTACACCTCCTAGATATATGTATAACACAGCAAAAGAACAAATTATCTCACCTAGAAAATCTATATTTTCTGTATGTTGTGTGACTTGGTATACTACCTATATAGAACTTCCTCAGCACAACTTGCTTAGCATTAGTAGGTAAATTTGCTGAAGCCTTAGGCCGCAAGCTGTGAACTTTCCCCAGATATGCTGAACTTTCACCTAGGTAAGTAAAAGAAGGCCCCAGAGCTGGTTTGAGCTGGAAGATAAGGAAGCAAGGAAGGCCGCTACAGTCAACAGCTGGCACAGCAACCTTAGAGATAGGAGAAGGAATGGCCCACCGAGAGACAATGAAGGGACCCAGTGAAGAATGGGAAGACCCCAGACCCTAATATTACTATCGGTCAGAACTGTCGCATTAGGGGTTGTTTAGTCTGGAGAGAAGGAGGCTGAAGGGAGACCTTATCGCTCTCTACAACTACCCAAAAGGAGGTTGTAGCAAGGTGGGGATCGGTCTCTTCTCCCAAGTAACAAGCGATAGGACAAGAGGAAATGGCCTCAGGTTGCACCAGGGGAGGTTTAGATTGGATATTAGGAAAAATGTCTTCACCAAAAGGGCTGTCAAGCATTGGAACAGGCTGCCCGGTGAAGTGGTTGAGTCACCATACCTGGAGGTATTTAAAAGATGTGTAGATGTGGTGCTTAGGGACATGGTTCAGTGGTGGACTTGGAAGTGCTCGGTTAACGGTTGGACTCAATGATCTTAAAGGTCTTTTCCAACCTAAATGATCTATGATTCTATGACTGTAACTATTTTAAGGATCACATGCCGGGATGGCAAGAAGAAAATTTGAAAGGTATTATATTACCTGGAGGTTCTATACTTGTACAATATGTGGATGTCTTGTTACCTGCCAGCAAGGCATACAAAGATTGCTTGAAAGATGCTATTTGTCTGTGTACTGCCTTAGCAGAAAAAGGTCACCGTGCATCTCTTTCTAAGCTTCAGCTGTGTCAGCAGGAAGTAAAATATTTAGGATTCCTATTAAAAGAATAGTAATAGAAGAGTATGCATAAATTCATATTAAAAGATCAGTAGACCCAGACCAGGTCGAGGCTATTGTAGAAATACCTCGACCGGTAACAAAGAAGCAATTGCGAGGATTTTTAGGTGCAGTAGGATACTGCAGACCTTGGATACCAGGGCTAGGGGAGATGATGGTCCAGGCAGCATCCTCCAGCCTAGTGGGCACATCTGTTGGTGCTGAATGCAGTCAGGCACCCCGGGACTTTTCTAGGCCCCCGACCTAGTTCATTTTTTTCTCATCCTAATCTGATTTTGCAGGCTTTCCAGGGAACCCCTCAGACGAAGTCTGGACCACAGGTCCCACCATACCCAGCTGCAAAACATGGCCCTCATAGCTGTCTTTCTTCCACTCCTGGTGCTGACTGCCCTGATCTTCTACCATCACTGCAAGCCTGTTGTGCGATTTGGTATACTACTTATGTAGAACTTGCTTAGCACAACTTGCTTAGCATTAGTAGCTAAATTTGCTGAAGCCTTAGGCCGCAAGCTGTGAACTTTCTCCCAGATATGCTGAACCTTCACTTAGATAAGTAAAAGAAGGCCCCAGAGCTGGTTCGAGCTGGAAGATAAGGAAGCAAGGAAGGCCGCTACAGTTGTCAGCTGATGCACCAACCTTAGAGGTAAGAGACAGCCCACTGAGAGACAATGAAGGGACCCAATGAAGAACGGGAAGACCCTAGACCCTAATATTACTACTGGTCAGAAATGTTGCATGAGAGGTGGGGAATTTAGATTGTAAGGGTATAATTGCCCAGGGATTTCTTTCTTTGGGGTCCCTCTTCGGAGGCAACCAGCTCGAGCTGCTCTGTATGTCAGATAAATACACCACTTATTTACTCAGTGGATTGGCAACTCGTCTTTTTTGAGCAGGAACCTAGGGATGAGCCCTGTTGACAGTGGCATAATTCCTGCAGGTGGCCTAATTCCCTCAACACTATATTTAGAAGAAAGTAAAACAGCATTTGTGAATCTCAGTTTTATTTGACTGTTTATTACTGAACTGTTTTATGCCTGGCCTTTAAAAGAGCTAAACRGATTACAATAAATTCGTCTCCGTACTGCAAAAAAATTAAGACAGTTTTCTCAGAAAAGGTGCCAATGGGTGCTGCTATCCAACTACAACTGAGACATGTTATGTGGGCTCCTGGAAATAAGCATAAATATCCATTTGAATGAAAGTCTAATTACCTGGCTTGGTCGTTAGTGAATTACTTGAGTCATGCTTTACTTAACTGGTTCTAAAGTTGATATTCATCTTAAGAATAATGCTAACAGTACATAGCGAGAGTGTGCATAGTCAAGGGAAGTTGTCTTCCTTGGACTCTGTCACACGGCTTCATCTGGTGACGTTTCGCAATCACTTCGATAGTAAAAACAGTCTCCCCTTTCTAACTTCTTTTCTGAAAGTTACTGTCAACACATCAGCCTCCTCTTCCTCTGGGGTTGCTGCACCCTGGCCAGAAACAGCCAAGTCCTGGTACGCTCGGTCCCCTTCAGCCGTGAGGCCACCCCTGGGGATGCCTACCTGCACGCCCACTGCCCAACAGCCCAAGGGGGGTTAATTTCCCGCCATGGTTGTCCTTCATGTACCACAAGACCCCTCCAACCCACTGAGGCCTACAATGGCTTCAAGTGCACTGAGAGGTAGTTGCTCCCACTAACGCCCCACCTCCTGGTCCCCATTGGCCCCCCCAGTCAGCCTGCCCTCTCTCACTGGCTGTCAGTGTTGTCATTCAGGACAGCCCCGCCCTTGCCCACCCAGCCCTTCGGTGTGAATGCCCCTGCCGCTGTGTTTCCACGGCAATGCTGAGCTGCCTGAGGAGCGCCCCGCAGTGACTGCCTCCATCTTCAGTCATGGTGGGGTGCTTGTGGGGGGATTCCTGGTGCCCGGGGAGGGTATTACGTGTACGGCTTTTGTATGTGGCTAAGAGCCACATGTATACTCCAAGGGGGTACAAAAAAGAAACTAATTTGGGGAATTCATTCAAGCGCTACCTGCGTGTTTGGGATCTCTAAGGTTGAGGGTAGTGAGCGCACAGGCTAAGATATGAGTTGTCAGTGAGACATACATGCAGATCATGATGTTCACAAATTCAGGGTCTAATCTGATAGAAAATAAAATACAGGAACATGAATGTACAAACATGCACATTTTCTATAGGATTCCTTAAAAATAGTTTGTGGTAGAACAGGGTTTCTACTATGAACAAATAATCATACCTTTAGTCAGTCCTTTGTTAAGGATTTAGCAACTCCGAATTTCATCAGATAGGAACTATATCCCCAGGACTTCCTCTGGCAACAGGGTCCCCTAGAATCTGGAAGATTACCCATCCACAGTTTGAAGAAACTTAGAGCTAGGATGATTCACTAAAGATAACACTCTGAGACCGTTGGCAGAGACCAAAATATTGTTGTTAATGCCAGGGTGGTAGGTGGCTTCTTCTGCTGGGAACAAAAGGGAGGTTCCAGAGAGCCATTATCTTGGAAATCCCACCCCGGGCGGGATCATCAATCTCTTCCTAGCTCTCTGTAGGTACTGGGAGATGCCTGCAGAAGAAGACTGTGTCTGGAAGGACGGTCCCATCCCATGCTCATCATAGGTATTGCAATCCCTGAACTGGCACGGGAGAATGGCCGTTTGATTCAGAAGCGTTTGAGATTGACTGCCGATCAAGCCCATCTATTCCTCTTTATTACCAACAGTTCCTGCCCAACTCACACTTAGGCATGGCTGGGCAAACCTAACTGCTTAACCCTTGCAGCTTCAGATATGACCTTCTGCTTCAGCTAACATGGCTGTGAGTCAGTGGATTGCCTGAGCGTAAACTGGGAGCTCTGCATTACAATCCCCACCATGCTGGTCAAGCACCTTCCAGGTGGTGAATGTCTCAAGCTGTACAAGTTTTCATTTGTTCAACAAGCCAATGAAAACACTGCAAGAACCATGAGTATTTGAAATATTAAAATTGTTATTATGGGATGAGACATGATTGAGAGCATCAGGTTAGCCAAGGGCAACTAACCAAGCAAAGACTCATGGCAGCCTGCCCTGCCTACTTTAGCAGTGATGCCAGAAATTTGTTCATTGTAGGAAACTTCCAACTTCTCCCATCTGCTTTAACTGATCTAACTCTTGGTGTGAGCTGGCATGATGGAATAAGGCTTTTAGGAAGGTGAGACCTATACCTAATGAAATAAGGGATAAATATTGGTAAAGTGAAGAGTACAGAGTAAGATGCTGTACTGTCCAAACAGGGTGGGGATAAAACAGGAAATGAAATCCGTATAGCACTGAGATATTACAAAAACATCTATTGTGACATAAGGAACCATTGGTTGAATTTTCCTAAAATTAACAAGAATATAAGTACAAGCACTTCTGATACACAAACAGTCTTTACTTACATAAAATGTAGCAAAGCTATTCTTCTTAACTAAATCAAAGAAGAAAGAAGGAAGGATTCTTCTTCTTCAAGGAAGAAGAATCAGTGGGGTGTGGTGACAAACAAGGATTGTGAATTGCTAAGCCTTGATCTTCATCAAGAAAACCAAGACTGTCATATTCATGACAACCTTCAACATTCACAGTTTTAAAGCTGTTCACTTCTGGGTACGCAAAGTGGTTCATCTCTCTAGAATACATTACTATATTCTCCTTTGCTTGCAAAACCAAGCAGATCACAGAAATGACAGTCAATATGTCAACATCTGAAATTAGGATTATGAATAATCATAGTTGAAAGCATAACTAATTCACCATATTCTACAATATTTTCCCATGTTGGAATAATTTTTCTTACATCCTGCTATCTGGTGCCCAACTGGTTGAAATAATTGGTTAGGGGTATCCAGTTTTCCTGCTTCTTTGGTAGCATAAGAAAGCTTATTAGTCATGACTTCTATAACTGCAACGTCAATAGCAGAAGTATCTACTCCAATAGGGCCCATCCAGTTCTTCCAATCTCTTTTAACTCTGGCTTTCAGTATTTCTGAATGCTTCAGATTGGCCCTCTCATCCATTCCTTTTGACTTATTTTCAAGTAGAGAGCGCACTGGGATATAGTTTTGGAGATGTTCAAGCCATCTAATTGTACCCGGATTTCTTTAAAAGAAGGTTTTGGGTTTCTGAGGATTTTGGTAGGTTGATCTAATTTAAGTACATGGAGACCAATTGCAGTGTATTTTAAGTCATAAAGGGGCATTTCATTAATGTTGGAAGAATCAAACATGTTGTTTGATTCTTTCTTCCCAACAACAATGTATAGTTCCCTTTTGGACCCTCCCTAGCATTAAATGATACTTTCCCAAAGTTTTTTAAGCAGATAACTGACATATCTTTACTCTCTCCGTTCAGTGGAATGAGCCAGTCAGGGGGATCTTTCTGATTCAATTTAAATTTTTGTGAAATAATTAGTGAATTACTGACATTGSAATAACTTGGAAATCCTCACTTATGAAAAGACCAGACCCTGTTAGAGAGGAATCCAAAGTAGGGAGGTCACTTTTGCTTTTCACACCCCATTAAAGGTACTGAGGAAGGCCCTATTGGCAGTTACTTCACATTATGTGAACAACAGATACATATGCGTACACGTAGCTTATCTCTAGAAAATAAAACTGTGTCGGACCCTGATTCTCCTCACYTGGCCTGATCCTGAACCCCACATGTGGCCTGACATCCCCCCTGGCCTTGGCCTGGCCACATCACTGGCGCCCTGACAATGTCACCCCAACCTTTGTCTTTACTGTCTCTTCTGCCTCGTTTTAAGAAGTCACCCTTATGTATGTGTAGGAAGGGCAACATGTTTCTGAAGTAACTTGGCAATCTTCAATTTTTTCTATCAGTTCAGGAATTCTTGTACATTCCTGTGCTTTGACCTTTCTTTAAGAAAAACAAACAAACAAACAAACAAAGACCAAACAAAAAAAACAAACAGATTTTTGGGCAAAGATTACATTTTCAGGGATGATCTTCTTCAGCTGATTCAGGAGTAAACCTGAGCTGACTGAACTACTACACAAGCTTCTAGGCTACAGCTAATACTTAGAAGAAAAAAAATTTGTCAACATCAATAGTGGTGTCCTTCAGCTAACTACACACTAGACCTGAAGTCATGTAATTGAACCTTAATGTTTATTTTTTTCTGTAACTACCAGGCTAACTTAGTCACACCAGAGATGCCACCAAACTTCACAGTCTGCAGTCATTCTTACTTCCCATAGTTTATAGTTTCTGTGCTACCAAGACGAAAAATGGTACATTTAAATCAACAGTATTCAATAACAACAGGATTCTTAATTGATTAGAGCTCCAAAACTACTCACAGACTTTCTGGAAGCTTCGGAAACTGAAGTACTTGGAGATTAAATGATTAGGTCTGGACCAGATACATGGTGTTTCTTATGTAAGTGGATTTGTGCAAGTTTGAAAATTAATACAAATCAATATAAAATATGCAGTGGAATGTCATCTTCATTGCATAGACAGGTGTTTGGCAGAGTATGGATGTGCTGAGCACACAGGAGAATCATCCAGGAAAAACTTAGACTTTGCCCTTGTGCAGTCCTTGGGAACTGTGAGTCGAGGGTAGGGGACAGCCCTGCTCTGCCAGGGGACTTGTGCCATTCAACGGCAGCAGCACAGCTGCAACCCAGCTGGCAGCTACAGCCATGTAGCACCTGAGCAGTGCTTCGGGCATTTGTGGACGCGCAAGAGCCAAACTCTAATAAGCCTAACAAGTAACCATGGGAATAGCAAAAGGATCATGCAGCATGAGGGGGACATAGCCCTGCCAAATTTCAAGAAAGATGAGAACATTTTAACTTTTCAACTAATCTGCTATCTATAACCCTTTTTCTACTACCTTTCTATATATTTGGGTATGCAACTGAAAGAAAAGATTGTCATTGAAAGAGTTACCTGGACTTACTTATAAAAATTTGTCTCTAATCAAAAACATTATATATTATACCCTTACAGTTTGCTTTGTCAACATTTCCTGTTTTGTTTTGTTTTGTTTAATTATTATGATTTTTATTTAAACTAATGAAGTTTAAAGCAAGTCCATTTATCACAGATGCCATTCACAGTATGGCTTTAAAACCTCTCAAGTTGTGATCTGCTGGATTATGGCAATTTTACTTCAAGGTTCTGGTTTAAATAGACTATTACTGATGAAGAACTGGAGAACATAAAAAAATGTAAGTACAGAACTGACAACCACTTTCATAGATGGAATGGTACTGATAATAGACAACAACAAGTCATAGATCAAATACGAGTTTTACTGCATTATATGATTGAAAATAATGTTTTACTGCGGCAAGGCAGCACACCAAATAAATCTACTTTAATTTGGAGGAAATATAAAAAGGCTGTTCTACTTCCATTATAGATTATAGGTGGATGTATGACACAAAAAAGATTACATTGGGAACAGCTTTGATTCTATAGCATAAAGATGCACTAAAACAAAACAAAGTGAATCAGAAAAAGTCCAGTCAAGGCCTCTTGGCGAAGAAAGAAACACCAGTCAGATGTGAATTTACATAACTATTCTGCAAAGACCTATTCTTCTCATAGTGTAATAGAGAAACTCACATTAAGACCATATTAAATTTAATTCATGCAGTTCTTTAAAAGATATCTGTAAAGTCTGAGGTCTTCCATCAAACACAGCAAACAAAAAAGTTAAGAAAATTTTGGTCTCCTTCAACAGAGGTTTAGTTCAATACAATTATTCCCAAGGTCAAATAGTCTACTATATGTTTAATAGAAGTATTGCACATCTTTTGATGTGTTCAGCTTTCACCTCAACCTAAGGCTTTTGCTTGAATTTAATGACTTGGACAGTTTTTGAAACACAGGATATGAAAACAGAAGTCACAAATAAGTAATGAGAAATATCAAAAAACCTGCTGAAGACATAATCTTCAGCGACAAGGAAGGCTAAGAACAGTCATGCTCAGTTATAACAGGACTGCACTCAGCCACAACAACCTGTATCTTTCAGAGATGACTGAAATCTAAGTTGTCATTGTCATATGGATGCAAGAGGGAAATAAATATTTTCTTTAGTAGGTAATATGAACACTTACAGAAAATATATTCCAAACATCACTGATAATGTTGTAGGTGAAAACTTCCACATTCATTTGGGGAATTAAAAAGCAGTTGTGTCTTACAAAAACACCTTCCCAACATGCTGAGCTAGTATATTTAAAACAAGAACATGACAATGAAATGGAAAACGGTGACTTGCTAACTGACATGTAGTCCTGTGGGGCACATTTATTTTTGTCATGGTTTAACCCTGGCCAGCACCTAAACACCACGCAGCCGCTCGCTCACCACCCCCTTCCAGTAAGATGGGGGAGAGCATCGGGAGGGCACGAGTAGGAAAACTCATGGGTTGAGATAAAAACAGTTTAATAATTGAAATAAAACAAAGTAGAACAGTAATAATAACAGTGATAACAACAACAACAATAGAATATACAAAGCAGGCGATGCACAATGCAAGTGCTCACCACCCGCCAAACCGACGCATTGCCTGATACGTGACAGCCTGTCCCGTGACGCCCGAGCCCTGCCACACCCTTAGTTTTTATACTGAGCATGACGTCACATGGTATGGAATACCCCATTGGCCAGCTGGGTCAACCACCCCGGCTGTGCTCCCCCCGCCAGCTTCCCATGCACCTGGCAGGGCATGGGAGGCCGAAAAGTGCCCGGTGCAAGCACCACCCAGCAACACCCAAAACATCAATGGGCCATCAACGCTCCTATTACACCAAACCCAAAAYACAGCACACCCCCCCAGCTACTGGGAAGAAAGTTAACTCTGTCCCAGCCGGAACCAGGACAATTTTCAACCTGGAACTGCATATCATGGTACTCTTAGATGACACATTAGGAAAACTTTGAGACTATATTAGAATGATATATATTTTCCATGTAAAAATTTGAATCCTATTGTGGATCACACTAATGTTCATCCTTTAGTCTTTGGAGCTTAATAAATTTCAGGAGCAGCATATATATTTCTCAAAATGTCCATCCAACCTCCTCAGTCACAGTGAAGTTCTGATAGTTCCACCTATATTGGGCCTATATTGGTATTGTAGACTGACATAACTGTGCATTAAAAAGGGAGAGAAGTACATAAAAACATCTGACAGCAACAGACACGTAAAGGCACAGATATGATTTTGGATTGATTCTTTTCACTAGTAGGAATATGAACACAGTTAAACAGTGTGGCACCGTGTGGTATATGAATAGATACACCCTGATGTATACAAATATTAGGAGATAAYCAGCAACAGCCAAGATTTTTGATTTGTGGTATCCTTTCACATTTTACTTGCTAGTTTTCTGTAAATCAGATTGTGACACATTACTTACAGTCTCTGTGACTTACTGTGTGAAGTAAGATCACTGGAAGAAGTGATAAAGCCTAAAGGTACTAGCTAAAATAGATATATCCAGTTTAATTTTCAAGGCCACAAACTTTTTTTCTTAGATATCAAATCTAGGAAACAATTTGTTGCTACAAGAGAAATCAGCATATTAAAAAATCATTAGTACTAGAATTAAGAAATTTGGTGTTAACACAACTGAGGTAAGATGATCTTCATCTTACCTTGGTGACTGCTTATGTGGTCCCTGATTACACATACAGGTTGTTAGATCCATACAGATCATGTTCAAAAAACAACAGTTAGGAAATGTGCTTGTAAAAAACCAGAGTGTACAAGAACTGAAATAACTTATAATTGACCAAATTAGAGCATATTGTTCACAGAGATAACAGAAGGCTTCCCAGCACAAAGGCAACACATAGGAAAATGTCCAGTTCCTCCTCTGAAACCTTGGAATATTTCAAAAACAAATGCAAGATGTTTGTTTGAAATGATAAATCAGTTGTCCCAATCTTTGTTTTTCAGATATAACTGAACTGTTTAGGATGACATTCCCAAGATACTTAACCCTTGCTAAATAAGTGTGTTCATAACTGTTAAGTATGTACGTAACATGAACAATTCCTGTTGAAAGAATTGAAATTTAACAAGATTCTGAAAAAATGAAATAGTATTTTGTAAAGAAAATAAGAAACTACACAGCAAGTGGTATCTGCCCTATAACATCTAAGTTAAGGAAAGAATTAACTCCCACATAGGGTAATATGAGCTTTATGTTGTCTTACGGTTTCATTTCAAGGCTGTTTCAAAAATATTTTAGGTTTTCTACATGCAGAGGTCCAAAATAAATGAAGAATATGTGAATTCGTTTCACTTCAAAGGGGTTAGAATGAAGATATTTCATTCRGTGAAACTGTAATACCAAATGAATAATATATTTCTCAGAGAAGTAAGAATATATGCTGTACAGGGACATATTCCTTTAGGATCAAGTTCGCCTTTCAGAACATTGTGCTATAAATGTATATTGCCTGCTCAGCACTTGTTCTGCCAGAAGTTAACTTTGATAAATGTCCACAAATAAAAAGGGTCATAATCTGAAAAAGAGAAATGTAATACTGATTAAAAGCAAATGCTCAGAAAGATGCTTGCATGTGCAAGGAAATTTTTCAGTACCGTGCTTTTTCTAAGATCTCACCATTCCATCTGACTATTTCTAAGGTCATTACCATAAAAAAGATCCTAAACCATGCTACTTCATGATCAATAGAACCTTTAGTAGGTCAATTATAAATTAAAGTCTAATGAGTGATCTCAAGGAAAAAGACTATTATCTAAACTATCACTGTCTTAGCAGAACTTTTTCCCTCATTTCAAATCTCACTTACAGAAAGTTATGAAGAAGAAAATGTGACTTCATTTACCAGGATTTTTCATTTATTTTGTCAGAAGGCACAGAATTTCTTTTTATTGCAGATGATAGTGAAAATTGGTTTAAAAAAATGAAAAGGTAAAGGAGACCAATGAGAATGAAATGCCACATTCTGACCTTGCTCTATACACTGTAAGAATTTTTTTTCCTTCTTTCAGAAAAACGTCAAGTAAGAATGGACACTGGATTTCTTTTCTCTAGCAGTAAGATTTTTCTTGACTCATCATACTTATCAAACACCTGGATTTTTATTGTATTACCTTTATTCAGGAGGGATATTAAAACTGAGCGAATATATCATGCAATCAGTCACTGACTGGCTGAGAGTGTGAAAGCCCTCTCTCTTTTAAAGTATATACAGGTACAGATAGTTTAATATGGTAAATCCAAAAGACCCAACAAAAATATCAGAGGAGATGTTACTTTGGAAAGAAAAAGTTGGAATTTTACTTGAGGGTAATATTCTACACAACTTCTGAAATCATTGTGTGTGGTGCCTGCAAAGTGTTAAAGAACTATAGCACTTTTCCCAGGAATGATAGTTTCAGAGTGCTAGGTAAAATAATCCAGTAAATGTGGGAACTAATTTATTTCTTCTTAATGTCAAGAAAAGTAGACAAAATCATAGCTAAAAAGTCATATAATTTTTCAACCAATTTCAAATTAAAACTGAACACATTTAAATCCTGTACAATCCTATATTAAGTGATTTGAACTGTAATGGTATATGTGTATATATTCATATATAGCTGATAAAACGGCGTCTGTAAGGGTTATAGCTTAGAATAAAGACTAAGCTATTACTAAAGACTAAAGACCACCCTCAGTTATGCTAATGTGTAAGTTGAACTCTCATTTCAACCTTTTTATATAAAACTGAATGAACATCACCAGATCCAGTGATTTCTCAGCACAGCAAAAAAGTCAAGTGCCCTTACTCCTAGAGTATCCAGGAGAGAAAGTGAAGTCAATTGGCAGGATTTTTCCAGTTTGTGGGAATAATGCTCTCTGCATCCTGATTTTCTCTCTGGGGAGCCCCAGTGCCACTGGGAAACCAATCTTCTAGATTGGCACAGGTCTTTTACAAGTCCTGTGTCTGGACCTTTCCCTGGAGGAAAGGTGGAAAACAGGGTGCATAAGGAGGATGGAAACAGGGGATGTGCAGTCTGATAAGTGGAATTTCTTAATGCAAAAAAAACCCAAAACCAAAACCAAAAATTAAAAAAAAAAACCACCACCAAACAAAAGACTCAGATTATGCCAAAAGACTGATATACTAACATGTATGCTAGGAGGAAAAAAATGTCAGACTGTATGCAAGTATTGCTGAAAACAGTGAGTATTCTTTATAATGTCTCCTTTTTTCCTGATTCCACCTCTAGTTATCACACTTCCTGTCTAAACTACACCTAAACTAAAACTGGTATAATCAGCTGGACCAGAAAGAACATCTCATTGTAAAATGTTTTCATGTTCTAACACATTTTCAATGGGATTGCAAATCCCACCCATTTACTTCAAACACCTATGTATATATATATATATATCTATCTCTTCTATCTCAACCATACTTCCTCTTTGACGTTGTAAGCACAGGGTTTTCTCTGGTGAAAACTCTTTTCACTGCTCTAATACACAGACAAGGAATAAACATGTAAGGACTGTCAAATAGAGAAATTAAGAGTAAGAAATTATAGTTTTACAGTTTCAACAAAACAATAAAAAAGCATCCTTTTTCATCAGTAAGCTATAGCAGATCTGTCAAGAGGTACAAAACTCAAGTAACAGAACATACCACAAAACATAAACCAATGCAAAAGAAAAAGAGATATCAATTCATTTACATAAAAATGTGAAGGGTACTTCTATGTAGTTTGACCAACAAAACACAGCTGTTCCTCGGCTGTGTAAGAACCAGAGATGAGAAAAGCGTGGGGACCTAGGTTAGTATGCAAGTATGTGCTTCAGTCTGCCTCTTATCATCACAACATATCACACTCCAAAAGCAATGAATCATAGATATTTATATACATTTATAATTAGATGATAAACAATATCCACAATAGTGTTAATATTACAGAAGTGAAATGCTTTTGCCAGATATCAGAGAATGATCTGAATCACAGAATCACGGAATGGTTGAGGCTAGAAGAGACCTCTGGAGGACATCTGGTCCAACCCCCTGCTCAGGCAGGGCCACGTGGAGCTGGTTGCCCAAGACTGTGTCCAGATGGCTTTTGAGTATCTCCAAGGTGGGAGACTCCACAAGCTCTCTGGGCCACCTGTTCCAGTGCTTGGTCACCCCCACAGTCAAAAAGTTTTTCCTGATGTTCAGACAAAACCTTCTGTCTTTTGGTTTGTGCCCATTTCCTCTTCTCCTGTCGCTGGGCACCACTGGAAAGAGCTTTCTGTGTCCTCTTTGCACCCTCCTTTCAGGTATTTGTGCGCATTAATGAGTTTCCCCATGAGTCTTCACTTCTCCAGGCTAAAGAATCCCAGCTCTCTCAGCCTTTCCTGATAGAAGTGCTCCAGTCCCATAATCATCTCAATGACCATTCACTGGACTCTCTCCAGTATGTCCATCTCTTGCACTCGGAAGCTCAGAGCTGGCCACAATACTCCAGATGTGGCCTCACCAGTGGTGAGCAGAGGGGAAGTGTCATGTCCCTTAACCTGCTGGCAACACTCCTCCTGATAGAGCCCAGGATGCCATTGGCCTTCTTTGCTGTAAATGCATATTGCTGGCTCATGTTCAACTTGTCATCCACCAGCACCCACAGCTTTTCTGCAAAACTGCTTTCCAGCCTTTTGATTCCCAGCATGCAGCGTTGCATGGGATTGTTCCTCTCCAGGTGCAGGACTTTTCACTTTTCCAATTTGAACTTCACAAGGTTCCTGGCAGCCCATTTCTCCAGCCTGTTGAGGTCCCTCTGGATGGCAGCACAACTGTCTGGCATATCAGCCACTCTTCCAAGTTTTGTGTCATCAGCGAGCTAGCTGAGGGTGCACTCTGCCCCATCATCCAGATGATGAAGGTGAAAAATCCTACACAGTTTATGTAGACACCCAAAGCACCTTAAGCAACTGATTCTTTTGGGAAAAACTTGCTTGTACACCTAAACTTCTAATACAGATGGGTCCCAGAAGCTCTCACATCTTCAGTTCACTGTATAAGTGCCTTTGTAAGGTATTTGAAATCTGGAAGCTAAGGTTAAATTTATTTCATCTAATATTTGACACTACAGGTAAACTGGTCCTATATGATACTTTTTAATCAATGGAAAGAAATAGGCTTTTTAGGATATAAATCTTCTGGTCTGTTTCATTTGTCTACTACAACAAGAGATGATCAGTGTTCTAGAAGTATCTGTTTCATTCCAGTGACTGTACAGGTACCTCTGACATCTAACTTGAAAGTCAAATCTACTGAACACAGACAGGAAATTTTCATCATTGAAACAGCAAGTAGTAAAAATACAATTTGGAAACTGTTAGAAAAGGCTGCTAATAATGACAGCTGCTAATACCGACAACACAAATATTCTGTAGCTTTATCACAAAAGGCATGAGCTAGTCTTAAATCTCAGTGTACACATTGTAGACATTTTCATTTGCTCAGAGAAGTATGACCCAAACAAGTCTAAACCTGAATCTCTGCATAGGTCTTAATCTAAAAATTCATGGAGAACCCAGTATCTATAGACTAACCTATTGATTAGAAAGAAGTTAGTCCTGCTTACAGATTTGCCTTGGCCTGTTGACTTCTGAACCCAAATCTTTTGAGTCCCAGCACAAGTCCAGAAAAAAAAAGGAATTCCTTTCTGTGTAATGTGGAGCACTAGGTAAGCAGAACTCATGAGTATCTCTAGGAGAGGAGTCAATAGGAAACCTTGATATCTATGCCCATGGTTGGAGAGGTTTTCCAGGACAGTCATGGAATTACATTTCTGTATCCTCTGGGTCCTGTTGCTGTGCTCTGTATTAGTTGAAAAACAGAAAGGCACCAGAACCTGCAATCATCTTTTCAGAGTTTTGTAATGGTCCATTGGGATATAGCTATATTTTGCTCAAATGATATCAATTTCACTTGTTTACCTTTATCAAGGTCATAATCTGTTTAAGAGGAAAGAACTCTGCAGAGGTTCAGATCAGGCCAGGAAGCTCTGAAGTGATCATTTTGAGATGAGCTGGGATTTTTTAATCTTGTTTGAAGTTAAAAAAAATAGTGCTGGGAAATAAATAATGTCATGAAGTTAATAAAATTTAATAATTAGCAATTGAATCGAAAAGACTGCCTATACTCCCTTACAATTAAGTTACTGTCACATCTACTTAACAAGATGTAATTTTCACCCACACATACCTTTGACTTCTAGTCTGTGGCTTTTGGTGCACACAGTTTGAAAATAAGGGTGTGTGGGATGCAATTCTGAGATGAAGAATGCTTAGGAAAGACATAGTGAGAAAGTCACTTGACAAGAGAATGTGAAAATGTGTCTCAAACCAAGATACTCCCTTCTATAACTTAATCTTGCATCTTCTAGTTACATAACATCTAAATTGCATTAGCTTCCCTTACTCACAGTTCCTCAATTTATACATTACTTGCATTTAATGCTCTACTTTTCTTTCTGGGAATTATGAAAAAAGAGGAATAAAGTCTTGTTGAGAAAGAAAATGAAATATATGCATTTAAACTGTTATTTTTCTCTTTGAGATAATAAATTAGCAATCAAATGTACTGAGTGCAGTTATTCTGATTTCTTAATAACATTACTGGTTATGTAAAGCCTCAAAAGAAAGTGTCAGTATATTCTAAAGGACTCTGGGAATCTAAGTATATTGAAAATCTAATGATTTTTTATTTCATAAATGTTGAACATAATAATGAGAGGTAAGAGACTTTATTCAGCTGACTTGGCTTATTAAAATATCATTTCTTGGACTTAAGACTTCTTGCTAAACATGTTAATAACTTCTTATAAAAAATCTAGCAAAGCTTTCTGGTGTCAAAGTAGGAACCAAAACTGAGAAATATGATTAAATTAGACTGGATAGGAGTTTTAGAATGCCGATTTAAAAAAAAAAAAAAAAAAAAAGTAATGTCATAGATAACATGGCATGAAATTATAACCAGTAATGGAAATACAAAGATGTAGGCATTGGCAGAAAAGATGAAAAAACTCTATGCCTAGTTAAAAAACATAGGCAATTTCATGACAAAGATAGGAAAGAAGAAAAAAAATCCAAACTGTAAAGGGTGGAAGCAGCAATCCTTGTTCTTGTTCCATCAGGGAGACACTGAGTCTATAGGAGTCTCTCTACCAATTCTTATAGGTAGTAAATCAAGTTCCTTGAGAAAGGTAGCTTAACCAAAAGAGGTGAAATTTATGACCATAAAAGAGTGGTCTACCCCTTGCCCTAGGAGTAAAGAAACAAAGAAGAAATGAGAGCATAGCTATAGATATTATTAAATTAGATATGGATTTTACAGTGGAGGACCTACAGTAAAAGATTGAATGAGAAAAAAGTAAAATAATAAAGAGGAGACGAAGAATGACATGGGAATGAAATTGAGGAAATACTTATAGTAAAAAGAAAAAGCCAAAACAAAACAAAAACTTCAAAATGTGTGCAACCTTTAGCCTATTCTTCCATTTAGCTTTATCAGAGATTGTCGTGGTTTAACCCCAGTCAGCAATTAAGCCCCACACAGCCGCTCACTCACTCCCCCCCGGTGGGATGGGGGAGAGAATCAGAAGAGTAAAAGTGAGAAAACTCGTGGGTTGAGATAAAGACAGTTTAATAGGGAAAGCAAAAGCCGTGCGCGCAAGCAAAGCAAAACAAGGAATTCATTCACTGTTTCCCACCGGCAGGCAGGTGTTCAGCCATCTCCAGGAAAGCAGGGCTCCATCACACGTAACGGTTACTTGGGAAGACAAACGCCATCACTCCGAACGTCCCCCCTTCCTTCTTCTTCCCCCAGCTCTATATACTGAGCATGACGTCACATGGTATGGAATACCCCTTTGGCCAGTTGGGTCAGCTGTCCCGGCTGTGTCCCCTCCCAGCTTCTTGTGCACCTGGCAGAGCATGGGAAGCTGAAAAGTCCTTGACTAGTAGACTACTTAGCAACAACTAAAAACATCAGCGTGTTATCAACATTATTCTTATGCTAAATCCAAAACAGACCACTATACCAACTACTAGGAAAAAAATTAACTCTATCCCAGCTGAAACCAGGACAGAGATATAATGTGTTAAAATAAAATCAGGTCTATCATGGCCCAAAGCTACGATAAAAAAGTTTCTACCAATAATTCCATCATGAACTAATACACTGACTGAGGTTGTATCCTAGCTATGGAAACCATATCTTTCTCACGCCAGATTTGTTCCTGAGGAGACCTGTTAATTGCACATACATTATTCTGGAGTATTGATTGCTCTGTTCTGTAAACACAGGAAAAGAAATCAAGATCAACTGGGGTCTTACCTAGCTCTGGGAATAGGTAATGAGGCTTGACTTTTCAGTGTTATGTGACTGCTGCAGGCATTTATATGTGCAGAAGTATAGTATACTCACTATGGTATGACTCTGCAGTGTCTGGAAAATAGAAGAAAACCATGCTGTAAAATACAATTGATCTACATACAAGAATTAGTTTGCAGCTAGAAAACATAGATGAAAGCTGCTTATCACTGAAAAGACATTAACTCTTTCTTATCCATATGAAACATGGCGTGGGAAACTCTAATGCCTAGAAATGCTGACCAGTCCCATTCAGCCAGAGTCTACTCTGAAGGCCACATAAAGCAACTTGACAGAAACAGAGAACAAATGTTCTTATGACATTTGTTCACACCTCCTGACAAACATACCAGTTCACATTACCATCACACAATTTTTGACACTTGTCATACGGTAAGAAATGGTGAGCTCAGGCAGTTGCTTCCATATAAAGAGACTATTTTCTAACAATCACAATTTTTTCAATTTTGGTTGCAGACACACCTCCAAAACCACCTTATTTTATCAACAGTTTTTCAACAGGAAGTATCATGAACATCTTGATGACCCTTACAGGGAGGCAGTTATTACCTTGCCTTTGAGTTGTTAAAGTCTGTATAGATGTCACATTATAACTTTTTCTCATTGTATCACACACTTTTCTCTCATGCAGTGTTGGTAGATGCATCAAAATAATCAATATGCATTATCATGAATAAATTCTTATGTTTGTTGAATAATAAAAGTTAGCGCACTGCAAAGACATGGGCCATAATCTGACTGAGAAACTCAGCAGCTGCTGCACAAGAGTAACAATTTAAAATACGTAAAGACAATCCAACAATCTAAAATAAATAAATAACAGAAAAAAAAGTAAAGCAATTTCTTGTAAAGTTAGGACAATAGAGCATTCGTTTAAAATCAAAACTCTGTCACTAATGTCACTAACTTATTAGAAACCAGTCATACAGATTCAGCCTTGTTGTAATTCTGTTAAGGGCAATAAAATTACACCAGATATTAATTTGCCTCATTATGCCCTCTATTGTGATCATTTGAGACCTCACATTTTAATTGCAATACATGAAATTTTAATAAGTAGAGTTTGAGAAAGAAACTGTGACCTTTCTAGGCTACTTTGAGTACTTAAAAATTAAAAAGAATATGTTTTTTGCATTTGATTTTTCAGAGTTAGGAGAAGAAAAAGAGTGACTCAGTGGTTATGGATAATCATTGTTGATCTCACTCTTTTTATTTGACAAGTTGATCTAGAAATTTGCTCAAGCTTTCTGAATGGAAAAGGGGTTTTCATATACTTCATATTCTTCAGTTTCTTTTTTCTTGTCAACAATATAGGTCTATATACAGGTACATGCTGAGTACTACACCTAAGAAGGAGAAATTGAAAACCTAAATGGGAACAGAGAAGGCAACAGTTCTGCAGAAAAAGTTCTGAAGTTTAAAAAGGGTGTAGAATCACATTTAAAAAGTCAACAACGTGATATTTTGACATAAAAAGTAAATGTTATGCTGGTATATTGAAAGGTAATGTTACATACGGAACAGAGGATTATTCCTCTCTGCTCAGTTCTGGATTAATCTGAGATGGAGTGTTTACCTTTGTAAACTCTGTTATAAGAAAGATGTATACAAATTAAAGGTAATCCATAGAATAGCAAAAGCAATGCTAAAAGATTTGACTATCCAATACACGGGGGGAAGCTGAAGGGCCTGGCCTTGTTAGATCTAGAAAAGAGAAAACTGTGAGGTGGGGAAGAAACATTTCAGGTTTTGCAGTAGCTCTTAGTTCTTATAAGAAAAGGGTAAACAGCACAATTTTTTTTCATGGAGATTTTTTTAAAATGAGTTAGACATTCCTTCAGAAAACATCTGCATTATTTGGAAATTATTTCCAAAAATTCAGTGTGACTATTTCTCTTATTCAAAAGAGAAGATTTCAGCATAATTTTACTTAATGAGATTACATTTCTACTGTTAAAAAATAATCTGAAATTAAGAGATGAAGACCTAATCTTTTCTCAAAGACTGAGCTAAAATGGAAAAAATATATTTGACGGACGTTTCAAAAGTCTTTATATGCACCTAAAGTTTTCTGGAAAGCAGATCTGATGGTCTTTAATATTAAATGAAATATGTATGAAATTATATTTAGGGTTAAGTATTGCAGAGTGCCTAACTTTATTTTTCTTAAGAATAACATTAAAAAAACCCAGTAAACTGTTACCTGTGTTGTCTGTGAGTAAATCACAGATTTGTCGCCTGTAATCCCAGATTTATGATAATGCTATAGGACCGTGCTTGCTTTGTTTTACTGATACACAGACTTTTGATCACTCCCTTCCAGTGCAATTCCTTAACATCTACAGTACAATCTGATTTGACTTCACAAAAATTGCAGAGATGGGAATAATGATTTCCTTTGATCTGCTGATCTTTCCAAAGCACAGCATACAATTAACCTTCATTGCTGCAAGGGTGCATTGTCTATTCAGGTTCAGCTTTCTGTCCACAAAGRCCCTTGGTCCTGCACTGCAAAGCTGCTTTCTACCCAGCTGATGACCAGCCTGCATGGGAATATTGCAGCCCATGTGCAAGATTTTGCTCATCTTTGCTGAGCTCCATGATGCTTCTGTCAGTCTGTACCTGAGATTTTTAAGTTTAGTCATGATTAAGGGARAAGATACTTTATCAAATGTCAAATACCAATACCAAGGACTGAAAGAACACACCTCGGGGCACTGATAGAGTATGAAGCTGAACCTTGTAACTGATCTACTGATCTTCACTGCCCTCTGTTTTTTTTCTGCTCAGAATCCTTCTATCTGTGAAGATATCTGTCTCTGTATCTAATTTAGTCATACACATGCCAGGCAGGACCAATGTGTAATCCTTAAGGGACCTATTTGAATTTTATTTTATATTTGTTTCTGTATGTGCATTTCTTTACAGGCCCATACCTTTGAGATTTTGGACCAAGGAATAACATCTGAATCACTGATGAGTTAGCACACTCTACTATGAATAATTTAATTCATACGATGTTTGATTCCTTAAATCTAACTATATAAGGATATATAAAAGCCTTCCTTCCCAGATGACAAATTATCATCTCAGTATAAAAATATATGATGCCTGAAATTCAAAGGAGCATCCAAGATTGTACTTTAATCATACAGGCACCATGACTTGCCTGGAATGAAAAGCAGAGTTGACTACACTGAGTTACAATTTCCTGTCAGTCCATCAGCTGGGATTAGTCAGCTCACAGCAGTGTAAAGATTGTCTACTAGGAAGCGTATTTTAGAGAGATGAGATCCTCTAAGAATGCAGTGGTTGTCAGAAGAATATCTAATATATTATGACAGCTTTTTCTGGAACAGGTAACCTTCAAGCCATCAGAGATATTCACCCAAGATACATTTTCTTATTAGAAATCCTGTCCAAACAGTATAGTGACTTTTTTCTTCTTCTTTTTTTTTTTTTTTTTTTTTTTTTTTTTTTAGTTAATTTTTTTACTGCTATATTTCTAGCATCAATACTGTCAAGATGAAGAACATGAAATCTAAGCAGTCTCCCCATCACAATCATAGCTTTTAGTCCAGTTTTGCTCGTAGATTCTTTCTGTTATTAGGCATGCATAGTTTGAGAAGTGACACAGTGTGATCAACTGAGCTCAAAAGTGGGAGGTTAACCTTGTAATAGATTTCTTCAGGATCACAGAAATATTGCATCAAGTCTTGAGATTCTTTAGGCTGCAGACAGCACAGGGAACTAAGTTTTTTGATACTCTTATGCTTCTTACATTCTATAGCTGTCCATCTGTACAGCAATTGCTAAGACTTCTGCCAAATTTTATACTGTTCCATCATCTGCCCAGCTGCTATTATAATCTACTGAGTGTTTAAATCAAGAAGCAAGTGAAGAATGACATGCCTTTGGGCAATTCCAATATGCCTCTGTCTACTTAGAGCCACAAAAGTAGTATATGATAGCAGAGAATTCCCAGAACCCAGCATCTTTACAAGCCATAACTCCAACTATCGCCTAAGCCAGCACTGTAAAAGCCTCCTAAACTGAGGATAGCTGTGAAATTTCATTGAATTTAGTGGGTGAAGGACCAAGCCATTAAAGTGCATTTCACAGAGCGGTTTGCCACTTTCCACACTGTATGGGTTTTCTGCCTTTTTTCTTTCATTACACCTCCTTGTAGTCTCTCTTTTCCTTTCTCAGCATCATGAATAGTTTTCCCACAAAATAAATCTTACCTCCAATTTAAAAATTAAAGCAACCTCCAAGGGGAAAAAAAAAGTACTTGTACTTATTTGTCATTCTTGCTTCAATACTCCAGTAAAAAACAAGCAAGCAAGCAAACAAACAAAACAAAAAACAAAACCCCACAACTTGAAAAAAATATCAGTTTGACCCAGATAATCATTATTCACTGTCCCACTGTCTTACTCATGAGCCCCAGGTGTTATTGCAGATGTGAGACTGCATTGAATTAGAAAAGAACTTATTCCATTGTTGTCACTGTATAATGTGCAACATTTATCCAAGTGCAGGTTGGATTCTGATCCGACTTATGCCAGCCTAGACGCACTGAAATTTTTTCTGTTGGGTTGTTGCAACTATGCAGATTTTGAACTATCTGATCTGGTTTCATCTGATCTGAAAAACAGCTTAACATTTTTCATTACTAAGAAACATCTAAAATCAACTATAAATCTAAGCAGAAAAGGTCATTCTTAACATGCTTCCTGATTTAAGCATCCAGTGGATTAAAGAAGCAGCTGGGCAGACTGAAAATGTTTGTTGATATGCCAGAATAAAATGGATGCCACCTGAGCTCTAAAATAAATCTACCTCTACTCCCAAGATCACTTCCCTCTGGCCTCAAAAATGTAAAAGCTAAAAAGATCAATATCAAATTTTCAGTGATGTAGTTTTTCATATTGAAGAGTACACTCAATCTGTTAGAATCTGATTTTCGAGAGACTGTAAAGACTGGCAGAAGTTCAGCTTCCTTTAAAAAGCCCTATGTCAGTACCTTAAGAATAGGTAAATGAGATACAAAGTTCTTTTAAATATATGAAATTGCTAATCTGATGCTTTGCATCTTCCCTCTATAGCTAGATTTCCTCCTTGGAGATGTTCAGATGTCCCAGTAACATGCATTCCCCACAGTGATGTCTTTTTAAGTGTATATCCATCACCTTATAATTAAAATGACAAATAGAGGTATTTTAGTTGCTGCGTTACAATTTTCAATTGGTTTAGCAAATTAGCAATGGAAACAGAGAGACTGCTTTTTACAGAGATTTATCTGACACACTTTGGGAGAAGGCCATTTCTCCCACTCACAAAGACAAAATACTCAAAGATGAAATCATTACGTTACATTTAACATGCAGTCCAAAGTTTTAATTTGACTTACATCATTACTGTGGAGCAGACAAGAGAAGGGAAAGCAAATAGGCTCCAAATTACCAAGATCCCTCATTCAAGCTTCCTGCCGCAGATGCGATAGACAGATGCCTGGCCAGGGCTGAGASCAGACTGATAAGAAGATGCTGTTTATGCTGAGGACTTGTCTGGGGACATGAAAAATAAAAAAAGAAAGGGAAAAAAGAAGTAGTTAGAACCTCAATGAGAGGTTCTGCAAGTTGGACTAGATGATCATTGTAGGTCCCTTCCAACTGAAAATATTCTATTTTATTCTGATTTTTGCAGCTTGGATCACTGTGTGTACACTTGCACAAAGGTCTTTCTCCCACCAAGGAATGGCTTTTGCCACTATTAGGAGCTATGGAGGTGCTGCCCACTTGGTGGGTAGGCCAGGTTGTTTGACCCGAGCAACACGTTGGTGCATCTGGGTGAAAAAGGAACCAGATTTCACAACACATGTGAAAAGMCTTCTTCTCTAGCCTGAGGGACTAGCTCTCCAAATGTGTCCTTTGTCTTGGTGGAGGGAGCATTAGGCCTTTCTTGTGGCGAAGGGTCCATCCATTACATGTTGCTTTTGGTAATGAAGGTGTAAGAGGTGACAGCAACGTAGTGCTACTAGTAGGGTGATCTTGTGCAGCAGCGTCTGAGACAACAGCAGCAGGAATGATGGCAGAAGCTTGGGAGCAAGGAGTGAAGGTGGTGATAGTGAACGTGATGTTTCCAGCCAGCACACCCAGAGGCAGCCAGATGTGGGCAGCTTCAGGTCTTCTGCCCCTCCTGGCCACCTACAGAGGCAGGATAGCGGGGAAATGGACTTTTGACCTGACCAGAAGGATTGCTTTTATCTTTACAGAAACTAGTTAAGATTCATCTAACAAAGATGGTAGTACATTAAAATACAGATAAAAGATCAAGTATTGTGTTAGCAGCGTGGATACAAGTGCTTGGAATAAGATCATGATCAGGCACTTTCCTTGTATTCTGTCTTGAATCACTGATTTTTGTTTCAGCTGATATCTCTGTATTGTTCCCAGTCTTTTCCTATCGTAGTGCAAGTGTTAGAAACTCACTGTTAGTAGGTGCAGAGAAATTTGATCTGCAAGTGATGTTTACAGGCAGTGTTACCTAACAGCTGTGACAGAAAATGTAAATGCCTCACAGGATGAATTTTCTCAAGAACAAAGAGAACAGCAGGATCTGGTGTATTTTCTATAATTTGACAGCTCTGTCATAAGTATCCTGATGTGTAAAACAATCTATTTTAGTCACATTTCCTGAAAACCATGGTTGGGATTTAACCAAATCTGTTTGGGCATAAGTATCTGAAAACCACTTAAGTCCGAAAAAATAATTTAGTCTGCCTAAAATTTTTAAGAGAGCATCATATATCTAGTGAGGGAGACAGTCTTAGCTATTTTTGAGGGAATGATACAGGTAACAATGGCCATAAATCAGCAGTCTTAATCCTGGAAGAGAGGAAGAGAGAAAAGAAGAGAGAGAGAGAGATGCATTTTAATACAATGTTGTATCCTCTTATTTGATTAATAACTTTGATTTAAATAATGATTTAAGTATTCGACATAGCAAAGCATAAAACCAATTATATCACATCAAACTCTTTGTACTTTTAAGTCAGTTATAGCTTTCACTGAGTTCTGATTCTGGCCAATTGTTCCAAATAATGGCTTTCAAAGCAAAGGCACTATTGGCTTCCATTTACATTAGATAAAAGACTCTTTCTGCAGTGTTTAAAGTCTTTATTTCTTTTAAGTATTGTGAAAGCTGTGAAAAGATCGTTTATTTTCTATGTTCTTACAATTCCAATCCATTTTAAAATGCATGAAACTGCAAACTCAATAGATAATTACAGTTGTATGAAGATAAAGTGCAGGTCTTTCAGACCCTGGAAAACAAAACTGCTTTTTTTTCACAATGTCATCTTTGGAGCTTCCTTACAAATTCTTTGAAAAACAGAAAGTTATCTTAATTTTCTTGACAGGTTGAGAACAAGGGTCACAAAGCCAGCCTGAAAATACTATTACAGGTAGCACCATAGTCAATAGAAGTTACTTATTTTATATAGAAGCTTTCTGTAGAAATGGGAATTTCAATGTGTGATGATATCAGTGAAAATAGCCCAATTCTATTAAATTAAATATGAGGCTAACGGTAAGATAATAACAAAGAAAAGCAAAAAAAAGAAAGAAAACCCTTAAAAAGACCATGAACAAAACAAAACAAATAAAAAAGGAGTAATTGAAAGTGGATTAATATTTTAGAGACGGTTATAGTACCTTCCTGATTAATTATGGTAATGATCTCAGTTTAACTAAAACAAATCTTTCCATTGATAGTGTAAGTGACTGGGGTCCAGTGGGATGGGAGAAAGAGAAACAGATCAGTTGAGTGGGAGGAGTAGGATTCAATAAAAAATGGTGGAGTTCTGGCAAGAGAAGGGGAGAAAGGAAAGTAGGATTTGCTGGACAACAGGCCTTGGATTAGGACAATGGTGGACATAAATTTATAAGGAGAATAGGTTTGGGGCAAGGTGCAACAAAAGGGAAGAGGGAAGATTGGACTAGCAACAGCTTAGACGGCGAGTTTGACAGAAATGCACATGAGACCTTTTGAGGTGTTTTTCTGAGACTCATCTTCTTTCTTTCTATCAGGAAGCGGCTGTGAAATCTGCTGTTATGTCCTCCAATCACCTGTCTCCCAGTGCTGGGCCATTAAAAGAAGATAACTTATATGTCAGAGGTTTATGCAATGACTTAAAAGCCTTCAGTATTATTGGCAGGTAATTATAGAATCATAGAATCATAGAATCATTAAGGTTGGAAAAGACCTCTAAGATCATCAAGTCCAACC
>JAYKAV010000800.1:1543278-1624655 GCA_035582835.1 Phoebastria nigripes | reverse complement strand
GCTCACCGTCCCCGTCTTCCAGCTCAGGGGGCTGAATACCCTGAGGGTGGCTGGTCTGACTATTGAAGACTGAGGCAAAGAAGGCATTAAGTACCTCAGCCTTTTCCTCATCCTCGGTGACGAGTGGATGCACTTTTGCTGAAATTGCTATAGATCCAATTCATTTGTTTTGCAATACCTACAAACTAAATGCTAAAAAAAMCCCACAAAATTGTTATTCCATACTCTGAAAAGTTACATGGTTGGAGGAAACCTTAACTTTGTCCTTTTGTTGATACGCTTTATGAGATAGTTTTTCAGTACACAGTCACACACCATTTTTTTTCCACAGGACATCGTAAAAAAATGACCCAGTGTTGGAATGAATCTGAGTCGTCCAGCAACAGACGTTGTTGCCTGTCAATTCATTGCAGATAAAGGAAGAATCAGAATGATTGAAGGACATGTCTATAAAAGAGGGGAAAAAAAAAAGAATGTGTTTGATTATGACAGATTAAAGTTTTCTCAGATGTATGGATCATTCCTTTCTGTAGAGCTCCCATGAGATAATAGATAACCTGTGTAAATTAACTTTGTTTTCTGATGATCACCAATTGGAAATTCCTTTTATTCCTGGTGTAAATATTTTCTGGATGGAGAACAGGTGTGTATGAACAGAAGGATCCTACATACTTTGTGTGACCATTAGTTCCAAAAACTCCTATAGTACATTAGAAAAAAAAAAAAGGGGGGAGGGAAAAAAAATCAAACCCAAAACCTCACACCAGAAAAAAGTAGGACAAAAGGGAAAACCTATTACTTTTTTGTGGTGCGTCTGTGGGTATGTGCCTGAATTCTATACCAAATTGCTGTCTCTGTACAAACAAGCTCCACATATGTTTGACAGAAGGAATGGATATTTTGCAGGGGCAGTAGCTAATTCATAGTGAAGTGCTGAGGTACACAGTCCCAGACTGCTTCTTATGAAATTAGTTATATTGGAAATCAAAATCAAACTAAATGAGACATGGAAAGTGAAGAAAACCCAGGGGACTGTAGATATGCTGTTGCTGGCATAGCTAGCTTCTTCCATCCACTTTCTAGTGCTTTTTCCCTTTCTTTTCTCCCAGAGAAAATCAAATATGAACTGATGACGCACATGTTCAAAAGGGATGTCCAAAAAAGACTGCAATAATCAGAAGTACACTTCTGCGTGTGTTTGTGCATACATATTCGCACACATTCCTGCATTTGCGTAGGCAACAACCACTTCAATATGCATATGTTTGGTATGATTTATTGCAAAGTAGTGTTACAAATGATATTTTACTTGATAGCTAATTTTGCCCTGCCATCTCACTGTAAAAATTTGGGAATGACATAAGCTGCCTAGTCGTATACCCCTCTGACTCTGAGTCTTGCTCACATTTACTAAGATGCTTAGCAGAGTACACTGTGGGTAATCATAAAGAAAGCAATTAGATTATTCATCACAAACAGTTAAACCTAAGATTTAACTCTCCCTAAGACTATAAGTCTCCTCTTCACTAGTATTTATTTATATAGAGAGGAATATAGAGGAATATTTTACTAATAAATAGTTTCTGCTATTAATGCAATGTAAAAGTGCTTGTGTTAGACGTTGATCATAATTTATTTCTGAAATATAAAAATAAGGCTTATTCCACATTCTAATCAATATTAATTGGGAATATAATCATGCAAGAGAAAACCACAAGCCCCTTTGCACCAGCAATCACTATAAAGAAATAAATAGAAGTCCAAACTCAGAAAAAAATATTTTTACCCACAAATATTGGAGCTGGCTACATATTTTCCATCCAAAAAAGATCATCTCTGTAAATAAACATTGGTTTTTAACTGGTTCTGAATACTCTGAAATAATTAATATAGGGTGAGGAAGGTTATTAAAGTTTTATGGTTGTGTCTTGAATGGGACCTTGCCCCAGCCTCTCCTTTCTGAAACAAGGAATATCTATCTATCTTCACTATCATTGCTAAAGTTAGTTGAAGTATGGAGAGTATCACAAGCTAAATTTCTTGTTTATACTTCTAAAGTTGTTGATTTTTAATTCATCTAGCAAAATCTAAAATGAAGTATCATCTCTAAATCTATAAGCAACCCAGAAGGCATATAGTCTAATTAACAAAGACTGCATATTCTGACCAAGGGCAAATAAATAGGCATCTGCATTTTAAGCAATTTCAGTTTCTGTGTGTATTTAATCTGTAGCAACAGATAAATTACAAGGCTACAAATGCAATCTTGTGGTAAAGACAAGAATCATAGCTACATTGTCTTAAGAAAAATTTGAAAAGCTCTACATAAAAAGAAAAAAATGGGRAAAATGGTATATGGCTGCTATATTTGCTGTATCAACTGTAGGTTGTGAATTAAAGAAACATGTAACTGGCACACAATTTAAGCATATGCAGAAGATACAGTCCTTGCTATAGTTTCCCTAATGTTTCTCAAATTAATCAACATCACTTCATATTAATAGAGAACCTCCRTTAGTTTGCCCTTAACCGTTTTAGACAAGACACATGGATGATTAAACTGAACAAAAAGATCAACATTGGATGATAAATATTGGAGGAAAGGATGGCTTAGGAGCAGTCAGACAGTATTTTAGTGGTTAATTCCTTACGTTTTTGTTCTCAGAAGAAGCATGCACAATTTTTATTCACAAAGCAGAAATCATCTCTTTGCACTGGTGGAAGATCGTTAGACAAGGTTACATGTTAAGTGAAGACCCCTTGCTGTATCTACTGATCCAGTGAACCATTAACTAGTACTACATTGCTATGAAAGCCAAGAAATCTTCAGACAGTACAGAACCTTCTTCTCTCATGCAGATATGAAGTCAGTGAACACTGAGAGCTTCAGTGTGTGGTTTTAGCTCCAGGAGAAAGTTCATACTTCTGGTACAGTACAGTCACTCATGCTCGTTTAATCCTATCCCAGAATTCAGAAATAAATTCCCAGATTGAGGGCACTGTATCAGAGCTAATACACAGGAGTCCTTCTGCATTCAAAGGATGTGCAGATAACAGAGGCATACAATTCGTTCTGAAATTATTACTCAATTAGACATTTATCTGTGACTGAGTGCTCTAAAACCATTCTAGTAATGCAGTGCTATCTTCTGTTAGTATTGCTATTATTGCAAGATCAACGTTTAATTAATCAGTTGTGCAAATATATTCTACATCCACAGACTGTTCTTAAGATTTTTACCAACACATTTCAGAACAATTTAAACAAAAGGTGGTGGTTGTAGTTCTTTGTAATCTTTATATTACTTTGTAATCTTGATATGTCCCAGCTGTGTCCCCTGCCCCAATATTTCTACTGGATGCATGTACTGCTTTTGGCCAGAATAGAGTTGAATTATCTTCATAGTAACTTGTAGGGGGCTATGTTTTGGATTTGTGCTGAAAACAGTGTTGATAATACAGAGATGTTTTACTTACTGCTGAGCAGCGCTTACACAGAGTCAAGGCCTTTTCTGCTGCTCACCCCACCCCACCAGCAAGGAGGCTGGGGGTGCACAAGAAGCTGGGAGGGGACACAGCTGGGACAGCTGACCCCAACTGACCAAAGGGATATTCCATACCATATGGCGTCATGCTCAGCATATAGAGCTGGGGGAAGAAGGAGGAAAGGGAGGACATTCGGAGCGATGGCGTTTGTCTTCCCAAGACACCGTTATGCGTGATGGAGCCCTGCTTTCCTGGAGATGGCTGAACACCTGCCTGCCRATGGGAAGGAGTGGATGAATTCCTTGTTTTGCTTTGCTTGCATGCGCGGCTTTTGCTTTATCTGTTAAACTGTTTTTATCTCAACCCATGAAATTTTGCACATTTACCCTTCCAATTCTCTCCCCTATCCCACCATGGGGGGAGTGAGCAAGTGGTTGTGTGATGCTTAGCTACTTACCAGGGTTAAACCATGAAAATGCAAAAGTAGCATAAGTATTTATTGTGCCTTATAATGATTTTTGAATAAATTCTTATCATAAATTACTTCTACATACCTGTAGGTTATCAGAGTTGAGTAAAAACTATGACAAACAACAGATTTCAAATATGGTCTCTGAAAGGTAATTTAGAAAAAAATAGAAGAATTTAGATTTAAAATGTTGTTATATATATCTAAGAAGTAAAATTGCTGTCTCTTAGAAGAAACTTTTCTTCATGGACCTGTTAAAGGAATTTCATACAATGTGGTCACAAAATAATATGTAATCATAAGATCAGCAGTTTCTGAAAGACAAAAAATAAAGTTTTTTAAGTGTTTAAAATATTATACTTAAAGGCAATATGAATTACTGTCATGCCTTCATGAGTACTGATTTGTAGTCCACTAATGCACAAACCAGAATGGAGGATCTTCAAGCAGCAATAAAATCTAAAAAGCTTTCAGCATAAGGTGCAAAGTCATTAAATGATTCAAAGGGTAATGCAGATAATTTATCATTATACATACCTGTGCACSTATGATACCATCTTAATTTAGAGTTTAATTCAGTATCCTGAAGCATGCAGAGATTATCATTGCATAGCTTACCTGAGATTCAAGGGTTTGCTATAAAGATTTCTAAATATTCTCAGCCAGTGTACTGTCATACATGTGAATATACTAGCTGAGGATCTGGTCATTTTTCTCCTTTACTTTTCTGGGGATATCACTGTAATCCTGTGTCAGTCCCAGTGCAGATATGAGTATCCAAGTATATTCAAAGTGTGGGGTTTTTTTCTTATTTATTACATTTACAAGACTGTGTGTATTCCTTTGGGTTGTTTTTCTCTTTTATATATATAAATATATGTGTGTGTAAACACTAGGAAAAGGGCATGTTTAAAAGGATGATTCTTTCAGAAGTACTTTGAACATATGCAAAAAATAGGAGAGAGGCTAGGGGTTTTTTTATTATTTTTTCTTCTCTGCAGCATAGCTTGCTTACTGATTGAGAACATTTTTTATTTCCTTAATGGGCTTTGGATTAAAGATTCAGAGAGCAATGACACAGCAAAAAATATATTGAATATTCAGTATTTTTGCTGGGTTTTTATTATTGAAAGTAACCTTTGAGTTTCCCAGATGGCTGTATCACATGTGAACTAATTAAGTCTGATATTGTATTTTACATAGAAGACCATAAATCCTTCAGATATCTCCTTCTGCAAAGAGGGCTAAGTGAATCAGCATGGAACACCTTTACCACAAAACATTTTATTGCAATATTCAGTGTATGAAGAAAGGCAGCAGTTCCTTCATTCAAGCTCTTATCCTGTCTTCTGCTCCATGAGGGGATAGTATCTGCTTCAAGGTAGTAGATAATTACGGGATATGTTAAAAGAGCCGATACACTTCGTAGCGCTATGCCACAAAATACATCTGGTAATTCATTTTGTGATCTTAGCTTGTTTAGTTTTTCTTACTATTGCTCATTACTATATTTTAAGGAACAGTATACAAGACACAAAATTGCAGTAGGTCCTTGCCCTCAGGCAGAAAGCATCTGGAAGGCAGAACTCAAGACAGAGAAGGTTCTCATTTGAAGCTCAGAGAAAGGAGCTATTTTTGGTAAGATCTTCTCCACCTTCAGTTGTCTATACACTAAATAATAGCTTCAAACGCTAATGTTGCACAGTCTGTTTCTTGCATTAAATACTGTTCATGCTGTCTTTTTATGTGCTCTAAAATGTCTCAAAGTATTCTATGTCTTTAATGATTTTTTTCCCAATTATTCTTCCTCTTGGCATTAATGACTGACTAGATATAGATTTCTCTTGCATTTTTGTGGTTTTTTTTCTCTCTTTTTATATCAGTATTTTCAGTATGGTAACTGAACTGAAGAAAAAATATGTGTTGAATACACATACAAGTCTCTAATGACAGTCTCATGGTAATGCAAAAAGCAGTTTTGGCCTAGTAAAGACGTGACTATTCTGCAATAACATTGAACAAGCTTTTGTCCTACTATGTAGAACTGCTTTTATGCCATGTATGTATAAAAGTATCATTACATTCCTCTCAAACTGAAATACTGGAGGCTAAATATTTCTATATGTTCCAGGCTGAAGCAGCTAAAAAAAATTTCCACTAGACCTGCTCTTGTACTTCAATAACATTCCTGGATCATGTCTTTTACTAGGAAAGATGTATAGAGCTTTAAAGAGCGTTTCAGCTATATGAAACCACTACAGTGTGAATTATCTGTAAAACAAGGAAATCCATACTTTTCCCAAAGTTTCATTGAAAGACCTTGAGCCATGTAGAAATGGTGACTGAATGAGGACCATGGTAGTTTAAATCATTCCATTAGGCGTGGGAAATACTGTACCTTGAACTATAAAAAATAAATTGAAAGAAAATAAACACACACCATTGAGACAGACCTATGGAAATGACTGAATTTTCAGCTTACTACCTAAGCAAAAAGAATACACTTTAGATCTATACAATTATGTGTTTTAGTTTTCTCAGACAAATTGAAATACTGAAATAAAACTTCCTCACAAATATTTTGTTTTAKAAAACAGTTTACAATTAGTTTAAATATTAATAAAACTTCCTAGTGTCACGAATGAGTGGTTTAGAGGCCGCTTAAAGAATCACTGTCAAAGGTATTAGCAGAAAGTTATTTTAATAGAGATTTATAAAAGCACAACTTAGCAGAGTTTGATGGCAAGGTTCACTCTATTACTCACTACATGGAGGAAGCATACAAAGGAAAATCATATTAGAATTGAGTTGGAATGATTTATACAGAGACCAAGGACGCAAAAGGGTGAGAGATACCCTCCCATTGAGTCACRAAGTTCAGAGAAGACCCCCTTGCTTTCTAAACTCATTCTCAGAGAGGCGTCTAGGTGTGGCTGGATCAACTCCTAGTACTAGACTTGGACAACGGTTTATGTCTAATACAAAAGCGTAAGGGAGACCCTTCCATTGAGTCACAAGATTAAAAGTAGACCCGGCTGAATCCACTCTTAGTCCCAGACTTGGTCAACGGTTTATATCTAATACAAAAAGGGTAAGGAGACCCTCCCATTGAATCACAAGGTTCAGAGTAGACCCCCTTGCTCTCTAAACTCCTGATGGAGTCTAGGTGCAGCTGGATCCACTCTTAGTCTCAGACTTGGTCAACGGTTTCTGTCTAAGGGATTATATGTGTTTAGCAGCAGTCTAAGATTCATTCACAGTTTAAGATAGACCATAAGATTTTAGCAGCACTTAATCATTAACTAATTTAACATTTACAAAGTACGTTAGTAGAGTCTACTACAATCATGACAGTGACTCAATTACAGATTATGCTTACTATAAATTCAGACAGAAATATATATAAATGTACAAAAGGTATACCTGTTAAAAAAACGCCTCGAGTTCAGTGAAATATTCATGACAAATATCTTGGCATTTCTCAATGGGCAAAGGGTTGAGCCTTGAGGAGTGTTTTGGCTGAGGAGTGTTTCAGCCCAGGTCCTGTGGCAGTTGGCAGCAGTTCTCCAAATATCGCAAACTTGAGAGTTTACGAGCTCTGAGAGGCGTCCCACTCAGAGGGAGATGCTGGGTGCAGCCCTCTGTGGTCCAGGAGAGCTCAAAGGGTCTCACTTAGGACCACCGTTTATAGGGTCGCAAGATGATTGGCTTTAGTCATCTGTAAATTTCCATCCTGGCCACAGTCCAAGGTGATAGTTACTAAAATTCTCAGGTTTCAGTGTTGTTCCACTTGAGCTACGACTCAGATAAGGGTATCAGGGGATGACAGCTGGGCCAGGCAGCAGGAGTACATTCCCAGCCTCAGCTATGCAGAGTTTCTGATATGGTCAAGGGGCGCTCAACCATCTGACTCATTATACCAAGGCCAAGGTTTCACGGGAATTTCTGAGATCAACAGAATCAACAGCCCAGATCAACAAGCGGACCAGGAGAAGGTGGGGCSGAATGCACCACCACACCTAGAAATGAGAAAAAATATTGAATTGGCTTTTCTCAATTTTAGAAGGGATTTTCTTGTAGTCCCACATAACTTCATATTTTCATTATACAGTACAAATAAGTGTCTTTTATCTGAAATTATTTTGTATTAGTAGTTATATTGAAGAGAAGTCAAAAGCGTAGGCAAAAAAAAAAGATCTGCTACAATAGGAGTTTAGGGGTTTGGAGCATGTTAAAGGATGACAATCTCAGATCTACAGTTCCTTCTCTTGGCAGAGACAGGGAAAGATCATGTATATATTTCTGCTCACAGTTGTGTGGAGTACAGCATAGTAATTAGCTGACTCTGTGCTTAACCTTTTTTCTTCTAAAATAAGTGCTCCCTTAAGCTAGACAGATAGCAGAAACTTCTACAGAAAATTCCTTTTCCTTTTCAGTATCCTCCTCTCCATGGTAAACCAACATATGCTGTTTTCCAAAATGGTCCCCTATCTGTTGGTTTCTGGGCATATTTCAACTTCCAATGAAAGGAAGTGTTAATGAGAATAGCATTGGTAGAAATGGTCTGTTTTCACAAATTGCCACTTTTAACTAAATGAATTATAAAATATATCATTTTTTAATACTTTGTGAGATTTCAACCTCAGTTTGTTGGAAGAAAAAAGTAAGTAATAGTAATAACTATAAAAAAACCCTCCTCAACTAACTAAATACATGGCATTGGGACTAGTAAAAGTGGTAGCAATTTATTAAGGGTTAGTCTGGTATTATTTGTTCCCACCTGAAATGGAACAGACAGAGAGTTCCTGATGATCAGCAGGAGTAGAACAGTTAATAGGTAGACAGAACTACCTATAAAAGTTGAAAAATATGGGCACTGATTTTCATTGTTCAAGGTAATATAGGCATTAGGTTTTGTGCTAAAAAGGAATAATCCTGACTGAGTAAAACTCACAAAAATGCTGCTACTTCTCATTTGCTTTAATCAAAACCAGAATTTACATCCATAACTAAAGTTAGCTATTATTGCAAAAGGAATTTCAGGAGTAACTGTATGTAACAGCTAAAGTAAATTCCATTTAAAACTGTACTGCAAATCTCTGATATCATGAATGTAATGATATGCCAAATAATTTGGTTTACAGTTTATTCCCACTTGAAAGAGAGAATTAGAGCTGTAATTCTTCTACATCAAAGCTGAAGCATTGAGGACTTCTAGTTTTAAAAGAAAACAAAATGAATAGAGATATCTTTCATATTTAAAATACAAAACCAAAATAAGTTCTAAAGTCAATAGACAAAAACTGGTGCAAACCAGATCCTTGCAATTTTTATCTTAGTTTTATTTTATGTTGGTAATACTTTTAATGACTGGGACATAATACCCCAGAATATGCACTGCATAATTCACATTCCAGAAAGATTGATGCAGAAAATTTTCAGTTTATTAATTTCAGAGAGAGATGAAGTCTCTTTGAAGGTGTTTCATCCATAAAGATTATAAATAAAGTGGATTGCTTTTAATTTTTAATGGGTTGGAGAGAAAGAATTTCTTTTTAGAGATTGTATTTGGTAGAAGATTTAATTTCATAAAATTTTTTGTTCTTTATGGCAAAATTTCCACTGACGTTAAGGTGCTTAAGTTTCCATGGTTTCCTGTGGGTGCTAAATATGTGTTTTGTTTTTTTTTTAGTGGGTAAGTTATTTCAAATTGTACATCTTTAATCATACTTGTATTTACAGATGCCATCCCCTAAGGCAGGTGAAGGCAACACTATATTGGCATATCAGCATAAGTAAAGTTGTGCATAAATAAATCAAAGTCAGAGGTGAAAATCAAAAACATTTATTGGAGTTTAGGTGTTATGTGGCACACGTTTCTAAAAAAGCATGCAGGAAAGGAGTATAAATATCTTGGGACTGAAGTTAGAATCCATCGTCTGATAGTGCTTCAAACCAACATTACAGTAGCTGACTTAGTAAAGAGATGAAAAAAGCTGAAGAAAATTCTTTACTAAGAACATTACCCATCTCTTTTATTACACATCCCTTGTCATGCGCATTTCAATTATTACCTTGCCCAGCAGTCATTTCAATGCAATGCTACAAATTCTGTCTTATTTATTTTCCAGCCAGATGGACACATGCACATATTAAGGAACCATACCCTTACGCTGATTACGGTTATAAAACTATTATGCTCCTCTCTTTTATGTTATGGTCAATGAGATTACTGGTTGATAAATGTCATGATGTCAGCTTCAGTTTCTGAATATTAAGGCCTTATAATTTAGTTTTAATTGGTGCTCCTAAAAATTCACAACACAAAAAGAATCCCTTAGGATGACATATCCTGTGTAAACGTAATGAATTTGGTTTAGTATGAAGTCTACATATCTCTATCACCTTCTGCTTTTCAAGAGTGTGTATTGAATTATGATCACCATATTAATGATGCCTAACTCTAATATTGAATTTTAATGGATCCACTTTGTTGTTCTCATACACTGTGTGGTAGAAWTCTAGGAAAAAGCACTTAGTCACATAGTATATTAAAAAAAAAAAGTGACTTAAGGGAAGTGAAGACTGTTAAAAAGGATTCATTAATGTTGCTCTTTTCATGTTTGTGAAGAAGACTTTGAAATTAAGTCTTTCTTTCAGTGAGAACTGTCAGTGAGATAGTAAACCTGGTAGGTTTTGGTTACTTCAGCTTTGGTTTGGGAGGCTGACCTCAGGCCCACTGGACACAGTTTTCACCTCCAGTGCGATTTTAATTGTCCATAACATCCTGTCTGGGATTGGAGGGGATTCTGACAAAAAATTACAGAAATTCTTTTCATTATTATACCTTGTAAATGATTGAAATGGGGAATAGTTGACTGACAATATCCCTTTGGAGAGGATGGCTACTGACAATTTTTTTTTTTTTAATTGGACTTTCTTTTCTTGTTTGTTTTAGTTCCATGATACAGATTGATACCCACGGAGATATATAGACCAAAGGAGAAAAGAATGAAAGTATCAAAACCAAAATAAACAAGAAATCCTTAAAACTTCACTTCTCTCTTTCTTTCAGCAAGGTTTTTGGATACTTATTAGGATAAAAATGCTGATTTAGGATCCGTTTCCATTTTCATTCTGCTATTGCTCTGCTTACAGTCAATCACAACATTGAAAAATGTTGTATAGTATATTGAAAGATCACATGTTGATTTCTACATCAAAGGTACATTTTTGAGAGTGCAAATGAGACAGAACCTGATCTTTCCTGAAGTTAATGTTAAGCAGGAAAACTCTCATTGACTCAGTAGAGGTAGAATTACATCTATAGGAACAAGAAAACACAGGACAGAAATATTCTGTTTAGATTAGTTTATTCTTCAAATTACTTTTCCAGCAGAATTTTGTTAAAACACTGTTTTCCTCAGAGAACACACGTCTGTTTTACGCCACTGAGGTGAGAGGTCTGATGAAAAAGAACATCAATGTTCTGAGCACTGGCACAGGTTGCCCGGAGAGGTTGTGGAACCTCCATCCTTTGAGTTATTAAAAAACTGTTGGGACATGGTCCTGGGCAGGACCTGGCCTGCTCCAGGTCACCCTGCTTGAGCAGGATGGTTGGACAAAATGACCTCTAAAGAACCCTTCAGTCCTCAACCATTCTGTGATTCTATGATTTTGAGTGTACTAGGGGCTAAAATGTAATGGTCCTGTAGTTCAGAGTGTTTTGGTTTTATGGCTCTTAGTTATTAAAACTCCTTTCCCTTGGTAATTCACGTAGGTGCGATTCATTTAGATAAATCAATTCATTTTCAAAATATGAACATTTAATTCAGTTTATTTTCAAAGTACTTTCAGTCTTAATGTCGTCACAAACCCTTAATACTAATAAAATGTTATTGATGAAGTCATATATGTGCTTTTGTTTTGCAGTATGATAATAATACATTTATCATACAGTTATGATCAGAACACAGTTTTACTGTCAATGACACAGTGTCAGGACTGCAAAATATTTTATCAAAAAGTGCCTCAAAAAAACTTTCTATGACAAAGTCTTCACAGCAGAAAAGTCAATATTGTAGATTGACACACTATCTTCAGATAACAAGGTTAGCCTAGTTAGACTGCTGCCCCAGTTCTGCACATTCACATAGGCCACTCAGGTAGTTATACACCTCCCCAACCAAAACATTCACTGTCAAGTTGAAATCTGGCTGCCTTAAAGGTCGTCATTTCCAACTCTTCAAGTCTACCTCTCAGCTTCTGCACTGTATGAGGGAAAAATAATATTTAATATAGTGGCTTTGCACTACAGTACAGGATAATGTGAGGATAAACTGCTACCATAATAGATGTTATTTCTGAATCTGTCATAGCAATGTATACAGGTCAGGTATGTTGACCAATACAGTGACTATTCGTATCTTTTTTTTTTTCCCCACCACGGACACCATCACATACTAGAAGCGTGTAGTGCCTCTCCCAAGGTAGAAGCAAAAACTGACATCAGAACCACAGGGTAAATCTGCCCTGTGACTGAAAAATACTCAATAATATAGCCTAAATTCCAAGTTTATATGAACTATATTTCTTTAAATATACTTCAAAATGTTAATAGCTAAAGAAGCACACTAAACTACTTTTGTAAATTTGGATATTAAACTATATAAAATAAATGTTATCTTTCTTGACATATTTTAAGCTGATCTCTAAATTGTTTAAATTGGAATTAAAGCGTTAAAAGGTAGACTTTGAGGAGTAATTGTTTTTAAAGGAATTTAATTAAGACAAAAAATAGCACTTTCCTCTAAAAATATTTTTAAAATCTGATTGCTAAGAGGTTGACCTTTTATTTTGCATGGGATTTTCTCTCAAGTCAATTATGAATAATGACCACTTGTATTCAAAGTGAGAAACATGACATTTTGTTTGAACATGAATTTTTAAAGCATTTTCTTTATTCTCTAGAAATGTTAATAATTACAGAGAACTAAACCGTTTAGAAATGATCATTGTAGCATAGAAATAAAAATATGTAATTACACCATCCCAAAAGCAAAAGTGGCCTTGTGCAGGTGTATTAGCAGACAATTATGTCTCTTATGTTAAAGAAAACAACACTTCTATAGATGGCTGGGGACAAAAAAATGTGAGGACGAATCATTCTATACCTTGTAAATAAAATAGTTTTATAATACCAAGAAAACACAGAACTGTTAATATCCCGTTGTTTTGATTCTCTAGAATTTCATTTCTTTATTTCGCAAAATATTAAATAATTCATAAATTTACGTTAGCTATCATGAATCCAAAATTACGATGTAAATATTTTTGATCTACTGATTTGTGCTTCTTTCAGTCAAGCTTCCTAGTTAGCCAGGAGAGTACAAGAGAATTTGACGTACCACTTATACCACTGCAGAACTTTTTTTATTACATTGTTCTCAACTCTAGAGATACATTGCTATAGTGCAGACACACAAGCACTTTCCCTAAATCTCTTATCTAAACTATTTCAGAGCTACTGTCTCACTGAATTCAAAGGTGTTAGATATCCCTTCCTGAAATATATCTTCTTCACCCATACTTTTTAAGTTAATGCTAACAAAAGAGGAACTTCTAAATGCATTCAGCCAAATAATGTGCCATTTGTAAAGCAAATATTTGCTTTTAATTTGTTAGCACATGCTGATGTAAAAACGAGAGATGAAAAAAGTCAATCACAGGCCCTCTGAGCACAATAGTTGAGAAATATTTGCACATTTTTTCCAAATATGTCGTTAGGTATTCAGATGCAGTCAGTGTGAAGACTTCTCTGAATTRTTGTCACTGTGTTGAATATTAGCATCTTATGCATAAAATCTTAAATTTCTCTATAGTTATTGGACYAGTGTTATCAGATAGCATTACTTGGTAGCATAGAGTCTTATTTAGTGATTTATCTCTGAGGAATATGCTCCACTAAAAGAAGAATTGTTTATAAAATAAACAAAATATTTATTTTTCATTGTATCTTTTTTTTAAATTAAATTAATCTGCAATTCACTGTGAAAAAAATTTGACTGTGACAGAGATATTTCTAATTTGAGTCACTGCATTGTGCCCAGTGGTAGGAACTTGTCCATGTGTCATTGAACTTTTTGGTGAGAAGTTATTTCTCTCAATCTCAAAAAGGTACTGCTCAAATAATGATAAAAAGGAGGTAAGAAAAAAATCCTGGCTTTCTTCCATGCTCAGAGTTGTACTAATCACAAGAWTTGAAGCAGGTCATATATTAGCCCCTAAGTTAAATTGAAAGGATCTTTAGGAAATTTTTTTCCTTCCCTAGGGTTGGAATCATCTTATTAAATTACTTATAATTAGTTCTTTGTCATTGCATGGGACTACTGACATTGACATCAGTTCCTTTACTTCAGTTTGCTTTCCTCAGTTTAAGGTTGTTCTTTTCCTTATTCGTCCCTCTCTTGCCCCAAAGGCTGCTTCAAAATGCCAGTCATTGGGATGAAAGCAGAAATAACTAAATAAACATTTTAATGACCATTTTAGGTCATTCTTGTGGGCCTATGTTTACACAACTCTGTCCACTGCCCTATTGACATTGGCATATGCAAGTCTAGAAGAATATACAAGTAAGAAACAGAAATGCACATTTGTGGAGTTATGGTGAATCTCAGGGGTTTTTCATTGAAGACATTACTTTCTCCAACAACAAAAGAGAAAGAAGAATATTAAGCACAACAACTGTTACACTATGTGATGGTAACCAGGACAGCAGAAAGAAGCTGCAAGTGGCTAAATCATTTCCCTTTTCTCAAGGCTTATGACTAAACCATAGTAAAACCCATATTGCTTGGATATGCCCCAGAATTAGAGGCCAAGATAAATCCATTTGAACATGCAGTTCAGAGTCTCTTAGCCAAATTGTGATACTTTACATGCTCAGTAATGAACTATTCTTTGGCGCTGCAATATGAGAGAATGTATTAAAATCTGGTTCTTGAGAAATAACTGCAGCAATTTTTACTTTTTTATTCAAATACCTACAACTCTTGTGATTTTTGCAGAGAATAGCTAGTATAATGTTTCTGTAGCACTGCCAGTGTATTAGCTGATGCTGATACAAAACCTAGAGAGATGAAAAGGGTATGTGTTCCAAAACAAAAAACCTTAGAGTAAAATGCAAAAAAAAAGTGCAATAAATATGGAAAGTAAATATCTGTAAGTCATGGATAGAAATGTATAAATAAAATTCAGCATCCATTTCAAGCACCTTCTTTGCTGTGCTCATCTTCTCCTACTTATGAAAAATTAAGCATTACAATAAATTTGTTTCATATTCTGCATCAGTTAAGATGTCCACATACTCACAGTGGCTAACCTGTGCTAGTAAATGTGTGCCTATATCACCATGTGCCTATGGATAACATCCTTTTTTATTGCCAGTGGGTGGAAGAAGAAGATTCATTCAACCTTTAATTATTTTTTCTGTTTCTTTGGCTCTTTTTGTAACTTTTTCTGTTCATTCATTTTTTTGAAAATATTTTTTGACTTCACTGATGTCACCATTTCTGTCCAAATAGGTCACAAACACATACAATCTTGAGAAGATGACTAAAATATTTGTACATGTACACAATATGATCACATATGAGTACAGCATACATCCCCTCTACTTCATGAAGATCCCATTGAAAAAGGTGCTGAAGCCTGAGTATCTACATTGTCTGCAGCAATGAACTTCAATATGATAAACAGACAACTCAACATGTAAAGCTAAGCATACACTTTCTCTGTCAAGGCAGGATCCTAATGCAGTGCCCATTGTTGTAGACTACTGTCGTGACCTCCCTTGGCAGGTATTAATAGAAGTAGTATGCTTAATTTGCCTTGTATGTTTTGCACTTTAAAATATGTCTGTATTCAGTGTCTATTTCATATCTGAAATAATATTTCACACACACATGAACATACATAATGTYGTGCATTCATTCACTTGGACTGAATAAAGTATAAATAACAACTGTTAAGGGWGGAAAAAAAATCAAAAAAAGCACACATTAAAAAAAAAAACAACCAAACTTCATGATCACAGGTATTTAATCTATAATAGATTAGTTATTAGCATTAGTTAATTCTGTGTGAAAAAACATTGTATCATATTGGAAGTTTATTGTTATAAATGTATACCATGACTGAATTTCAAACAGTAGTGCTTTAAGTGAAGAATGAATTAGTCCCATTATAGGATTAAACTAAAATTATCAGTCAAATGAACAGAATTTATATTTACAATTTGTTTTATTTTGTTGTTTGCATATAGCCCGTATAGGAAAATTAAAAGGTACTCGGCCAAATAATGTTCTCTGTATGAATGAAGTGAAGGAAATGAAACTGGGTTGTTGGGGTTTGGGTTTTTCATGGTTAACCTCTTAGAGAGAATCACCTAATGATTCAGAGAGCTTAGTCATGTCTCAGATGCCAAGTTTTCATCAAAGAGGAGGGATCTAACAAAAAGGCCGTTGGCTAAATCGAGTCTTTGGGTTGTAGGCTGCTCGCTCTTGCTGTTTGCAGTCTGAACTTTGCAAATATTGCCTTGAGCAGCAGTTTGCAATTCCCATAAATGGTTYATGAATGTGCTCAAATGGCAGTCTTTCCAGGAAACCGTATAGGCATGCATGCGTGTGTGTGTGAGGGGAAGCATTTCAAGAAAAACCTTACACTTACAAGAAGGGTTTTGGTCATCAAGTTCCATCAGATTTAGTACTTTCAGTTGTCATTGTTTTTATAAAGAGGAAGTCTGTTTAACTTCCTCAGTGCCTGCTGGTTAACTTTCAAAGATGAACATCTACTCTGCATCCAGTGTATGAAAAGAGAAAGATGAACACTCAAAAAATGGAAGCAAATTTTTCTGTACTCTTCTACAACAGTGTCCTTCCAAATCGTGGCTGTGTGTTCCTGAGAAACTCTTATTTCTCTTAGTTTTCACTTCTGAGGTATCAAATGATTTGATTTCTTGAAACAATAAATTCACCAACTGTTGACAGAAGAGAAAGATTTTAAGATATACATTTCTGGATAACTGACTCCCAAGAAATGTAAAACTAGTAACACAAAACTAGTCAAATAAGCTTAACAGGTTTATTCAGAAAGGTTGCAGATCCTCTCCCTTTCAAAAGTCAAAACAATCTGTACATAACTCAAAATCAGTTTTGACAGAGAAGCTGCCTTTCCACACAGCTGGTCTTGAAGAAATTGGGAGTTAACCAGCTCTTCACAGGTCAAAGCGTGGGCTGATAGATGGTGCACTGGGAATACCATGCTTACCTACTACAGTAGTACATTGCTACCACTTTGCTATATGAAGACAGACAAAGCACACCACATTTCCAGCCCCAAAACACTCACCTGCAGCCTCCTAGGTCTCATAAAAAATAACAGAAGGCAAGCCCTCAAGAAGAGAATAGATAAAGGGACAAAATTTCACATTTTCCTGTTCTTCCCTAGCACAGCACGTGACCAACTAAAAGTCAGGTTCACTCTGTAATATATATGAGCAATACTACACAATATAACCATGGCAAAGAACAGGAAATTGAACTATCATATCACGAGTTTAATCTTTGAATTCTAGAAATTATTTGAATACTTCATTCTCTGTGAGACTCTGTCCCTGATCATTATCCCAACAATAGGTGAAGTTGAAAACTAATTTCCTCAATACCAAATCCAAGAGGTTCCTGAACCTGTAAGTACTTTTCTGCAGTTAACTGGAGCATGATTAAATCTTCATGCTCTGTTAAACGGTGAACAATTCTCTTCATATTTTTAAGGGATCTTTTACATCAACAAATATATCAAAGAGATTGAACTGCATGATTGGAAAGCAATGTACAAAACTGAATACAACTTTCTGGTGTATTAAAATATTGGCAATTGAAAAATAAATTACATTAATTATTTTCATGATATTAAATAAGCTATTAAAGATTATGTTTATATTTAATGTGTGAAAATATTATCAAATTTTGTACATAAATTCATATATATTGTATATAATTTTGCATGCAAAAGCAGTTACTTATGTAAAACGATAATTCTGTAGASAAATGGGTTTGTGCTCATTTTTGTTGATGGTACAATTTAAGTTTTCCTTTTTCTCAGTCAGCTTTATTTTGATATACAAAGTACTAAGAACAGGAATTACTTATTATCAATATGTTAGCTTTAAATTAAGAGGACATCATGCAGAAGTGTTACTATCATCCTTTACCCAACTCATTTCACAATATTCACTTAATTCTTTCAGGAAGCTGACAAAAGGTGAAATTAACTATTTAGGAAGGCAGATATTTATTAAAAATCTGATAGTGGTACCTTTCAATGATTGTTATTTATTCATATTTTATAATAAATTCTTTCCAACATTAGTGACAGACAGTTGGGGAAAGTAACTGTTTCTTCATTCTTTATGAAGAGCTACTCCTACAGCATATACAAAAATATTTTTTCAGCAATATTCTCATACTTACGCTTTCTGCTAACAATCTTAAATGGCACATATCATATATGTTTTTATTAACATCACAAATCTGCTTATATTTCTAAGATGCATAAAGGCCAAATTCTACACCCATAGTGCGTAGACATGCACATCCCTGTGTAGACTAGTTACTTCAATTATTCCAGTTTTGGTATTTCATAAAAAACACAGGCCTGTTAACAAGTACGTCTTGCTAGTGAGGTTAAGAAGTGAAAAGAGCAAGAAGTAGCTGCAACAGAAGTAATTAATTTTATGCCTAATGATGATAGTCTCATACAAAATGTTTGGACACATGTACAAGTGACTGGATGTTTAACTGAATTTCTCCTGAGCCTGTTGTTCTGCTATCACTGAAAACTCACGCTTTCTCTTTCGAAAATATTTTCTCTCCTGTTCGTAATATCCAATTGGATAAATCAGGATATTTCAAAGACCATCTCAGACTTTGGTCCTATTCAGCACCACTGGCTGAGATCATGGTGCTGAGCTGGCAATATCCAGGGAAAAAGGTAGACTCTAATTCTGAATCAACTAAAAATACCTTTCCTGCAAGAAAACCATGCGCTATAAGCATGGTAAGATTTACACTACCAGAAATCAAAATTTACCTGAAGTTGAATTTGCTTTAGAATGGCAGAGTATATGGGACTGCAAATTACTTATGACAGGCTATTTGTAACAAACCAAACAATGCAAAAGGTTTCTTTTTTACTGTGAGGTACACATGTAATCCAGCTAAGATAAATGACTGTGTTTAGTTCAATGGATTCCTTGGATCTGGCTCACCAGCACTCCCAAGACTATTTATTGTGGCAGTTTAAAATATTATCCATTTTATAGTCTTCTAAATCATTTTCTTATCAGAAGATGGTCTCTGAATTGGAAAAAAATATTGCAGTTGTGTAGCTCATGAAAAAGTCATTAGAAGATGCAGAGGATGATGAAACTGGGAGTAAGAATGCCACACTACATAACTATCACCAAACTAACAAGTATATAAACCCTGCATGAGAGATATTTACTGATGATGAGAATTGACAGTTCCCCATGAATTCAGAGGGGACCAAGGGTGCTTAGCACTGATTAGAATTAGACCACACTTATTTTACTTATCCTGCAAAGCTTACAATCCTTTCAAAAAGTGTATTTTCTTTTTTATCACTGAAGAATATTCCCAGTAAACCTTTTTCCTCAACAAAAGTGGTTTACATAGTAAGGAATACATGGGATAGATGTTTCCACTGAACTCTTCATTAGGTAAATATGATTATTAAGAAATGTCAGTAAGAAGAAAATTCTTTATTGTATTTCAGTTTTGATAACCTAGAGATAATGATGAACAGCAGTTTAACATTATGGTAAAAAATTGATGGGAAATGGGAACTGTGCTGCAAGTGCAAATATGCTGCAATTTTTAAACCTTGTCAAAGAACACATTCGGACATTTTTGTTTTTCTACTTTTCCTACAATCTGCTGACAGTTTTAGTAGGCTCTGTTCTAGCAGACTCAAGGAAAAAAATTCTTGTGATTAGTTGTTGGGTGAAATCCTTAAGTGATATCAGACACAGTTAATCATATGCAACTGCTATTTGAACCACTATAATTTGTTTTGGAATTACACAGAAAAAGTAAACTGTATACAGTAAACTTTGATTTCACATGGAATTTCTTGTACTGTGTTCTTTTAAGATAAGAAAAAAACCAAAACCAACAGGTTGTTAGGTAACACAGTAATGTATCTGCACGTCTAATAGTAAAATTTCATTTTAAAAGGGTATTGTGGGCAGATTATAGCAATTCTGGAAACACATTAAATATTTTGTTTTATTTTTTAGTGTGAATGTTATTAATTTCACATATCAAAAGTAAATATAAATATGCTAATAATAATTTTTAATGCCATGTCTTCATGGGAGCCTTTACATCATGAAATCAGGTCAAATATCTCAGATTCTCATACCTAATACTTAAAGCCTGTTTCCTCTCAGTAGTTATAACAACCTGATTTATATAGAATAGAACAGTAAAATAGGGTGAAATACTGGTTTCTTTGCTTTTTAAGACTGCCGTACAGCTTTGCTTTTAGAAATATTGAATCAGTAAACAGACATGGCAATAAAAAAATCAATGTTTCATAATTTGAAACATAGTGCAGCAACACAGAACAAGAACAAGCATAAAAAGATTAATTCAAAGTAAATCCACAGCAATTTCAAATCTGAAATCTCTAAGCAGATCAAAACAGAATATTCAGAACAAAATCTGCCATAAAACTATTTATTTTCTCTAAATACAGAAATTCTCTCATCCCTCCAATATGTAGTCAGTCTCACATCCTCCTTTGCACATTAAAATCAGACAAGTTGAAAAAATATAGAGAAGCACCTCTATGCTGAATTGGTTAGAATCTAGTGTTTCTGTAGTTGTTGCTTGAGTAAAAGTATTTAATACACTTCATGTTTTTGTTGAAGTGCTCTTCAAAAGCAAATTTTCATCTCTGCAAAGTTATGACAATTTTTACCAGTGATTATTCCATTACATTCATATTTGAATTGCCTTAGCTTTATAACCAATTTTTACCTATTAAAAGACTTAGTAAGCACGGTATCTTGGGCTTGTATATTTATGTTTGTTACCCTCAGTAGGTCATTTTTACTTTTGATACAAGAATAGATCTGATTCCTAACAACTAGTCCCAGAGAGTCCGCAGATAGGCTGATAGTTCAAATGGTGAGTTACCAGCAATTTGAAGACACTGAAGGACAATTATACTTTTATGTACATTTGTTGAACTCTTTAGCCTTCTAAACAATTTTCCAAATGTCCTAATGGGATTAGAATAGGAGATTTGTCTGGCTAGAGTAAAAGATTTGAACTTCAAAATGTATTTTATCAGAAAATACATGGAAAAAGAGAAGAATTGAAAATTTCCTTAAATATAACACAGCAAATGTTTCCACTTATGTATGAAATGATATTCGGGAGGAAGGTCTTGACATYCACTTTTAGGCCAGACCTATATGCTGCCAACAATGTATTCTTTTTAGAAGGCAGGTAAAAGCATCGCTATCAATTCCCTAATGAAAAATCTCAGCTTCTTACCCTGAAGTTTCTGCAAAGCTCATAATGTGGTTAAAAGCTCTTCACTGGGCAACTGCTTAGGATTTTAGATGCTGCTGAAAGGTTTTGTGAATATTCTGTTGTGAAGCATTTTTAATAAGACTGGAAGCAGAGAGGGAAACGCAGGAGTACAGTTCTGAATTTCTGTGGAGCCAGGCTCCTGCTGGGCTATGCTGCATGGGGGAAAGGAGCAGCTGGCTTTGCTTCTGCGGGAAGTAATTCCCTGCTTCTACTGCATTTCCACTCATGCCTTAGGAGGGCTCAGTAGGTGTTGTAAAGACCTTGGAGCCTCTGCATGTGCCAGGATCAATTCTTCTGGTGTTTTGCAGTCCCACTGTGGTCCTGAAAGCACACAAAAAGAGCTGTTGCCCAGAAAATATCGCAGAGTTCCTAATCTTAAAATAGAAAAGCAGAGGTGTGATATGCCAACCTGTTCCACCCTATTTGGTGCAAGGAATTTTAATAAATATCATATTACGTGATCACCACAGCCCTCAGAAAGGAGTAAGTGAAAGTTAGTAGCAGATGTACAGGAGTATGTTCACACATCCCCCTCCATGTTCATTTGTGTATCTTAACTTGTTCTCATCACTGTCCTTTTCCAAAAGTAACCATTTCCTCTATTCATGTAGTTTTAGCTGCTTGTGCAACAGCTCTCCGACCTCTTTCAAYCCAAATGCCTAGTCTAAGCATTAGAAAAACAGCAAAGTGCAGAAGAACACAAGAAATGACAAATAAAATATGGCCAAAGATATGTCTTGAACTATTTTCATGACAGCCAAAAGAGGATGTTGAGCACACACAACACACACCAAGTGTTCAACACTCACATTTCAGACCAGACCAGCATATGTTTTTAGGTTWGTTTTGTTTTTTTGAGTTTTTTTAACCTGAAGCATGTAATTTTGATGTCAGTTTCTTTTAGAGACATGGCCACAGTAGTACTAAGGACTATGCAGGAAAAGTTTTTTTGTTTGKTTTGTTTTGTTTCAAATCACAGATTATGCTGTTTCTCAAGTCATTTGCACTCTCTCAGTGCTGGACACTGTGCCAGCTGTGGCAAACAGTCATATCATAAAAGCAGTAACCAGAACTGAAATCTTCTAGATAACCAGTTCCATAGTTCTTTCACCTCAAAGTAGTAGGCACCTATTACGGGAAAAAAAAAAAAAAAAAAAATCTCAGCGTGACTTTCAGATCCCAAGGTTTGATATATAAAAATGGATAGCTATGGGCACAAGGGAGGAGAAATCCTGTAAAATGTGCAATTTTGACCTGCAGTCATTTAGAGACAATAAATGTGAACCCTTACTGTGACATTTTTATGGAGCTACATCTTTAGGGTAGAACAAAGCTTTAAGAACCACCTCTGAGTGATATAACTGATCATCATATCATGCTAGATTGAGCTGAATGTAAGTGTCATGCTGGCAGCGCTCTGATTGCATTGCTTCTGCTCTTACCTAGCTAACAGATGTCATTTTATGTCAGCAGGAGACTTTTCCACATCCTCTGGCCTATTTACTTGTTCCAATTTGCATGTTGCCACTGGGCAAGACATTCACAAACATTTGATGAGCTTTCATTTATAGGCTGCTGAAGCTCTGATTTCTCAGTCATTAGAGCTTAATATTGATTCAGCTGGGATCTGGTCAGATGTGTAATAGCACTGAGATATACAAAAACAATTATTCAAAATAAAGGCATTAAAATACAGAGAAGACACTGGAAGTCTGAGTGGCTCTAAGTTCTTGTTTCCATATCAAGTTACATCTTACTGACTAYGAAATTAACAATTAATGCTGTGGCTGTGTACTGGGAATCTAAATGTCAGCATGTATTCRGGAGACAATGTTATTAAAATTTCTTTTATACTTACACAAAACATTGCTAAGATGGTATCTCATTTCTCAGGATGCAAATGTATTTGATGTGTGTCTCTTTCCTGACAGGCTACTGGCTACAGTAATGCTGTTTGCAGAGGTGTTAGACATCTTTCTGGTTCTGCACCAGTTCATTCAATGTACGGCTGCTCAGTTATCGACAAAACCTAAACTAAATAGCCCCCAAACTACTTTAATATCTCTTCCCTGACTCCCCTATGTTCATCATAGGATTGATTTTAGCTGCAGGCAATTCTCCTCAGTTGCATTGTGATGAGCTGTCTGCATGAGGTGCGAGTTATGCCATTTAGCCATAAGTTATCTGTGGACTGTAAGCACCTCTTTGTAGTGACTGGAAAATCTGAGGCTACTCCATCACAGTGAGACACACGTAACTTCAGCAGAAAAAWTTTATTCATTGCTAAGGTCATTTTAGTTTTCATGGCATGTGTCATGGATTGACTTGCTTTAATTGTTGATTGTGGATGTGGGCCAGATTTATCCTCATTCCGTGGCAATTCTTCCCAGATTTTTCGTTGGTTGGGGGGTGGTGGTGTTTGTTGCTGTTTTTGTTTTAATTAGCCGTTGCAATTCATTCAGCTGCCAGAATTTTAAGACAGAGGAAGGAATAAATAATCCCTTTCTGTATTTCCTCCGAAGCACTTGTCTTCTGTTGTCACTTTCTCAATTTCTTTCACTTGCTCCTAGTAGTTGGGTCTTCAGGGACCCTCTGAATCTTGCAGTCTGGCATGACAGCCCTCTCTCCTGCTTGGCCCATATCTAGCTCATGCTCTAAGGGCTGTATTCAACAGCTCCTTTTTCTTCCTCTCCTTTCTACAGAGTTTGATCCTTTCTAATTTTCTTGGATGCTTTTGCATTGAATACAACTATAAATAATTAATTAAATACTAATTATAAATAATTTATGCTTTGAATTTATTCACACAGCTATTAAGAGGCCTAGAGAAGACATGGTTGTTGCAACGTCTCCTCCCTCCTCTGTCTCCTATCATGGAGTTCTTCCCACCTTCAAAGCATGTCTATAATATTATAAATCACACAAGAGTTATGTGAGACAGAAAAGTTGACAAAACATAGATTAGAGAAAGCTGAGTTTCAGGGCTTTTTGCTTTTTTTTTTTCTGTGGGCCCTTACTTAATTTTTTAGTAAGGGGTTTACATAAGCACAGGAAGATTGTGCAGTTCAGTGAGATGTTGCTAGCTTGAGGCTGCAGTATTATCATAACGGTGAGGAAGGACAAATAGTTCTGGAGGAATATGTGATGCCTAAAATGGCCACTTAAGGGACTAACTTTTTGCGCTGGTTCCAGTCAGAGTTACAATCTGCAATATTTGGAGTATTCCTGCCATCTGACGGGAGAGTCTGCTGATGGCCCTGTGTGCTGGTGGAGGCGTAGGCATGCCTATTTGTATTTTGTCATATAATTTTCAAATGATCATATTTATTAGATTAGGTTACTGCAGTGCATTCTGATTACTGATTCGGTTTGTAGCCATTAAAAAAAAGTGTCCAATATGATTTTTTTTAACAGTCATTCCTACAGGCAGAATGCATTCATTCTCCATAGCCAACACTGCCTTCCAATTTTCTTTGACTACAAAAGCAATTGTCTATATACCTTGAATTTCTTGTGAGATTTTGTGTATTTACTTCCAAGATTTTTGTTAGGTTATGTGATAAAGTTCATCTACATACTCCCAGAGGAGCTCAGAGAAACAATGGCAAGAGGAGAAGCCCAAATAATACCCTGACTACTCCCATACCCATCACAAGGTCCATCAGTCCGTCAGAGGTCCATCTGCAGAATGAGCACAATGGGAGAGGGGAACTCTATTAAGGAGTTAGAGATGTACGCATGCCTGCAGGGCTACGATCTTATTGGCATCACAGAGACGTGGTGGGATGGCTCCTACGACTGGAGCATTGGAATGGAAGGATACAGGCTCTTCAGGAAGGACAGGCAGGGGAGATGAGGAGGGRGTGTCGCCCTCTATGTCAATGACCAGCTGGAGTGCATGGAGCTCTGCCTGGGGATGGATGAGGAGCYGACCGAGAGCTTATGGGTCAGGATTAAAGGGAGGGCAGGGACAGGTGACATTAYGGTGGGGGTCTGCTACAGGCCACCTGACCAGGAAGACCAAACGGATGAGGCCCTCTATAGACAGATAGGAGCAGCCTCACGTTCATAAGCCCTGGTCTTCATGGGGGATTTCAACCACCCCGATATCTGTTGGAGGGACAACACGGCAGGGCATAAGCAATCCGAGAGATTCCTGGAATGCGTCAAGGATAACTTCCTTCTCCAAATGGTAGAGGAGCCAATGAGGAGAGGTGCTATGCTGGACCTTGTTCTCACCAACAAGGAGGGGCTGGYGGRGAATGTGAAGCTCAAGGGCAGCCTGGGCTGCAGTGACCATGAAATGGTGGAGTTCAAGATCCTTAGGGCACCGAGGAGGGCGCACAGCAAGCTCACTGTCCTGGACTTCAGGAGAGCAGACTTTCGCCTCTTCAGGGATCTGCTTGGTAAYGTGCCATRGGATAAATTMCTGGAGGGAAGAGGAGCCCAGGAAAGCTGGTTAATATTCAAGGATCACCTCCTCCAAGCTTAGGAGCGATGCATCCCAACAAAGAGGAAGTCAGGCAGAAACACCAGGAGGCCTGCATGGATGAACAAGGARCTCCTGGGTGAACTGAAACACAAAAAGGAAGCCTACAGAGTGTGGAAGCAAGGACACGTAGTGTGGGAGGAATACAGAGAAATTATCTGAGCAGCCAGGGATCAGGTTAGGAAGGCTAAAGCTCTGATCGAGTTAAATCTGGCCAGAGATGTCCAGGGCAAGAAGAAAAGCTTCTATAGGTACGTTGGTGATAAAAGGAAGACTAGGGAAAATGTGGGCCCTCTCCAGAGGGAAACAGGACACCTGGTTACCCGGGATATGGAGAAGGCTGAGGTACTCAATGACTTTTTTGCCTCAGCCTTCACCGGCAAGCGCTAGAGCCTCACCACCCAAGCTGCAGAAGGCAAAGGCAGGGACTGGGAAAATGAAGAACTGCCCACTGTAGAAGATCAGGTTTGAGACCATCTAAGGAACCTGAAGGTGCACAAGTCCATGGGACCCRATGAGATCCATCCGCAGGTCCTGAGGGAACTGGCGGATGAAGTTACTAAGCCGCTATCCATCATATTTGAGAAGTCGTGGCAGTCTGGTGAAATTCCCACTGACTGGAAAAGGGGAAACATAACCCCCATTTTTAAAAAGGGAAAAAAGGAAGACCCGGGGAACTMCAGGCCAGTCAGCCTCACCTCTGTGCCTGGGAAGATCATGGCACAGATCCTCCTGGAAGCTGTGCTAAGGCACATGGAGGACAGGGAGGTGATTTGAGACAGCCAGCATGGCTTCACCAAGGGCGTCCTGCCTGACCAACCTAGTGGCCTTCTATGATGGAGTGACTACTTCAGTGGACAAGGGAAGAACTACAGATGTCGTCTATCTGGACCTCTGTAAGGCATTTGACACGGTCCCCCACAACATCCTTCTCTCTAAACTGGAGAGGTATGGATTTGATGGGTGGACTGTCCGGTGGGTGAGGAATTGGTTGCATGCAGAGGGTAGTGGTCAATGGCTCAATGTCCAGATGGAGCTCAGTGACAAGTGGTGTCCCGCAGGGGTCCATACTGGGATCAGGATCAGTACTGTTAAATATCTTCATCAATGACATAGACAGTGGGATCGAGTGCACCCTCAGCAAATCTGCAGACAACACCAAGCTGAGTGGTGCGGTCGACATGCCTGAGGGACGGGATGCCATCCAGAGGGACCTGGACAAGCTCGAGAAGTGGGCCTGTGTGAACTTCATGAGGTTCAACAAGGCCAAGGGCAAGGTCCCGCACCTGGGTCGGGGCAACCCCCGGTATCAATACAGGCTGGGGGATGAAGGGATTGAGAGCAGCCCTGCCGAGAAGGACTTGGGGGTGCTGGTGGATGAAAAACTGCACATGAGCCGGCAATGTGCACTCGCAGCCCGGAAGGCCAACCGTATTCCGGGCTGCATCACAAGCAGCGTGGCCAGCAGGTCGAGGGAGGTGATTCTGCCCCTCTACTCTGCTCTGGTGAGACCCMRCCTGCAGTACTGCGTCCAGCTCTGGAGYCCTCARCACARGAAAGACATGGACCTGTTGGAGYGGGTCCAGAGGAGGGCCATGAAAATGATSAGRGGRATGGAACRCCTCTGCTATGAGGAAAGGCTGAGAGAGTTGGGGTTGTTCAGCCTGGAGAAGAGAAGGCTTCAGGGAGACCTTATTGCGTCCTTTCAGTACTTAAAGGGAGCTTCTAAGAAAGATGRGGACAGACTGTTTAGTAGGGCCTGTTGCGACAGGACAAGGGGTAATGATTTTAAACTAAAAGAGGGTAGATTCAGACGAGATATAAGGAAGCAATTTTTTACGCTGAGGGTGGTGAAACACTGGCACAGGTTGCCCAGAGAGGTGGTAGATGCTGCATCCCTGGAAACACTCAAGGTCAGGTTGGATGGGGCCCTCAGCAACCTGATCTAGTTGGAGATGTCCCTGCCCACAGCAGGGGGGTTGGACTAGATGACCTTTAAGTGTCCCTTCAAACCCAAACTATTCTGTGATTCTATGATTCAATGATTTCTGAGAACTGAACATCCTGTCCAGGTCCCTGCCACGGCTGTCCCAGCAGAACCATCAGCCCCAGTGTCCAGATGTGAAACCCATCACCATGAGTGTCTGCCTGTGATCTGTGTGGCCAGCCATGTATATATGCACGTATGTGGTGTATAAGTGTGCTCGGTGCATTCTCCATGCTGGGGATACATCTTCACCTTTGCTACTGGTTGGACCTCGTGATGTTGAGTGTGCCTCTCTTGGACTGTTGGATCCAGCATGATATATTTTCCTCTAACAATTTTGATGAATGCTTTTAAGAAAGCTAGTAAATAAATAAATAAATAAATCTCTGTTGTGCAAAGCTCGTAGTAGTCAGATTTGGTCTAACAGGTATGAATCATTTGAATTTCTGCCAGATTTTTTTTTTAACCCAATTCAAGAAGAAACAGTGTATTTTTAGACAACTTCCTAACATCAGCAATACCTGTGTTTGGAAATATGAAATAAGAAATTGCTAAGGAACTTAAGATTCACAATGTGGTTTTCTGTGATTTATTGGTATCTTTTTTTTTTTTTTCAGTTAAAAAAAAWATTCTCCATTTTGGTTATGTGATCTTCTGAAAACAGATTTCTGATGTAATATCAACCACCTCTACAATGAAATTCCTACCTTAGGTTAGTCTGTGACACTTTTAAATGCTAAGTACACAACTGTTCAACTGGTACAAATTGGCACCAATATGCCAGTTTTGTGTAGTTAGTTCCTTTGTATCACCAGAAACCTGTCTGAAAATCTTTAAGAATCACTCCAGACTCCACTGCTGATTTAATAAAATGTATTATTTAATATTTATATGTTTAATAAATTAATTTATTATTTTAATAATTTAACATTAATGTACTCAATATTTACATATTGTTTAATAAAGCAGCATGCCATGACATTGTATGAAGAGGTCCTAGTCTATAGACAACAGCACAGATGATGTAAGGAACAACTCCATATCAAAATATTTCTGATTCTAAAAACAGTTCAGAGGGGTTTTTTAGAAATCGAAGTTAAAATCTTTCTCAGAGTATTCTTCAGATTATTTTATCTAAGACAGTACATGTGGAAAATTACATTGAGTTGCAATTGTTTTCCAAGTGCATCTTCAATGGGAATTTTCACTAGCATCTTCTTCTGGCCACTCTGAAGAAAGACAGTTTTGTTTTCTTTTCTTGTGAAAAAGGGAAGAAGGAAGTTGATTTTTTTATTTGCCAGTAATGGACCAAATCTTTAGGAAGAGTGAATCAGAATAGTTCAACTGTTAGTGGATATCATGCTGTGTGGCCATGAACTCACCTTCAGTCCCCTTAAACTTATATATTTACACAAATGAAGGTCCATTTTAATTTGACATAAACATTATCTTACATAAGTTTTTGCACCAGATGATATTCACTTTTTGATCATTTGGCTATAGGTTAGTGAGATAACATGATCTCAGAGGTTTTAAATACATGCAAATGCGTCTCTACCATTATCAGAATGAAATGTGTAATCATGATTCAGTCACTTTTGAGACCATACTCCCAAGATTATTAGAAGGGTCGGTCCATAAGAAAATTATAAATTATTCCAATAGAAATAAAATATTTGTGCCTTCCAATTCTAATTCATGAATTCCAATTCATTTTAAGTCAGCAAACAGACCAATCAGGAATTRTAGAGCCATCATAAATTGACATTACTTATTTTGCATGCAAAAGAAGCTTTCTACTATTTTCAAGTAGCTAGACTATTTACTTCAAATATATATGTCTTTGACTAAATTCACTGTGACTGCATGTAGGTACCAGATATAAATTTTCTACAAATTTCTATTGTGTAAACTGGATTTACTTGCCTTTCAAGTACAAAGTGCAAATTGCTTAAAACTAGGTCTTATATTAGAAAGTCTAATACCAAAATACTATCAGATGTGCCCATGATAATAAGTTGTGGTGAAAATATTAAAGAAAAGATTTGTTTTGAGCCATTTTTGAAACTGATATCCTGAAACACACACCCACCACCACCCCCATTGAGTGTATTGTAGTCACCTATTTTCTTGAGTGGTGTCTCATTTTTAAAGACAATAATGTACTTTCTTTTAGTGTATCCATCTTAATTTTGTGTAGGATATTTTACTACTTATCAATATATAAATAAATGAAATCAATAAGAAAAAAACAATTTAGTTTTTTCAGCTGAAATCTATTGTATTTCTGTATCACAATGTTTTATATGGTAAATATTGAGTTATTGGTGTTTGGAAGCTGTGGTGATGAGAAGTGCAGGTGTATTTGTTCACATACATATCTTTATACTTCTACTACAGAAGACTACAGGAGGACATTTATTCTCACAAAATACATTTTAAACTTATTTATATTGGTTTTATGAATATGTTTATCTTAGCACCACCAAGTCTACACTGATTTTGTTTTTCTTCATGACAGATTATAAACTGAAATATCTATTTCTGAAATTCTAGGGCATTTGGAGCTATGTAAATATTGTGTGCAAAGGAGACATTCAGTCTTGATTTTGTGACATGATGTCTAATAATTGGTTTATAAATCATCTAATTGATAAACACCATGAATTTTGGATTATTCTAATTATTGACTACCGATAGCTGGTTATGCTCACAAGCTTCACTTACCACTGAACAGAAAAACTGCAAGAATTCAGAACAAGTAAAACATATATCAGAAAACAGAAAACATTAAAATAAGTAAACTGTATATTGAGCTGATTGCATGAGTATGGAGATACAGAAACTAAAAGATGAAAGATGAAAAATTTAAAAGAAAGTTATTTGGGTTTATGTGAAGCCAAGAAATATACCTAGCAGAGGTAATAAATTTTTTCCAGCCTTGATTTTGAGGTGAGGAATCTGTCGTATAAAGCCATTCATTTTGTGAGTATCATTAGATTAAAGATGTTAATTTCTTTTACTGGGTTGAAAACAAGGTACTGTTTTCAACACTTATACTCTCTAGAAGAGAAAAGAAAAAAGGGGATGACAAAAAGAAAAGAAAGGAAAATTATTTTGAAAGCTTATGGAAGGTTATCTTTTGTATTCTCTTTTAGATTATTAGATTATTATGGAAAAATATTCTATTTTTAACTGCCAGAAAATTACTGAAAACTGTGTATACACTTTCTAACAGCAATTTTGAGGTAAAACCATCAAACAATTAAATCATACTGCTCCAACCCTTTAGCATCTCCTCTGCGCCAGCCCAAGAAAATCATTCAACGATGGTGCAAGTTCCCAAATTTAACTGGTTTCTTAAGTCTCTGCTCACTCRAAATTCCATTTGAATTTAAACGTGTTGATCTGATCTATCAGAACTACAGCTGACAGACTTACGACTCCAAATACCAGTACAAATCCATGCACTTCTGTTGGGTTTGAAGCCCCACTTGTCCTTTCAGTCTCTACTTTGGGAATTCTCCTATGATTTTCCATGGTCCGTCTCTTACCCATATGGCACACTACCGTTTTATCTTGTGTTTTTGTTTACATTGTTTTAGCCAGAGTGGTTTTGTGTTAAAGGATATGTTGCAGTATGCATGTGCAAGCATGTGTGGAGAAACATACAGCTTCAGCTGGATGCAAAAATCTAAGACTTTTGCTTTAATAAAATTGAATATTAGTCAATTTTCTTTCCAGTAAAGTGTTCATATATAAGTTAATTTTAATCCATTTCATAATAAAAAATAAACAAGATGCACTGTTAAGTGTTTCTTGGAGAAAATAAAATATCTCCGGTGACACAATATCTTGATCATATCTCTTGTTTTCTTATTTCCATTATTGAAACATGCAACTTTGGACCCTCAGGCAGAAAAGAACTTGACTGCACTCAGGTTGAGTTGTTACATTAAAGAGCRGTCAGGTCTGACTGTTCACTTCAGAATCTTGTTCTCATATTACTGTGCTCACTATTCAGCAAGCAGTTCAGTATGTTGTGGTAGCAGTAGTGTGTTGCAGTTACTGTATGTAGTATTGTAGTGGCACTGTAGTTACTGTAGTACTGCAGTGGCAAGTTGTAGTTACTATAGTCACCTTTAGTTGATTGTAAATTATGTGACAGCATTGTCCCAAGCACATGAAATTTTAATACTTCACAGAAGAATTCATAACTTTCTCACTTTGCTGATTATAAATTCCTGAATGCTAGTTAGGTTTGTGAGAAGGGAGAAGAAATACTTGACAAGAACTTTTAAATAAAATGTGAGAAACAAAATGGATGAAAGCAGTTAATATTATTAAAATAAGGTTCTTGATCCATTGGACTTGTGATGAATGATGAACAGTTTTATTAATTTACAGACTTGTTTCAAATTTTAAATGATATTTAGTACAATCAGAAATTGGACTCCTTTCATTAATATTTCATTAAAAATGGAACACAATCAAGACATGTAGACTTTTGGACATTTTAAATTAAATTTTTAAATAAACATTTTAGATTGCTACATCAAACTATCCAAAAATTGAAAGTCTGCTGCCACATACTGCCTGTGTGAATGGGCAGGAAGAAGGGAAAAGCTACACAACCAAGGTTACTAATAAATGCATTACAGGCACTGCTAATGTGGGGACTAGATCAGTCTTAGCTTTTCCTCTCGGGCCAGCAAACATACTGATGGTAGGTTAAGTTTTCTAACRTCATCTCTGATGAAATAGATGTTCTATATCCATATCACATAAATCTTAATATGCATGTATGCTACGAGGCTGTACCTTATACATAGTTATTCACAATAGGGTTTTCCTAATGGTCTATCAAACTATTCCATCTAAGTCATTGTTAGAAATTTACTTAAGATAGCACAGCAAATACCACTACACACTTAATATACTGAACTGTAAAACAGTTGTTTTACTAAACCTTTTGTAATTATTGTATGCAGCTGATGATGCACATTCTTCTTCTAAACCCTTTAAATATGTAAGATAAGACTATGTAGCAGTTTATAGTTTAAATTATATTATGTAAACTGTCAGTTTATGCATTCATGTAGATCTGATATGAGCATTAGTTAAGAAAGCAGTGATTTGCATTTGCTATGACATGGATCCCTGAGTTGTCATTTTGAATGTTTAAACACTTACGGACAAACATTACTTTGTACTGTTAGCAATTATTTTTATGTAAATAGTGTATGAAAATATGAGTTTCATTCCATGACAACAAATTGCTGAAGTTATAAATAGAAAACACAAGTCACTTAGTCAATCTCTTCCTCATTTAATCTTTTCATCATTCTCTGTTGCAGATACGCCATTGCTGTGTCCCATGCCTGTTGAAGAGCAATTTGCAGCAGTGAGCTTCTCATGTTTTCTTCCTTTCTGTATAACCCATACCAGCATTAGCCAAAACTTCATTCAAAAGAAGCTGCTTCTGCAGTAGAGTATCATCTTTCCTAAAGGATTCTGAGCTTAGTAGCTCCTTTTCTGTTCCTATATCTCACCTTTAGTGATGCTTTAGCAATAGCAGAATTCCTCTTCATAAACACCTGGTACAGCTGCTGCATCCTCTACCACTTACCATGTGTTTGAGAGAAGTGCCACCATTTACCAGCCAAATAACACTGTGCAGCAAACCTAAATACTCCTGCCAAATGAATATTTTTCTTCTTTCATTGACAATGAAAATACACACKTTTAAGGAAATTTGTGAGATTCATCTGTTTAAACATGGAGCTGTACTGAATGCTTGCTTTTGTTCTCCTTAGATACATCAAGAATACTTTTATGTATATAAAAATATATGTTTCCAAATATAATCTATATTCCAAAAAATTTATTTTGAAATAAATTTGAAACCACACATATAGATACAAGCTTGCACACACACACAAACACCCACACACTGGCACGCAATAGTTTTATTTGAAGCAGTAGGAGGACCTTGAGGTTAGGGTGTTGGTTTGTCCAAATACTGGCAGAGCTATGTGTGAGCAGCTTTACATTGTGTACATAAAAGTACATACTTCTAAGCACTTATATGTTCAAGCTGCAGTAAGCAAAGATAAACAACTAGAAGAGCATGGGTTCCAAAGGGCTTTTAATCACCAAGGGAAATACAGGCAGACACGGGCTTTTGGAGACTAAACTCTTTCTTCTGGCTTGCTCAAAAATGCAAATAAATATCTGTAAATTCATTAAAAAAAAATATAAAGGAATAAAAATTTAAGTTGAACGCCCCCTGCCAAACTATAACAGACGTGAGAGGTGGGAGGACACTTTCAAAGCAGTGTGCGAGGCTTATCAGCGCACAGCATTCCCTTGTCTCAGTCTCCACACACCACTTTGAAAGATTTCCTTAAGGTTTTGTCTGCTATTTTCTTATTCCTAAGAAAGCACTAAGCTTTCATGGCAGAAATGAAAGAAAAATAGCAAAAGCTGAAAGAAAATGGGCTGTGCAAAATGAGACGAGCATAGTAACTCTGGCTGGACTACCAGATTTTGGTGTGGGAAAGAAAAAAAATAATCCCTAGTGAATATTTCATACTCTGAGGAAATATTTTTCAAATGTTCAACTTCAAATGTCCAGAGGATAAAAGATACCTTTCAGTAAGAAACACTTTGGCATTAGCTGAAAAAGTTGGAGCTAGTCTTTCATTAACAGATGCTCCAGATGCTCCTCTGTCCTATAGACATAGGAAAATTTTGCATAAATGAAGAGGGATAAGAGGGATTTTCCTGCCATAACTACTGAGCACAACCTTTCAAGACACCAGCATAACTAAAGAACAAGCTCCAGGACTCCAAGAAGACATACCACTGCTGTGGATGGCTACCATATCTCATATAACCTGTTTGATGGTCCAGCCTGTCAGTCATCAACCCAGAAAGATCTCAGTGACAGTAATGTTATTAGGTAGTGTGGTATAGAATGACAATAACATTTTTGAAAAGAATGTATTTTTTTCACTTCTGAAAAGAAGCAAGACCCTTGACCAAATGTTGCCTCAACCACAAACTACTTTTTGCTTGCTGCAAAAAAATGCGGACAAATCCTCAGATTTAATGACATTTGGTTATCCCACAGATAAGTATTTATATGTTTAGTTTCAGAGGTAAACCATTAAATCCTGTATGATATTTATGGCTTAAATACAAAATGAGGAGTAAACTGCAGGATGAATCTACCCCTCCTTAAATGGGTGAAAATTATTTTTTTCATAACTCCACATCATCTTAAATTTAACCATGAAATATCTTTCTGCAGGAAGCAACAGGTTTGCAACTGCATTATCTTATTTAAGATTCCAATTGTTGTCATACTACCCTGCTCATAGGTGAAATTCTATGGGACTATTCTAAAAATTACACTACGATATGACAGACTCATGATATTGAAATGGCTCTTCAGCGGAGATTTATATTCCTTAAATCTGTGGGATATTATGAGAATATTTTGTATATCTGATAATCACACAGGAAACCTTGCTTTAAAAAAAAAAAATCAGAATAAAACAAACCTGCTCTGTTTTTAGACATTTTCTTCTGATCTTGCTAAATTGATAATAACTTGCATTTTGCATACTTGAATTGTAAGTTCTGAGGATAACTCAGTAATTATTTTTCTGAAATCCTTTTTTAATTTTATTTCATTGTTGCAATTTCATGCATAAGTTCAGACTTCAGTGGAAGGCCATGCAAGATTGTATTAAAATATTCAAAAAGTCACTTTAAGCACTATTTTCAGCGTCTTAATATAACAAATCAGTTGTAAAATGTTAATCTCAGATTGAAGTTGTTAAAAGGTAGGTCACCCCTATTTTAAGTAGTCCTCATTACTCAAAACAGGGGAAGAATAACATCCTGATTCACTGCAGCGAGTATTTGGATTAACTGCCTGGTTTCTTTAAAGTTATGTCTATCAGAAGAAGAAATAAATCATGTGGCTTTTCTCCAGTTGCTTCAAGAAAGCCAAAAGAGTTGTTCTGATGACTGTAATCCTTTTGCTGTTATCACCATTTTGTTTCAGTGCAATTATTTTGGTATTACAAGACTTCATTAAAAATATTCTAACTGTGGTCATACTCATTGCAATAGTAAATTACCTTTTGCATTGTTGGTCTCAAAAATTTGGCTTTAGTACAGTACTATGAAAATAGACTTCAGAACTAGCTGAAGATTCAATGTTATCCCACCCTCCAGAAAGCACATGATCAATTGCTGAAGGTATTTAAGAAGTCATGAAGGCGAGTGCTTAGTCTGACTGCAGGAGGAATGATTCAGACTCCTTTCTGTCCATCCCATCCCTGGTCTGGCACGTAACAGCATTACTGTCAAGACACAGCTCTATTGCTCAAATGCAAGAACAGAAGACACACAAAGCCCATTAAAGTACCACACTTTATTGGCAAAGAAATCTAATAGTCCTATAGCATAAAACCCAATGAAAAACTTAGTCTTATATGGCTCTCAGATTTTAGTGAATTAATCTATTTTTATTCTTTCTGAAAATCTAAAATTGTTCTGGATATTTGTATCATGTTTTAGGGACTCATTCTGAAAACTTCTACTCACATTGTTATTTTTTACTTTTTTGAAAAGATTGTAAAATAAAATAATATGTAATATATTGTATTATAACTAATGTATTTACTAGGATATATACAATACTGTAATATGCATTTTTATTAATTTTTCACATTAAGTTAGAATACTAGCTTATTCTCTTTATGCAGCAATAGAGAGATCTATCTGTGGTCATATAACTCAGTTGTCATGTTTTATGTGTTAGCAGCTTTTTAGTCTTCTTAAAACTGTTCGAAAGTTAACTGCTTCAAAGCAGAATGACAGAAGAGCAGTCCATAGCTGAGCAATGAGGCATGATTCTGCTAATTTACTCATTCAAGAAAACCTATCTTGCATGAACAGTGCAATCTGAATTAATTGTACTACTTTTTATGTTAGTAAGTGTCAGGAACCTGAACAATTGTTATAAAACTAAACCTACACAAGTGCTATAAAACTAGACTTACATGCACCTGTTGTCAAAGTCACTTTATCAAGAAGGTTGAACACGGACTGACTATGAAAGTAAAATGTGTTAATTTCTAAAAACTAAAGCTTTAAATTAGAATTAAATTGATCTAATTCCTAGAAAAATGTGTAGGATCATTATGTTGTGTTTCAACTTGTTTATATCCCATAAGTAGAATTGTAGAATCATAGAATGGTTTGGGTTGGAAGGGGCATTTAAAGGTCACCTGGTCCAACCCCCCTGCCATGGGCAGAGACATCTTCAACTAGATCAGGTTGCTCAGAGCCCCGTCCAACCTGACCTTGAATGTTTCCAGTGATGGGGCATCTACCACCTCTCTGGGCAACCTGTKCCAGTGTTTCACCACCCTCATTGTGAAAAATTTCTTCCTTATTTCTAGTCTAAATCTACCCTCTTTTAGTTTAAAGCCATTCCCCCTTGTCCTATTGCAACAGGCCATACTAAAAAGTCTGTCCCCATCTTTCTTATAAGCCCCCTTTAAGTACTGAAAGGCCACGATAAGGTCTCCCCAGAGCTTTCTCTTCTCCAGGCTGAACAACCCCAACTCTCTCAGCCTTTCAAGTAGTTCATTAGTAGTTTACAGTCAGCTAAAATATTGTGCTGTAGAGAAAGTAGTAAGAAGGGGTTTGTCTTTGAGGCATTAAAAAAGTTGTAAGATTGTTTCCACAGCAACTATGACATTACACACCGATATCATTTCAGGCCTCTTGAATTTATTAATTTATTTGTGCCTGCAGCTTTGCCTCTGGCATAAGCCTTTGCAACTGAGTTGAAGCTTATGATACATGTCATGCTTTTTTTCACTGCCAAATCTAGATCTGGCCAGCCAGCTTAAAAGGGAGAATTCTCATAGCTGAAAGAAGAGGAGAAAAAAGAAAAAGCTTACTGTCAAGCTTGCATCTACAAAGAGATGGATGCAAAAGTGAATTTCCAGTTTTCAGAATATAGGTTTTTAACTTGCATGCTAGGCTTAGGAAAAATCCACAGTGGCTTAGTTTAAACTTCATGTAGTGAATCGCTTGTTTTACATGTGAGTGAAAGTTGTTACAAAATGACTGCTTCAGGACTCGAATTGTTCTGGAATGCAGAAAATATAGAACAGCAATATATGGACAAAAAGAAAGGCTGAGGAGAATAGCTGCTGCAAATCTTGTTAAGGTCTGCAAGGTTTCAGAAATAAATTCTGATTATTTACTATGTCTCTATTATGTGGAGATAAATCTGCGTGGAATTGAATGAAGTAGAAATAATAGACTATGCTGTTTAGGGGAAAAGTAATCTTTACTGCTTCTCTTGAGTTCTTGTGGTGGTGGGGGAAGAAGGAGTCAAGGAGGAACCTTGATTTCTTTACATGAAGCTGTGTATGGAAAAGTTTGCTAGAAAATAAAAGCAGAACTCAACTGGGTGCTGAAACTAGAATTACACAGACATAAATGTTTTTTGGGTTTTTTTTGTTTTGTTTTTTTGAATGAATAATGATATCTGTACAGGTCTTCATGTAGATGGTGAGAGACAACTCAGAATAGAATAAACAAATCATAAAGAAAAAAAAGAAAACTTAGGCCCAGACTACATAAGCTTTTCCTAAAAAATATAAAGTTCCTGTATTCTTCTTTTATTTTTATGTCTACCTACTTACTACTGTCTATCTACCTTTTACTCCTGTTTTGTAAATTTCAGTTTAAGTTACTGCCACAGTCCAAATGATACAGTCTTCAGCATACACTTTTGTCTTCATCAACAAGATACTGAAATAAATTGCACAGAATCTGAAATACTGATTGTGATGGCAATATAATGTCAATCTTGTGTAGGGCCTGCCTTTACAAACTGTGAATCTTCAGCTATGTCATGGTGGAACTGCGGAAATGTAAGTAATTGTGGTAATTGTGTGGAAAAGTCAGTCTTTTCACTAGCAACCATTAGCCCTTCTCTTTTTACTAGCTAGGAAGATAGGAGGATATGATAGACCAGATGAATCAAAAACACATATATGAACTATGTATATTTAGTATTTTTCACTTTGTAAAATGGGAAAGATCTCAACTTACAGAATGAGAAATGAATACAGTCAGGATTTTACTGAGGAGGAAGTCACCTGGGGTGGTTAGGATGAAATGATGCCCTGGTTTGTTGTTGAAGAGATAGCAATGAGGATTAGTGCACCAGTCACTGCTGTTCCTGGTTTATCTTTATATCTTCTGGTTTTCCCTTGTCTACGAGAGTCCTGAAGTTTGATATATATTTTTAGACTTCTTTACACAAAGGACACATCCTGGTTTGCTTCTCATTTTCTTTCACTTGAAAGAACAGAAAAGCTTTAGTTGTTCAAAAATTCAGCATTAATTTACCTATTCATAATGTCTATAAAAACGTGGATTGTTACAGGGGGAGGCATTTGTTCAAACTACTGTGTCAAAAAATACTGCACTTCCTTTCATTAGAAGAAGTTGTTTATTTGGGGAGGCTCCCAGCATTTCTTCCTGAGTATTATGAAGACAGTACATACTGATAATTTTGCTCCATGTTTCTGTGGTAGTCAGACTTTCATGACTTCTTGTGGCACCAGCACTGTTGTACAAAGTCCAAAGAAAGGCAGATAAAGCATCCTCTCTGTCTTTTTTGTGCCATGCCCCTTAAATATATTGTYGTCATTCAGTATTAGATGCTCCGGTTGGAACAGTCTTTCTTGGATTCTTGGTTGCTCACAAATTACGAGTTAGACTCTTTTACCTTCCCACTCCTCCCCTTAGTTGTTTGCTAATTTTTAACCTTTTGAAAGTTCTTTCTGCCTCACAATGTAGATTGCAGGAGTGCCCAAAATAACCAGGTGCTTGTAAAACATAGGGAAAGGTGCACAAATCTAATCTTTCACTTCAATATTCATTTACCTGTCATGAAWTGTTAAGGTCAAAGCAATGTCAGAATTGATTTTTAACATGTCAATGAAGATGTAGAATTATAAATGCCTCTTCAACTGTATATCAAATAAGTTTTTAAATTATGTGTGCGTTTTAGATTATGCACACATAAACACACATGCACATATTTGTATGTAAATTGCTTTATCAGTCAGAAGTTTAAATAACTAGGGTTTTTTTAAGCATTCAAAAGAAATACAACCCTAAAGGGTGAGGGTGAGTGACAAGTAAGTACAGATTTAACTTCTTGATAAATGGTGACTTTAATGCGAATCACATGTAAAATGACTTCAGCTTCACAGAGACCTTTTGTCCCCTAGTCCCCTAGTAATATCTGCAAAGATCTCACCAATATTGAATGAAGGCAGGCTTTAGGTAAACTTACTTTAAAACAAACTGCTTCCAAGTTTGCCAAGTTCATGACCTCAAGCCTGCTTGAGTCAAGGGAGAATGGAGAAACATAAAAAGAATTAGGGTAGCAAGAAATCTTACAAGAAGGCACTGGACGAGGTGGATCTTATAAGAATCATTCTTAACTCTATAGATGGCTATGTGTTGAGGATGGAGAATGCTATCTGAGAAGACTAGTGAGTGAAAATGGATGTCTTATACATCAACGCGCAGTGAATTTATAAGTTCAAGATATAAAGAAAGAATATTTTTGATCAGTAAGGCATAATTAATACCAAAAATAACACTCTCAAATACTATCTTCCTGCTTCAGAAAGGTAGTATCACTTTTCATTCCTTTGACTCTTTCCTCCCCCTCCAGCTCTAGTCATTATTCACTAAACCAAGCTGGACGTCCTATTGAGACCTTCAGGTTTGGTCCTGTGAGACTCACTTAGGGCTTAAAACCACAGCTCATTACTCTGTGCCTCTAATACGTGTTAACGGGAAGTGGAGTCTCTGTAAGTGTCATTTTAGAGGTGCTCTGCCAGGGCAAGCAGTCTTTCAGAAAAATATTTCCTAGTATCTATACCCCAGCAAAGCATTTTAGAGTGCCTGTAGAATATTTTCTTTGGATCAGTTTATTCTTACCAAGAGATCACATAGCAAGCCTTCATTGACAGTGTCCAAACCCAGGTCTCCAGGAACAATATCAAATGAGAATGCTTCTCCATCCACCTCTGAATCCTCTGTCCAGGAGTGACAAAATAAATGCATTAAAAAAAAAAAAAAAAAAAAAAGAAAATCTTACTGATAGGAATTTCAGACAGCAATCTCCCATGGAAACATTTCCTTCTCTGTACTATAGTCAAATCAAACATTGATAAAACTCCTTAGAAATATGAGAGTAAATGTACTTTACTGAAGGCAATGTGATTTTCTTGTTTAAATCCTTCCTTTGTTCTATATTTTTCTGACTAAAAAAAAAAAAAAATTAAACCATTTATCAGGAAACTGACTGAGAGTTGGACTGAAAAMAGTCCATCTTGGCATCTTTCCTCTGATTTTTTCTTTTAACGACTTAAATTACTTCATCTTCCTACCTCAAAATCAGTAGCATATAAGTAATATCATTTGCTATAATTTCTCTGGGACAATTGCCTAATCTCTGTCGCCATCTTCATCTGGCTGACGTTCTTAGTCACCTGGTTTTTCTTTGTTATTGGAATTTCCTTGGCAGCACTACTGTATAGTTCTCTATATCCAATACATCTGTCTCCCTTGCCAGTGTACAAGCATGCTGGTTTCTTGCCAGAATAAAGATGGAAGTAACATTCTTGGTAGTCTTAGGCTGAAATGAACTGTGATCAAGATAATTATAGTGGGTTTTGTGTGTTATTCTTCCATATGTTTGAAAGAAATTACCTTATCACTTTTCTTTGGGGGATTTTTTTTTTTTTAATAAAAAGAAAAATAGGCTAATCAACTTTTGCAACATACAAGAACTGCAGAATAACTGTGGACCACCTTGTCCTTGCTCCACTTCCCTATAAAAATCTGAAATATAAGGCTACACCATACTTACACACACATTCCCATTCACACCCTAAGACTCTGGAGTTGTATTCAGGGTTCTATAGCAGCCCATTGCTGAGTTCAAACCACCTTGGGATTAAAAGGTTCACACACAGGTTTCCAGTGGAAGGTGTTGGAGAAGTGCTCTAACCTTTCTTGCAGAAAGTGAGCACTACCACAGCCCCTTTCCTGGGCTGCGGTCTCAGAGAAAGTATTGGAATCACAGTGTAGGCACCTGCACTGTGGAAGTAATTTAAACCTTTAAATCTTGTTTTCCTAGAGGCACTGAACTGGCTGGATGGCAGATTCTGGAACAGAGCAAATTTCAGACAGACTCTCCCCAAAGGGTTGAGGTGCTCCCCAAATATTGTCCTGTTCATATTTGGAAAACCTTTTTTTTTCTGACCTGGTGCATTGTCCTGGTTTCGGATGGGATAGAGTTAATTTTCTTCCTAGTAGTTGGTATAGTGCTCTGTTTTGGATTTARTATGAGAAKAAYGTTGATAACACACTGATGTTTTAGTTGTTGCTAAGTAGTGTTTACACTAGTCAAGGACTTTTCAGCTTCCCATGCTCTGCCAGGTGCACAAGAAGCTGGGAGGGAGCAGAGTCAGGACAGCTGACCCAACTGGCCAAAGGGGTATTCCATACCATGTGACGTCATGCTCAGCATATAGAGCTGGGGGAAGAAGAAGGAAGGGGGGACGTTCGGAGTGATGGCGTTTGTCTTCCCAAGTCACCGTTATGCGTGRTGGAGCCCTGCTTTCCTGGAGATGGCTGAACACCTGCCTGYCSATGGGAAGMAGTGAATGAATTCCTTGTTTTGCTTTGCTTGCGYGCGCRGCTTTTGCTTTCCCTATTAAACTGTCTTTATCTCAACCCACGAGTTTTCTCACTTTTCTCCCCTATCCCACCATGGGGGGAGTGAGTGAGTGGCTGTGTGGTGCTTTGYTGCTGGCTGGGGTTAAACCACAACRTGCATCCACACCTCTCAAGTATGGACCTCAAGGCAGGGACTTGGGGAGCAAAGTCCCTCCCACTGTAAGAGAAGATCAGCTTTGAGACCACCTGAGGAACCTCAACATAGACCTCAGRTCTATGGGACCTGACAAGATGCATCCCAGAATCCTGAGGGAATTGGCTGATGTAGTTATCAAGCTACTCTCCATCATATTTGAAAAGTCATGGCAGTCAGGTGAAGTCCCCGGTGACTGGAAAAGGGGAAACATAACCCCCATTTTTAAAAAGGGTAGAAAGAAGGACCCTGGGAACTACCAACCTGTCAGCCTCACCTCTGTGCCTGGGAAGATCATGGAACAGATCCTCCTGGAAGCTATGCTAAGGCACATGGAGGACAGGGAGGTGATTCGAGACAGCCAGCATGGCTTCACCAAGGGCAAGTCCTGCCTGACCAACCCAGTGGCCTTCTATGATGGAGTGACTACATCAGTGGACATGGGAAGAACTACAGATGTCATCTCTCTGGACATGGTCGCCCACAACATCTTTCTTTCTAAATTGGAGAGGTATGCGTATGGTGGGTGGACTGTTCGGTGGATAAGGAATTGGTTGCATGGTCGCATCCAGAGCAGTGGTCAACAGCTCAATGTCCAGATGGAGCTCAGTGACAAGTGGTGTCCTGCAGGGGTCCATATTGGGATCAGTACTGTTAAATATCTTCATCAATGACATAGACAGTGGGATCGRGGGCACCCTCAGCAAATCTGCAGACAACACCAAGCTGAGTGGTGCGGTTGACACGCCTGAGGGACGGGATGCCATCCAGAGGGACCTGGACAAGCTCGAGAAGTGGGCCTGTGTGAACTTCATGTGGTTCAACAAGGCCAAGGGCAAGGTCCTGCACCTGGGTCGGGGCAACCCCCGGTATCAATACAGGCTGGGGGATGAAGGGATTGAGAGCAGCCCTGCCGAGAAGGACTTGACGGTACTGGTGGATGAAAAACTGCACATGAGCCGGCAATGTGCACTCGCAGCCCGGAAGGCCAACCGTATTCCGGGCTGCATCACAAGCAGCGTGGCCAGCAGGTCGAGGGAGGTGATTCTGCCCCTCTACTCTGCTCTGGTGAGACCCAGCCTGCAGTACTGCGTCCAGCTCTGGAGCCCTCAGCACAAGAAAGACATGGACCTGTTGGAGCGGGTCCAGAGGAGGGCCATGAAAATGATGAGGGGGATGGAACGCCTCTGCTATGAGGAAAGGCTGAGAGAGTTGGGGTTGTTCAGCCTGGAGAAGAGAAGGCTTCAGGGAGACCTTATTGCGTCCTTTCAGTACTTAAAGGGAGCTTCTAAGAAAGATGGGGACAGACTGTTTAGTAGGGCCTGTTGTGACAGGACAAGGGGTAATGATTTTAAACTGAAAGAGGGTAGATTCAGACGAGATATAAGGAAGCAATTTTTTATGCTGAGGGTGGTGAAACACTGGCACAGGTTTCCCAGAGAGGTGGTAGATGCTGCATCCCTGGAAACACTCAAGGTCAGGTTGGACGGGGCTCTGAGCAACCTGATCTAGTTGAAGATGTCCCTGCCCACGGCAGGGGGGTTGGACTAGATGACCTTTAAAGGTCCCTTCCAACCCAAACTATTCTATGATTCTATCATTCTAAGTGCCAGGAGCAAATTATTTTTAAAGATGAATTCAGCAGTTCTGCCCCAGTATTCTTTTTCTTGCAAGAGAGTACAAGGAAAAGGATAGTCATGAGACATACAATGGTAAAGAAAAATGCACAATTTTGGTTAATATTGATATTGATACTGATATCTCACAAGTAACAACTACAGAAGTAACCTGCATATACAGTAGCCAGAATAAAAGGAAAGYCTAGGTCACACTATGACATAGTACTCTGCTAGGCTGGACAACATGTGCTAATAGATTACCTTATGCATCTACTACAGAAAGGTAATGTTAAAGGAAGATGCTTGGCAGAAGGATAAAAACAATAACAAAACCAAAACTGTGTTTGAAATGCCTAAAATCATGAAACTAGTTAATGAATACTAGAAGAAATGGAATTCTATTATGAATATTTAACAGCAGGCTAGAGCAAGAAAAAGATTATGTTAAGAGGCAAAAACTTGAGAAACTTGCAAAATAAAATGTTAAGAAAGGAGTACCTAATAATACATATTTCTTGGCAATTCCTGATAATAATTAAGCAAAGCTTCTTATTATGTCAGTGCCACTGTATATGTGTGGAAAAGTGGAGAAACAATGGAAGGGCACTAATCAGTGGTCAAAAAAGGAAAAAAAAAAGAGGTGTTACACAGGCACATAGAAACCCTTAAGTAATAAAGTAAATATGGAGAAATGCTAGGGCTGGGGATAAAATCTTCATAATATTCATCATAACAGGCACACCCAGAAAGTGATAGCTAAGTCTAGAAAAACACAGCATATTAGCTACATTCCTCTACTGTGAAGATAAATGAAGAACATTTTCATTATGCTGCCAGTTACACAGTAATAAGAAGCTTTTTTTTTTCTTTTGCCCTTTTCTTTTTTTTCTTTCTTTTTTTTTTTTTTTTTTTTTTTTTTTTTTTTTTTTTGCTTTGAGATATGGAAACACACAGTACTTAAAGAAGAAAAGCTAATATGTGGTTGCTGGAGAAAACTCCTCCCCAGACCTACACACTACTTCGCAAGTTATATGTATTGTCTAACTCTACCCACTCCCATGCAATTGAATTTGTAAGTGAAATTAGATTTGCCCTCTCTCTCCCTTCTGTAACGCTGACTTTAACCCTCTGTGGAACTGCTAGTACATTCTTCTTTAACGTATATGTCTGTATGTTAAAGAGTGTTCAAGAAATCAGATCTAGTCGCTAGAGATGAGATATCTACCTTTTGCTAGAAATCATGTACAATATCTTATTAATGCAAATAAAAGCTTTGGCTCAGTAATATCCTATTACCTGGCACTGGCAATATATTTAAAAACACTAATCTCAGGACTATAACCTGAGATTGAAACATGGGAAAAAATGTGTAAATGCACTGTGGAGGAAGTTACGTTTTAGAGGAAAAGGATTGATCTCCAGTGAAAACAATAAATTGAAGTAAAAGCACTGTTCTTATAAAAAAGCTGTAAACTATAACAAGAGCAGTGAGCCATCGAATTGTCTGGTTAAATTATTTGAATTGCAACCTGTTTATGAAACTGGGGAGAGGATGCAATACAGGTGTGCCATTCTGAACAATGTCCTTTCAAAAGACCACACATCTGGATAGCATGGTATAAAGCAGAGGAGAATACTGCAAGGGGGTGGTTAAGAAGCAGTTGCTGGAGCACAAGTTCAGCAGGAAAAAACTCAAGTGCTTTAGATCCAAGTATGAATTCCACTTCTCTAACATTTCACAAATGAGTGGTTTAGAGGCTGCTTAAAGAATCACCGTGAAATGTATTAGCAGAACATGATTTTGATAGAGATTTATAAAAACACGACTTAACAGAGTTCGATGGCAAGGTTCACTCTATCACTTACTACATAGAGGAAGTATACAAAGGAAAATCAAGTTAGAATTGAGTTGGAATGATTTATACAGAGACCAAGGATGACAAAGGGTAAGGAAGACCCTCCTGTTGAGTCGCAAAGTTCAGAGAAGACCCCCTTGCTCTCTAAACTCCTGATGGAGTCTAGGAGCGGCTGAATCCACTCTTAGTCTCAGACTTGGTCAACGGTTTCTGTCTAAGGGATTATATGTGTTTAGCAGCAGTCTAAGGTTCATTCACAGTTTTAAGATAGATCATAAGATTTTAGCAGACTATATTTGCTAGCAGGTACCTCCATCAATTCACACGCACACAGATACAGAGAGAGATAAATATACAAAGGTATACCTGTTAAAAATTCCCCTCGAGTTCAGTGAAATATTCACATTAAATGTCTCGGCATTTCTCAATGGGTGAGGGGGTGAGCCTTGAGGAGTGAAGGGTTTCAGCCCAGGTCCCGTCATCAGCTTTCAGCAACGGTCCTCCAAATATCGCAGACTCGAGAGTTCCTGAGCTCTGAGAGGCGTCCCACTTAGAGGGAGATGCTGGGCGCAGCCTGGTGCTGCTCAAAGGAGGGCTCAAAAGGTCTCACTTAGGACCATTGTTTATAGGGTCACAAGWTGATTGGCTTTAGTCATCTGTAAATTTCCATCCTGGCCACAGTCCAAGGTGATAGTTACTAAAATTCTCAAGGTTTCAGTAACAATGATATCGTTCCACTTGAGCTACGACTCAGATAAGGGTATCAGGGGATGACAGCTGGGCCAGGCAGCAGGAGTACATTCCCAGCCTCAGCTATGCAGAGTTTCTGATATGGTCAAGGGGCGCTCAACCATCTGACTCATTAYACCAAGGCCAAGGTTTCACGGGAATTTCTGAGATCGACAAGCGGCCCAGATCAACAAGCGGCCCAGGAGATGCGGGGGAGGAATGCACCGCCACATAACATTACACCGGAATAACAGTATAATCACCCACCAGTTAGTTAGTTGTATTTGGTTTGAATCTACATTCTTATACACAAAACAAATTGATAAAACACTCTTAATGTGAGTCCTTAGGAGACATTGTTTTGCTGGGGCATAACCACTCGGCTTTCAAGAAGTGGCATCTTTCTAGGACTACAAGTTTCCAAGGCAAATGGGTGAAATTTTCTTTTAATGCTAGCCAAACAATATCTTTGTGCCAGAGGTAAAAGAMAGACATGTAATTACTAAATATTTATCCATTTGAAATCTTCTTCATCAAAATTTATGATAGCCTCACAGCCACTAACCCACAGATTTGGGGGGTATTGTTCTATCTCTGTAAATATGGTGATAACAGAGATTCAGAAATTTAGATTAAAAAAAATAATCAGGCAGGGTTATGTGATAAAGGATTCCAAAGTCCATTTTCAAAAGGACATCTAAGCCCCTAAGGTTTTATTGTTGTTGATTGTGGGGGACTTTTGTCAGGCAGTTAGTAATGTGAATTTTAGCTACAGCTAGTCTATAGTCCACAGAGTACTGTTCTGAAAAATAGCTTATTCCCCTTTGAAAATTCAGTTTGATTATCTACATGACTTCTGAAAATGGATTGCTAGGCCTAGGTTGCCTAGGTGCTTATGAAATGTTGTCATGTTTGACTTGACTAAAGACATATGGGAAACCTGTGTCCAAGGACAGAACTGATGTCACTTGTTCCAAATTTGTGGCTATTGACACAAACAATACCCTTTCCCCCATGGACCAGTTACTACTTAATAGGACTTAATYAATTAATTGTCACATGGCAATTTCCATGGCTGGTTTATGATGTCTCTAAGGTCATAGTTTAGTTKGGATGAACAAATGACATCAGCATTTCTAACTGTGAAAAATATTTTCAGATTGCACTGATGCGTGTATCAATTTTTCTTGTGCTGCAAATCCACTTGATAACAGTAAGCTCACTATCATCTTGGTCAGCTGAGCTGCCATTTCCCATAATTAAAAAAAAAAAAAACTAAAATCCTTGCCCTCTGCCAGCACTCCCAGAACCTGACAGACTGTAAATGAGCCCTTTGGTTTTCCGAGCACATCTGTTGCCTTTATCATGTCAAAACTCATTCCAATTCACTTGCATGCTTTTAAATTAACTAAAACAGTAGTCATAACGACAACAATTTAGCAGAACTCAACAACCAGATATTATCAGCATGGTGTAACTGTGTCGTGTTCATCAGGGCTTTATCTCTTTCATAACCTGCATGTGCTGATCTAGAACAAACTGTAGTAAWTTAACTAATACAAGAATACTATGCCTTCGCTCCTCAACCTGTTTTCTACTAACTGTCCCAAGAACTGGCACCAGAACAAGATTGAAGAAATTCCAGGTACAACTGAATTGCCTGGCTTTTGGTTTTTTGTTTGTTTGTTTATTTGTTCATTTGGGGGATGTGTCTTGTTTTGTTTTGTTGGTTTGGTTTTTTTTTAATACTTCTTAGTACACATCTATCACAATTAATTTGAGTAGTCAAATGTGATTCTGATTTGCTTCATTTTTTATAATAACTCTTTTCCTCTGTGTTAATATAATCCTTTTCTGAAGAGCTTAGAAAAGGTTTGCCTGAAAAAGAAACTAAGAGAAACTAAAAGAAACTAAAAGAAATATAACTAAGCATATGTATGTGCATAAACTTGCTTACATTTGTATAAACTTGTTGCTTTTGAGTTTGGCTTTGTAAATATGCTCAACTTCTAGTGAAGTCATCAGCAAACTCCATATATCTGAAGGCCTAAATTGAATTCGACATGAAAAGCAGTTGAGTGCAATGAACTACCTAATCCTTTTTATAAGCACAGTTGCTGCAATAAGTAGCTGGTTTCAAAGAGAAAGATAGCATAAATTTCAGCTGGCTTATGCGCACAGGCTAGGAAAGTGTCTAAGGATTGTAGAATAATGACTTTTGTCGGTCTAAAATGATATAATTAAAAAAATCAGTGAGCTGTTAGCTATTGGGATTTCATTCTTTTCTGTACAATGTTAGATTGTCTCCTCTAGAAAAATCTTAGACTTATTATTTCCAAAACTATATTATTAAGGTATCTTTCTCTTTTGTCACTGTTTACAACTGACATTTCTCTGCATCTAGAATCTTTGTGCTATATTTGCTTTTTCTAGACATAAACATGTAGGTGGAGATTACTAGACATTTTGCAGCACATTATTTAGAAACACACTTTACAGAATCAGTGAGAGGCATTTTTACATAGATAATATCAGAAGCCACTGAACAATGACCACTTGGACAAAATTTGGTAAGCAAGGAACTGATGAAAAGCTGACCTGGAAACAAAGGCGGTATTGCTTGTTCTGAGCCTAAACTAGTGTTAATCTAATCTCATGAGAATTTGAGATGTTCTAAATGCAACAAATAGAAGAGGTGACAAAATGAGAATCAACTGTCTGTCATGACTGTGACTGGACAGTATAAATTAATTAGAATGAATGAGGCAGGGGAGCAGAAGGAAGAAAACAATGGGAAATAAARCCCTCACCTAACATCATCAAGGACGTGCACCTTGAGCCAAGAAACAACACCAGATCTTCGACCCCCCTTCAGTGATACATAAGATCCTATTAAATCTCACTTTGTCATACTTTTGTTTATTTGCCCACCCTGTGAGCTGYCTATGCTCATCTATTCTAGGTGGTGACTGTACTAGAAGTATTTCCTCAACTGGCTGGGCAGATTGCTGAGGAGTAGCGACCCCCAAGTTGTGCACAACAAGAACATCAGTATAAAAATCTGACAGAGTGATTCATCCAGATGAACTTTCTGCCTTGGAAGTATGAAATATAAAAGTCACTGTGCATCCCACACTGAGTATTATGATATTTTGTTCCTTGTAGAGAAATGAGAACCACTTGCAAAGACTATTATGCATCAAAAACATACGTTTGCCAAAGTTATTTAAAGCTTTAATTGTATTAACYTCCTAAAAATTTGTGCTTTTAAATTTCAGAATTATTTTTCTATTTAGGCAATGTTGATGTCTCTAACTCTTCTACATTTGTACACCCAAACTAACCATACCCACTGAATTTCCTSTTCTACCTTTTTCTCCCTAGATATCCTTCTTCCGATATCCCAGAATGCAAATATTGAGTAATCACTGCTAAAATCTTCAGCAACTCTTKTAACTGTGGATAGTTTCTAAATCCTCTTTAATCCTGTGTTTTACCAGCTTTTATGTTCTTACCTCTCCCTGTCAAGGCTCATACAATCATACCCTTCTCTCACTCATGTCTTTCCATATATACGCTTTATAGTTTCTATAGTCATCTTATCTCACTAATATTTCCTTGTCTGTAAGACATAAAAATTCACCTTTCATATTATGAATAAACCTTTACTACTTTTCAGAATCCAACATCCAAGATAAAAAATACAACATGCAATTCATCTCACGAACAACTGGCAATCTAGTAAGTAATAATTCTAGTGCATTCATTGTAGAATATTTTGAAGAAAGCTGTTGCTTAGAAAAAGGGTAATTAGTAATAGGATGATTAGGAAGGTGACATTTTGTCAGGATATTTTAATCAAGATAGTCAAAATTATGGATAAGAAATTTAAATTTAAAAAAACCTGGATCATAAAATGCCAGATTAAGTTTAACAGCCACAGTTGTTAACATATATAAAAGTCAGAGAAAACACACACATGCACACGCATGCGCGCGCGCACAGTATGAATCTCAAACACAAATACATTTCATCAAATTCATGGCACTTCCAAAAATTGTTTTCAAACCATCTTTAGTTTTCAAAACAGTTTTGAAAAAAAGAAAAAAAAATTTCATCAAATTCATGGCACTTCCAAAAATTGTTTTCAAACCATCTTTAGTTTTCAAAACAGTTTTGAAAAAAAAAAAAAAAAAAAAAAAAAAGGAAAAAAAAAGGAATATGTAGGGAAGAGCAAGACTTATGATTACAGGTGATCAGTTGTGAAAGCAAACAGAAATTAAGGTCCCAACCTCCTTAGAAACAGCAGTATACACTATATTGTGCACATCTGCAGTACCAGCAGGATAACAAGATAATTTAGCTTATATAATAATTGACTAAAGTGGAACATAACTGAGGTTAGAAGAATTGTTAATGCTACTGAAAGGTAAATGAGGAATGACTTATTTACCACAAGAAAAATGGGCAATAGGCAAGTAAAAATTCTCTTCTCAACTTTATCTTTCTTGCCCCACTGTTAAGTATCTTACATCAGGAAATTTTTTTCATGTTCTTCTGCAACTAAGGGCTGAGTCCTACACCACTCAAACATGCTGAATAATACATCAGTCCTTGGTCATCCTGGGTCAGTAGAACTATTTTTGGAGTAAAATACTATTTACTGTGAGAATTTGGCTGTTTGTAATATACATAGCTAGGGAGTTCATTTTAATCTGAATTATAAATTAAAGCTTTTGTTGTAAGGTGAAGCATAAGCCTCCACTGTACCCTAGAGAAATTAATATAGTCACATTAGTATTAATATAGTCCTATTAATGTCGTCCTAAGAATTACAAGTACCTTATGGGATAAAGCTATTTCAGGCTTCACTCAAGTGCTCAGAAACTCCCTTTATTTTCTCTTACTTGTTCTGAGAAAATGTGAAACATAGTTAAAATACTGACAAAGCTAAGTGGCTCTCAAATATGCATTTATTTTAATATCATAGATGTCATTCATACATACGGTGTAATATTGATATCCTATGTATGATTCTGTAAAGATTAGTTTTACCTGAATGTAAATTTACAGCAAAATTCAGACACTTATATTGCAATAATCTGAAACCTGAATTTAAATTGAAATGAGGAAGAAAAGCAATTTTGGAAACCATCAGAAAAGTTCAAAAAAACCAAACAAACTTCAAGTCTTGACATAAGCTGGTTGCAGCTGGAACCTGCCATGGAAATATGTATGTACATAAAGGATTCTCGGGTCCCCTCCTCCGCTGCAAGCCCTGCTGTTGTTGACCCAATTCATTCATTTYTTTCAACTGCCAGCAGTGCACATCAAAAAGATTGGCTGGTGCTTAGTTCACATAGTGGCAGCACAAAACTATTTAGAATGTCTTTTCTGTAAATTGGTCTCTATAATCGTTCTATTTTTTTGCAGCTACTGTAATATTTATAGGTTGATCCAGTGAACCACAGTGAATGACTGCATTGCTTTATGGAGTAGTATGAAGCACCACTAAAATCTCTGGTAAGATTGAAGAATTTAAAATGAACTGGCACATTTCCTTTATGCAAAATATAAAATAAACTAAACCATCAGTGCAAATGGTATCTTTAAATTCTTTATGCATAAAACTTTTGTGCAGAAGTAATGAAGTAATGAAGAATACATAGAATATTTGTAACTTTAGAATAAAATTTTACAGTGTGTTGTCACTACAGCTTAAATACTACATTATGTTCCACTGTAATTGCCATTACATATCTTTGTACATGTAGGTGCATCACTTGAATCAGCAACATACAATTTTTTGCAATTCTCCTAGAAATGTCTATTTTGTTTTAAAATGCAAGCATGTTTTTAACAATAATGTGTACCTCTGGTTATCAAGTTGCTACAGAAAAATAAAAAATGGATTCYGTATCAGAAATGTTGAAGGATGCAAGCTCTACTCAAAGAAACCTGTTATCATTAAAGGGCCTTTTTCTTCTGGTTTTAACTGAAAACATTTATGATGGTCACTTGTAAAAGGTTCCAAACCACATAATGAGATTTCCAGACAGAGGCAACTAACAGAAGAGTTACGTAGTGTAGGAGAACCGTATTTCCTTTGACTCAAAAAGGTGCAGGATTTTCCTTTCTGTTCAGTTCATGCTTTAAAATGGCTACCATCTGTTTTTTCTGACCTGCAGTGTTAAAAGTTTGGAACATGATTGAACAAGTAATCAAACTAGATCACTGTGTCTGTAGAGCTGCTGTGACAAAGGTTTTGCAATTTATACTGTTAATGGGGAGTTTTAACTCTAAAAGACTTGTCAAATTCTCCATAAATTCTATGCAAATATTATCCGTGTTGCACTTATACATTTTAACCCATCCCAATTCATAATCTTTTTGGAAAGACACTCAGGATCCAACTAGCTATGCAATCTCTGGTTTTCTAGTCAACTTCTTCAGGAGAAATTTCAGTGAGGCAAACAAATGAAAAAAGCTTAGGAGAAGGATAATAAACAAAAACTATTTCTTACTACCAAAAATGCCTCAAACAACATTACATTTACAGATCTTAAAGCAGCAAAGTCCTTAATATTTTTTTTCCTCTGTGTCCCTATCAAGCTTGTGCATCCCAGATGCACACTGAGATGATCTTATCTCAGTCCGTAAAGCCGTTTAGCTTCTACTCACAACTTTCAGGGCCAGGAGAGAGCATTAGGAATATTGTGTCCAATCTGTTACCTAAGCTATATCATAGACGTCTGAAATATTTTGCTTGAACTGCAGCACATCTTCTGGTAATGTTCAGTCTTGACTTTGAAAAGTACAGCTCAGTAAAATCTATGACAATCCTTGGCAGGTAATTCTCATAACATTCAGCATTAGCTATATGACTCTTTCTTCTGCCAGCCTGGTCTAATTTGCTGCTTGTGCTTCTGGGCTAAATATGCTCTGTCCAAGCCCAGTTAAAAAAAAATTATTTTCTAAAATTCTTTTCTCATTTGAGAGAGAAAAATTGCATTTAAATTTTATATGCTTTATCTTGCGTTTTTCCACTGCTACAATATCAATATTTACTCTTTGAAAAAAAAATTGTCCTGCATGCCTACGTGCCTTGAAAATAAGGGCTCAGACCTGTGAACTGGCAACCCAAAGCTAGTAAAAGTATGGGTATGATGACAACAGTCTGAACTATAGAGAAGGTGGTTAGAAGTTTTTAAATGTTATTGAAGCAGTGAATTCCTCAGGATGTTTCTAGTACTAAGCAATAAAATAATGGGTCACCCTATGCTAATACCACAGCTTTTACTACATGCTTACTCGCCAAACTCATCACTGCTGATACGAGAATGAAGTGTTTAAGAAATCAAGGAAAGCCTTGAAGTCTAAGCTATGATTTTAAAAGTATGAAAGCTAGTCTAGTGAGAGTCACATTGCACTAATAGCTAACTTTCTCTTTTATACTGATATTCAAAGCTGGACAGCTAGATAACCTTCCCATGTCTTCCCCCTGTTAACCGTGTATTGACACCATATTTGCTTGCAGTCTGTCTTACAAGAAGAGTTGGTGTGGAAACAAAGATATGAAAGAAACCCCCCCAGAGCTAAGGAATGTTTTAGTGAAAAGAATTTTTTTTTTTTCCATCAGACACCAAGAAATTTTTATCAACTCTGATTTCAACAAACTGTTATCCCCATGTCGTTAATAAACTATATTAATATTGTATATTAATATAGCTATAGCGATCTGCAGGAATGATTAGAAAAGAGAGAATATATTTCAAATATTTTTTCTCACAGTACATCAAAATGGAAAAAAAAACCCCAACAACAACAACAAAAAGCACCCTAGAAAGAAAACCAAGGTGATGCCACAGAAGGGTGACAGAGTGAGGTGCTATATCAGTCTATTTATGACATCCGTGCTCTTGCCTGTGCACCTGGGCATGGAGACGTCAGGGTTGGGCTGAAGTGCCATCAGGTAGAGATCATGTCATTATGCCTTTGCCAGAGCCCTGTCAGCAAGTCGGCAGCTGCCACCATGGTCTGATGACCCTGGTGCAAACAGCAGAGCACTCTTTTCCTTTTTCACATGTGAGATTAGTTAAAGCTGACAACAGATTAAATAATGGCTCATCACTGCTTGAACTYGAGCTGCAGAGTCAAAGTTATGCTCTCAGTTGATCATGAGTGAGGCAAGGAGAGAGACTTCAGCCTGGTAGCCGGGACTTGTATGAGCTTCGCTCTGTGATGAAGAGGCTCGCTTTGACTTTCCCTTTGAACTGCTGTGTATGTCTGGGTGTTTGGGGCCTGATAAAGGATCCACTGAAGCTGGTGAAAGTCTGGAAAATAAAATCTACCGCTTGCTGTCCCTGAGTGCGTGGGAGTAGAGGAGGAAAGTGAGGCTTCCCGGTAACTGCTTCTTGCAAAACGCTCAGCGTCCCCTTCTCTCTAAGCAAAAACCCAATCCTTTTAAATGTTCTTTTGTTTATAAAGGAATGATTGACAGTGTGCAAACACAGATGATGTTTTATATAATTTGTAAATAATTGATATGCATATGATATTTTGGCTCCGGAAACACAACAACAAAATTGAATGATTACAGAGACTGAGATACAGTACCATAAATGCATATAGAGAACCATACTTTGTGTGTATATGTAACATACACATCTCCATCAAAAGTCCTTCTGTGGCTTGTTAATTAAATTGGGAAAGATTGCAGCCTTCCTCCCTACACAGAAAAAATTATGCACAATAACCGGAGAGTGAAATCCGTGCTGGCTACACTGAATTAATTTCTCTGTGAATGTAAATCTTAACTTTTTCAAAGTCAGTTTGCAGTATCTGTTCTTATTTGCATATATTTGATTGTAAATTTCACAAACATTGTGACAGTTTTATTATAAACCTATGATACAAAAAAATGAAAAAATGAATTAAGCATTTGAATAAATGAAAGATTAGGATGATTTTAGTAGCATCTTTTTAAAACAGGACTTGAACTACCACCACAAGCTGTATATAATATCTTCCGTCTTTAAAGTGAGAGTTTATATAGTTTGTTGAAATGTATTAGCATACAAACATTTTACATTTAGTGAAGATGTAAGTTACAGTTTCTTTCTTTTAGTAGGTTTAATTTTGTTGTTGATATCATTTATAATTTGTTGAGTATATTAACACTGTTGTTCATATGATTCTTGTGGAACAATTGCTGCTTGACAAACCCAGGATTGCCAGTTTGGAAGGAGATGTAATTTTACTTTCTGTGGATGAGTTTGTTTAATTTTTCCTGATTATTTGTCATTCTCAGCATGATCACTTTTGATATGCTATAAAACAGAAAGCTTGAATTCTAAAATGCAATTTAATAAAGTTTTCACATTAAGTTAATTATTTTACGCACCCATTTGTTTAATATAATGAAGAAATCTGTCAGGCTTGTCTGCTGGGATTTGTATGTAAGCAATTTGCAAGAAAATCTGGATTGTTCTAGTTTTAGAGTTATAGTACTGATGAACATATATATACACACTGATGTATGCTGTATACAATACCTATACATATAAACAGTAATAGATTCATTGAACTAATCTTATTCACAGCAACATTCTTGAGTCTAATGATCAAGACTTCAGTTCCCACTTCAGTTCATCAAGTTAAAAATGTGTAGAAATGGGGTAGATTTATAATTCAAAAAGCCTAGACCAATAAAATGTTAGCACATAAACCCACAAATCATTAGATTTATATCTGAGTTTTGATCCAAATGTTTGATTTGATCCAAATCAAATAATTCTTTCAACTTCCCACTGCAGAGGAGAGCATTATACTGCACATGACTTCATAATTTCGAGTGTGTGGTCTTCATTTCCTATCTCTTCCATGGACTCTCCACCCTATCCTAGGCAATTGTCAAAGAACCTAAACCTAAACCCAATAATGATGCTTCTTCTACTAAGAGTTTTAAGAAGATTAATTAATTTATGAAAGCGAAAGGATATGGTGTAAAAAGTATCCTTAATTAAATTTGACTTTTTTTTCAGATGAACTACATAAGGTGTACCACAAAGTAACATAAAGTTTTTATAATGGTCTAAGAGTAACTAATATAAAAATTAGTGCCTTCAGTGAAAGTTACTTGAGCAGTGCAGAACAGAACTTTGAGACTGCAGTCTTCTATGCACCGTTCTTTGCTTTCACATTCACCTACTGTATGAAATTATGTGTGTGTGTGGGACGGGGTCTTATTATTATTAGTAAGATGGAGCAGGAGATCTTATTTTTTAGATTAGAATTTCAGGGCACTCAGCTCTAATAGAACACTTTTCCTTCTATTTAGGGTGGAGGGGGAAAATCACCTTACTTTCTTGAAGTCTTTCTATTTGTGGTATGCTCTTCAGGTCAAAATAGTAAGGGCATGAAATTGCTATTAGCTCTAGCTATTAGAAGAAAGAAAGCAATAGGCTGCAGTCTTCATTAATCACATCTAATGCAACAGTTAAGAAAAGAAGGTTAGCAAAAGGCTATATCCTATTTATCAACTCAGGATTTCAACTTTCAGAGATACGATGTCAAGAAAATGGCTGCTGTCAGCAAACACAAATTTGTTAGCTGTTGAAAGGGCAAAAGGACAAGGGACAGTAATTTTCCTACAATGCATAGGAGAATCATTTTCATACCACGAGGGACTCAACCATGGAACAATCATTAGGACTAACGTGACTAAGGGTTTTGGCTACTGTTTTGAGCTTAATGAGATCAGGTTTCTGGTTTTTTTTGTGCTTTAACCTGAGGTTAGGATTCTCAGAACGTCTAGGAAGTTACATACACAATCCTCAGAGGATTTTGTTGTATTTTTTGCACATAACACTTTTAAGGTCTTTAAAATATTGTAGCCTAGAGCTGCAGGTGATAAAACTAATGTTTCATAATTTTATTAAAAGTAGCAGGAAAGGTATAAGACAGTACCTTTTTTGTTAATGAGACAGTCACATAGTTGTGAGCTTGCAGAAGCTATTTGCACATGTGCTTTGGCCTTATCACAAGCCTCTGCTGACTTTCTATTCCACCCACACAAAGATCTAGGTTTCTTTCATTCCCCTGTTCTAACACTAAAATGTACTCTCTTGGGACATTTCATTCATCCTGTCATCTGTAGCGCTGTGACTGCCATCGTGTTCTAGAAGAAGTGTTTATTTAGCAATACTTTTTCAGCATAGAGGGAGAGAGTCTAACCTAAAATGCCACATATATATCATTGCATATCTTTAAAAGCCCACTACTACAAATGTGTCTACATGCGTAGTAGCAATTTTTCAGCTGTGACTTGCTTTTTGTATTATAGTATCTTTTTGTTTAGACTCTCTATGGCTCAAAGTACTCAGAAATCATATTCAGCCAAGAAGCTGAAGCCTAAGAGTTAAAAAAAAAGAATTTTTTTTTTTTTTTTCCAGTGCACATCTAGACTATCTAATATATCTAGCATTCCTCCAGTCATGCACCTAGAATTGATGGCATTCTGTGATCATTAAAATGCTCTAAACATTTAAAGTTAATTTTTTTTTTTCTTAAATTCAAAATTGTGATATTTAAAACTACACATATAATCTGAAGGACAGGGAAATACTGAACCAAAGAAAGGCTTTTTGCTTTCTGCTCAGATTCTTAAGATATTGGTTTCATCTGAGGGTTCCCCTTCATTTCATGCACAGAAAAAGGAACAACTGTTCTCATTCATAGTAGAAAGAGGAATTATTTTATTTTTAAAGTCTCTGAACTAGTTCTGTACCATCCCAGACAATTAACTATCCCAAACGATCTTCATGATGGTCCTGTAAACGTTCCATCAAATATAATTTGGGCACAGAAGAAGAATCAGGGAGTTGCTGAACTACATCTTTAATAAATTATGTCCCTGCAAAGTTACTCAAGTGTTACTGTCAACTAAGCTTCACATCTCTCATCATCCTCATAATCAGCTAGCTGTTGAGGATCATATATAACACAGGTTTGCCATTTGCAAAGCTTCACTTGAAAGACTGATGCCCTCAGTGGTATAAATTGTGACCACAATTCTGAAGCAGTGAGACTCGTAAGAAATATGCGCTGACATCACATTTCTACATTTTACTATGGAACTGACATTTATGCCATTTATTGCCAAGTGAGAGATGAAGCAAAAATAAAGGACTAATGAAAGATGTCATTAAACTTCCAGGAACGTTTAAGCTCTGAATTTAAATAGAACTGTATAGGACATGTATGTATATGAAATGCAGCACCAATCCACCCCAAAACCTCAGGGATGAGAGGGCAGTGGTCCTCTAGAGGAGGACCTTTGAGATCCTGTGTCAAGAATATAAACACAGGAAGAGATTACACAAACATGATAGACTCTGAATGCGCTATGTCAGCCTGTGATTCAGGAACATGGAACAGGCTCCCTGACTCCAGCCAAATTCAACAGATTAATAAATTATTGTGATTTTTTTTTTCATGAATGGAGGAAAGAGATCTGAATGAGTGAAGAGGAGACATCTGAAGAAACTGACAATGTGGATAAGTCTTTTGACCTTCAGCAAGGAAGCTTCATTTCTATAACAGAATTAAAATAATAACAAGTTAAAACAATTTCTGGGTTTAGACTTGGGAATTTGGACTCATAGATGGTGAATCCCCAGATTTTTGTCTAAAGAACATGTTCTGCTTTTCTGAAAATGGCATACCAGTAAAAAAAGCAGTAAAAGGGGAATATAAATTCTTTCTCTCTCTCTCTTTCCCCCTGCCCCTTCTCCCAAACCTGCCCTGGACTGACATCTGAGACTTAAACTACAAAGAAATGGTCTCCTTTAAACTGAAGAATGTCATATTTATTGCATTCTTGGAACACTGTCCATAATGTCTGTATCTCACATCTGAGCAGAAACATCTCCTGTATTACAGGATATGTGTTGTCTGACTTCCTCTCCCTCAGATACCCTCAGAAATAGTCTCCCAAATGTTATGGAGAAAAAAGATGACATGGAGGTACTTGGTTCAGCCAGGCATGGCCTTCATATCTTTTTATTATCCCAATTCATCAAAGAACCGACAGAATCTCTTATGTAGTCTCCTTGCGATATTTGTGAGCGTGGCTGTTCATCCAGACTGTAATAATAGATTTTGCAATTTCACACTAACTTCGGTTAATACAAACTGACTGCTAGGAACAGAATTTCCATTGTGAGAGAACAGTAATACGCTTTCTTTTGTGTGTGCATGTCTAAAAGTCTTATTTAAATAGTGCTTTCTTCTGTGTGCCAAGCAGTTACACTTTCAAAGGTAGTTGCCTGCTCAGTATTTTCTTTACTGTAAACTTTTGGCTTCTATTAACTGAATGAAAGCTCTGAAAGCTTCACAGTGTCTGCTACAATTGTGAAGTGCTCTTCTGGCCTGGTAACAGCAATGTTAACAAAATGTATGTTTGACACATATGACAGTTTTTGCTGAAGGCTTATTTTTAAGGCTTATAATCATTCAGCAGCAATTGGAAATTTCTTGTTAAATGGTAGAAAGCTCTTTAAAAAAAAAAAAAAAAAAAAAAAAAAGAGAATGTTTTAACCAAAAGTGAGAAGGCTTTATAATGTAGGCATACATATATATATATAAAAATTATAACAGGGGAGAAGCTCAGAAGACTAAGGTAAGAAACAACCATATCAGAATTGACATGAGTGATTGACTAGATTAGAAACTATATACAGAAGTTAAGTGTGTTCAGATTCATAGGGCCAGATGGATTTCACCTGAGTGTGCTGAAAGAGCAAGGCCACTGTGACCTGTGAAATATCATGCAACTAGGGGAGCGTCCATGATGGCTGAAGATGGCATCTTTAAGAGGAGCAAGGACAAGTGTTTGGGTCTAGTTAATCTCAGTCCTTGAAAAATCCCAACCATGTTTTTTTTTAATCCATTTCCAAACACGTTAGGACAATAAGATAATCAGAAACAGTCAATGCAGATTTGCCAGTTACAAATCATTCATGACCACACTGATCACAAAAGGTTGTGATGATGAAGAGTGGTGATGCAATATACCATGATTAAGAATGCCTTTAACATTCTCCCATAGCATTCTCATTTGGAAGCTGAGGAGATATGGACTGAAAGAACAAAACATTAGGTGGAATGAAAACTGGCTGGACCTCCAGGCTCAAATCAATGCACCAGCAGTGGTTACCTAACAAGCAAATTAACCCAGACGTTGCTGCTGAGGCCAGTATGGCTTAATACTTTAATCATGAACCTAGGCAATTAAGAAGAAAGCACTCTCAACAAATTTTCAGTTGATAATTAATTTGGGTGAAACGGTTATTATGCCAAATGGTAGAACATCAGTCCAGGGGAACTTTGAAAACTCTACTACCAGTCTTAGAGAAACCTCATGAATTTCAACAAACAGAAGTGCAAAGTTTTGCATCTGGGACAGAATAAACTTGTGGTTGGGATTAGAGGGGTACAGGCAGGAACTGACTGGGTGGCAGCTCTGATGAAAAGGACTAGGAGGCTGGGTGGGCATCAGGCTGAAAATGAGTGAAAAGCATGTTCTCATGTTGAAAAAAGAAAACTGCATAGCCAGCAGGTCAGGGGAAGTAATTCTCTACCTCTGACCAGCACTAATGATGCCATAACTAGAACACTCTGTTCAGTTTTTAGTATACTATTTTCAGAGCAATGTTGCATTCGTCCAGTAGTGGGTTATCAAGACTGTTAGGGCAAGAGCATATGACTTGTGAGGAGAAGTTAAAGGAGCTGTTAAAGGGCTTATTTATTCTGGGAGAGTGCAGACTGGGAGTAAAAGGATGTAATAGCAACCTACAACTAGATATGGGAAAGTTACAAAGATGATGAAGATACACTTTTCTGGGTAGTGCCAGACGATAAAACAAGGGGCAGTAGCCACAAATTGTAGTTTAGGAGGTTGAAAAAGGACAATATAAAAACCTCTAGGTATGAGGGTAGTGCACTATTAGAAGAGCTTAGCTGGAGATTGTGAAATGTCCATCCTTGGAGCTTTTCAAGACTTAGATAGACAACCACTGATGTAAACTTAGCAATAGTTTGTGGTTTGAATGGGAGGCTTAAGTAACTGCCCTCCAGAGGTCCCTCCTCATCAGTATCTCCATTCCTGCTTTTTTGTTCCACAAAGCAGTTTATTGCTTTCTGAATCATGTGTCTGTCATCTCTAACACCTTGTAAGCTAATTGTGCACTCTGTGAGGGTTTTGCTGAATGTTCAATATGCATTGTACAATACAAGACTATGTTCTGTCTTTTTCTCTGTTATTTCTTCATAATGGCTATCATTCTTTTAGCTTTATCACTGATCTGATTCTACTGATTTTCACAGTTCTATGATTTTACATTCATTTGTATTTTATTTCACCTGTCATTTTAATTCTCAGTTATTCAGCACTAAAGACCTTCTGAAACTCTTTGCAGTTGGCTCTTTCTTTTTACTAAACCAAATATCTTGTTCGTAAAAGGCTTGACTATTGAGATGACTGGGTAGAACAGCATAAGCACTATCTCATACTAATATGGGTCTCCACTGTTGACCTATCTACTTCAAAATTCAAATCTATATCCCTTTATTTAAGCAGTTATTGTTTATCCATATGAGAATCTTTCCCTTTTATCCCATGACGGATTAGGTTTTTCAAGATGTTTTGATAAAGAGTGTAGCTGAATGAACTTTTGAAAAATCTAAGTAGATTTAGGTTAGCTGGCTATTCTTATTCAGACACTCACTGATTACCTCAAAGAACTCCATAAGGTTTCTGAGACACATCAGTGCACAAAATAACTTTTTTTTTCAGAATGTCATCCCTGTAAACACTAGTTAAACAAGAGGTTAAACACTGTAGTCTGTGATTTAACGATTTTATCCTTTATTTCTTTTAGAACACCTAGATAAATAGAATAGGGCACTGACAAGTTGTTAATGTTCATTTTGTTTATTCTTTATGTAACTTACCCTGACACTTCAGAATCTCATTGAAAACATACTTTCATATATTTGAGACAGCCTATCACCCTGTGAGGGAAAATTTCATCTTGGGATCCTCTCCAAGATTCTCTAGAGTTTCAATGCAAATGCAAGATGTTCATTAAGTTTTGGGATTTGTTGGTTTTGGTTTTGGTTGGTTGGTTTTGTTTTTTTTTTTTTTTCTCGTAGAGACTATCTTCTCTAAATAGGTCTCTGTCATGAAAACAATTCAATATTAGGTGAACAAACTTGAACAACTTTTCTTTCAAAGCTCTCACAGGTTTTTATTTGTTGACAAAAGTTTTAGTTTTGCATTAAAACAATAAACTAGATGTAGAATTGCTTTACATGTAATGAATGTTAATCTCAGTTAAATCATCCAGCTTCGGTGGAGCTAATTGAGATTTACTGTCTGAATTCATGCTGTCAATGTAGACAGTGAAATAATTCAGGTCAATTTAGGATTTATAAATCCATTGTAAATAAGTCTCATTTGATGCAATTCAAATCGTAATTTGTATTACTCTCCCTCCAGAATGGGATGTTCCACTTTAGGTTTAAATGGAAACTTTGTATAAGAATAGTATTAAATTCAGATTAAGGAAAAAGATGGCAAAAAATGATTTTTTATGGGGAAAACGCAGAAGTTCTGCTACTTGTTTATTTCTGTTGACATAGAAGAGAGTTTAATGGAGAGTCGTTATCATTTTATGTGCACTACAAAACTAATGGTGGTCTTGCATAAACATGAAATAACGGCTTGTATTTGGTGTCATCAAAATGGTATTGACAGCAGACTACACAAAAGAAACCTGGAAAATACACATTAAAACCAATCATCAATTTCAATAAATTCTGTACAAAAATCCATTGATACAATTAAGTTTGAAGATTTTAACAAAAACAATATTTCCAAGAAAATTGGGTTTGGAGAATAAAAAAAAGAAAAAAGCAAAGCCTCCAGATTCACAAAGCTGTCTAAAGTGACAATGCTAAAGAAAAGTGTGAAATTTCGTGTATATTAATAGCTTATATTGATCTAGAGGGGGACTGGTAAATCTCAATTTTTTCTTCTCAAAAGTGAAGGTGTGAAAAGTGAAATTATTAAAAGACACTTGAACTTACCAAAAAAAAAGCTATTTAAGAAGTCTAACATAGGTATGTCTACAATAAAGAGCTTAAGAAAATACAGGAAAGCTTTCACACTCAAACTACATAATTTGGCTTGCCAGGCAGGAGGAAAAGTATATAAAACTCTGACAAACTAAATAGTATTTAAAAGTTTTAATATTTTTTCTCTGTAAAAAAATAGATTAATCAGGTATATTTTAAATGAGCTCATGGAAAAGTCAGTGAACATTAATTTGCTTGATGTTTTTATGGTGTCCAGCAATTTAAACCCCAAACCTCATGGATCATGCACATCTTGAGTTCAGATCTTTGGTTGGCAAGTAGCCAGCTTGACCGTGGAATAATACATTTTCAGTGGAGGCCTCAATCTATTTCTGACCTTTAAAAGAAGATCATTATATGAGATTGATGAAGCTGAGAACGATTATCTTCTGTAACCATCATCATGCCATACAACATCTGATTATTTTCCTGCTTTATGAATTTTATATATCCTCTGACACTTCCAGTTTATCAGTTATTGCCCTTCAAGTGAATCATCTGAATTTAAAATGATGAAATATTAAAGGTAAAACAGCATATGTATATCATTGTACTCTCACACAAGCACTACCCAATAATACAATCTAATTTGTTGACAAAAGTTTTAGGGATTTTTTTCCTAGTCCTAATCTGCACATGTGTACCCATGCACAGACTCTTTGATTCATATGCTTAACAGTATTTAATAGCCACATTTTCTTTGTGCGTTCTGTCAGCCATCTATGTTTGCAACTGATAGGACAGTAACAATTATTTGCACCAATAAAAAGGAAAACAAGAATATTCTACGGGAAAGAAAGAAAAAAAGAAAATGTTTCTGTTTCTACTACAGGAGTGCTCATATGGATTCCAAAATAGTTTGCAAGAAAAGTGTCATTATCACCCAACCCAATTAGAAATGGTAGATTGTTGAAGTCTGTGCCCCACTAATTAAGACATATCTCACACAGGAAGGACAGTACAGGAAAACACTGGTAGTAGTGAAAGAGCGAATGCCAGTGAAGTGGGACTCTCTATTCTCTAGCTGTTAATAACGTGATATTTCCAAAGTAAAGCCTGTTATGACCAAGATCCATCTTAACCAAGATGTTTTCCTGTTTTCTCCTGTTGGAAAAACACTAGTATAACTTTAATAGTCAAGTGGATAAATAGCTACCATTCATTTCTGCAGGTGAATCATAGCAACTTATAGTTTGAACACGTCCTGAAAAAATCAGCTTCTGAAAAGAACTCTTTTTCTAGTGAACGAAATTTCTGAAATTCAGGTTAAACTGCTCCTTTTACCCAGTGAAGAGAAGGAGATTAGTAATATCTGCCTAACGTTGCTCTCTTTAGAGTAAACCCTTCCGTCCTTAATTTATTGGTACCTCCTGTGATCACAGTGCAAACTAAAGTTTTTACAAATTATGACCTTTTCATGTTGACTCTAGTTCTTGAAAGTAAAGATTTTTTTTTCCTGTTTCCTATTATATACATAATGATAAAATACTGGTATAACATGAAGCTGAGAATTTCTCTTATACAACATATATTAATAAGATTAAAATTTGCTTTCTACAGTGTATAGCAAAATTAAACTCTGGAGAAAAGAAAATACCTGTATCTTTCCTTTGGCAAGTACAATACGTTACCACAAAAGTCAGAGCCAGTTAAGAGCTCAAAGACAGGAATTTAGAAGAGGTTGTAACTTGAAGAAAACCTATTGTCTTTGAGACACTAAGAAACATCCCAGAAATATCCAATTAAAACAAAATCTTTGGGCAAGATAATGAATTGTGTTGATGTTGGAGTACTCCCAATGCATGCTTAACTGATAGAATAAAGAGGTAGAAGAAAAACTCCTGTATTTTTAATTGACAAAATTGATATTTGTGAACTTTAATCTGCATTTTTTTCTAGAAATGAATCACCAGTGAGGAGAACAAGTAAATTTGCTACCATAGATGACAAGCCTGTCATAGAAGAGGACAGAATTTTTCTGTGAAAGACAATCATTAAAAGCAAAACATTTTGTGATATAGTGTCAGTTACAATGACACAAGGCAGACTTTCAACAGAATTTGCTCCGGTTTAATGGGGAAATCTTAAAATTCAGGTTCCCGTAGACCCAGAGATCACACAGCTTCCAGGATTTCTAAGGTAAAATTCAGGTTGTGGAGGCAAAACAGGGACCTCAGAGCTTGCTCAGCAGGGGTTTCCAGGTAAATACTCTGTAACCAAATTTAACTACAATTGTCAGATGGGTAGTCTATGTTTTGACAAAAGTTGTTGGTTTGTTTTGTTTGTTTTTTTTTAAATAGAAGCTTTTTGTTCCACTGAGTGAACAACTGCAATAATTTAACCCTTATTAGTATTCTATTTTTATATATATAAACGCATATGTACTGGACCTCTGCCATAAGACAGAGTTCTGTAAAGTACAAAAATTTCTTGGTTCCAAAGATTTCACAGAACTACTGTTCTTCTCAAATTTCTTATTTCTCTGCAGGTCGGGTTTCTAACTTTTTTTACTCACTCACTCTACTTGTACATTATTCAGGGACAGATTCTCAAAACCTGCTCAACTTAACATGTTTCTTATACTCAAATATTAATGTATATCACTTTGAGAAATGCAAAAGCTTTTCAAATAGAAATTGCCTATTATTTAGACTCACTGCTTTTGTTAATCAGGTGTATTTTGCAAAGGCATGACATGATTGCTTCTCAGAATGACTGCTCTGGGAGTTTTAATTTCTTCTGAATCTTGTATTTACTACACATTATATCTCAGTTTGTTGATTCTAATGGAGTAATAACATAATTGCTGTATTGTAAAATAATATTCTACTTGACTTTTTTTAACCTGGAACACTATAAAATTCCAAGTCTCAAACATAATCTTCAAACACAACTTGATTTTTTTTTTTTACCAGGGTTCAACAAATGAATATAAAATCAAAATTGAAAAATCACACATTCCAATAATCATAGAATCATAGAATCATAGAATGGTTTGGGTTGGAAGGGCCCTTGAAGATCATCTAGCTCMAACCCCCCTTCCATGGGCAGGGACACGTTCCACTAGACCAGGTTGCTCAAAACCCCATCCAACCTGACCTTGAACACTTCCAGGGATAGGAAATGAATAATGAACATCTAGATTACCTCAGACAAAGGAAAAAAAGAAAGAAAAGAAAAGAGCAGAATTTGAAAGGAGTTTGTTGTGCATTCTTCCTTCTACAGTGATTTCACAGCTATGTATAAATAACCTACCTGAACATAACATTCTGTAACTTTTTCAAAAAGGAAGATGAACTTGCTGACTTTGATGATGTCAGCTAATGATTATGTAACCTTTAACATTTCAGGCTGGATCAGGGGGAGGCTTTTTAGCATATCTATTTCCTATGCTTTAGTTAATATCAGGGGCTGATCTCAGAACAGATAACTTATCATAGAACCATAGAATCATAGAATCATTAAGGTTGGAAAAGACCTCCAAGATCATCAAGTCCTACCAACCCAACACCACCATGCCCACTAAACCATGTCCCTAAGCGCCTCATCTACACGTCTTTTAAATACTTCCAGGGATGCTGACTCCACCACTTCCCTGGGCAGCCTGTGCCAATGTTTAACCACTCTTTCAGTAAAGAAATTTTTCCTAATGTCCAATCTAAACCTCCCCTGGCACAACTTGAGGCCATTTCCTCTCGTCCTATCGCTAGTTGCTTGGCAGAAGAGACCAACACCCACCTCGCTGCAACCTCCTTTCAGGTAGTTGTAGAGCGCGATAAGGTCTCCCCTGAGCCTCCTCTTCTCCAGGCTAAACAGTCCCAGTTCCCTCAGCCTCTCCTCGTAAGACTTGCTCTCCAGACCCTTCAGCAGCTTCATTGCCCTCCTCTGGACACGCTCCAGCACCTCAATGTCCTTCTTGTAGTGAGAGGCCCAAAACTGAACACAGTATTCGAGGTGGGGCCTCACCAGTGCCGAGTACAGGGGGACAATCACYTCCCTACTCCTGYTGGYCACACTATTTCTGATACAGGCCAGGATGCCDTTGGCCTTCTTGGCCACCTGGGCACACTGCTGGCTCATATTCAGCCGGCTGTCAACCAGCACCCCCAGGTCCTTTTCCGACAGGCAAAGGTTTGAATTCCTTTTCAATGAAACTGTGCTGGTGTATCTTTTCCAGTCACTAATGGGTATTCAGTCCACAGGAACAGTTGGAGCTAATCTGAAGTAAACCTTCGCAGTACATACGCAGTGGTCAGCAGAGCCTCAGCACCAACAATTTCTGTCTACAGATCCTCTCCTATTGTGCAACTATTTGGTAATGCAAACCTCTTTCTGCAACTGCAGCCACATTTCCTCCAAATATATTAATGCATGTGCATATATGTCCACAAGAGAATGAGAAGGGAAAGTTTCAGCTTTATAAACTCCAGTTTTGCATGATATAAAACAAAACTGCATTTGCCCAAGTGAAGGATTTTAAACATTTTAGGTTTAAAATATTTAGGTAGGTAACAAGAACCTTCATCAGATCTATAGATTGTTGATCTACAAATCAATAAAAACCTGAAAGATAGATACATTATACTTATTCGTGATCTTCCTTTATTCTAAGAATGGTTTCTGAAAAGAGCCCCTTTTTATGCTCCAATAGTTGCTGTGCAACAAAAAAAGTGAGCAAATTTTAACAGAATGGGAGAAAAAAAATCAAACTAATATTTTTGTCTGGGGCCCTCATTATTTCTTGCATTTTCATGATGGCTTTCCAGTTTGTGAGATCTTGACAGAACTAGCCTTGTATATTGGTGTGTTTTACAATGCTTTAGCCATAAATTTCAAGTAAGTTAGTATTGTTTACTACTGACCTGAGGAGCAAACGGCACAGAGGTTTTTCATGTGTTATATTTCTAAAAAAATATATGTATCTCAATGAATGAGCTGTAAAGGAAAACAGAATTTCCCTGGAGAGTAATATGACCAGTTTCCAAGTCAGTTCGTAAGACACTTTAGGAACCTGCTGATAAAAGATCTGTTTATACATATAAATCATCATTACTGTCTTTCTTCTGAAGGGTGAGAACAAGTTGCTTGTGTGATACCTTATGCAAACTCTAGATTCAAGCATTCAGGTAGCAAACAGATAAGATACAATAACTGGAAGTTAACGTTCCCGTAATACTTATTTCCTGCAATACATGTGAAGTGAAAAAGCTTTTGATATATTTTTCTCCTTCAGGGCTTATTGCCTTGGATTTCTTCTCATGAATTGGTACTGTTGTGCATTAAGCCCAAGAGCTTCAAGCAGAGAGAGGCACATGACAACATTTTTGTCTACTTTCTACACTGTTCCAAATGCATTTTCTCATCCATTTGTGTAAAAGCAGATGAATTGGAATCACTAAGTGTGTAGGTGATTGTGCCAGGGGAAGTTTTATTGCTCTGCTGTAATGTTTTGTTTTAAAATTCAGATGCATTCCTTTGTTTTAAGGCTTAAAAAATTAAGAATTTGCAAAACGTCCTGGAAAGCAAGATAGTCATGCATGTTTGACATGTAGCTATGTTTTTCAGCAGAGGGAAAAATTGAAGGTGACTCCCAAGGCATAAATATCTACCTAGCAGAATGAGGTGTTGTAGATTAGATGGAGCAAAATTTACTTATTCTCTCCTAAGTAGTAAAGGACATGACTAATAAACCCTAAACCTATGTGTTTATAAAGTAGTATGAGATTCCACATTAATTGAAAGGACATAAATATTCCCAGTTCCAACACAAAATCATCATTTAGACGTAGAGCAGTAGTAATTTCAGTTGAACACATTAACTCTCTGTCCACGTAAATGCTGAAGCAGAAATAAAAATTCATTGTAAAGCCAAATAAAATTTGGAAAAGATACTGAAAGATGTTTCTTCAAATCACATCCTTGTTTTTCTCAAACCTTCTTTATACACAGATTGCTTGACATTATTTCTATCTCTCTTTCAAAGCTCACTGAATACAATGAAATCAACTTTTTCAAATTTGGTGAGTTCAGTTTACTTGTCTTCTTTTTGACATTACATACTGGCCATCTTGTCCTGGGCACCAGGAGAAGAAACATAATATACCAGAAATATCATCTGACTAGACTACAGCTTTATTAAACTATATCAGGGAATAATTCAGTAACAGTGCATCCAGCATAGATCATAATTTATTTTATAACCATTACCATATGGTAAAGACCTGTTCTCAGTTACCATCACCCCATCCCCTCTCCCACCTCCAATCTGTTAATGTGAGCAGTTTTTGAACACCACAGCCTTCCCCCTCATAATGTGACAAATGAGTCAAAAAAGAGGGAACAACTTTTTACCATACTAAACAATAAATTCTTTATGATTATTCCTCCAGTACTTTCTGAAATTTCTTTTTCTTAAGCTGTTTGAAATTTCAGTCTGGTGAGGAAACAGACTGCCAACTGAATAAATACAGACAATAAGAACTGGCTATCTTGAGAAAATTCTAATTTAGCTGCCTAATTCATCCATTTTACTTAATCCAGCAATAAAAAAATGAATAAATAATAATTTAAAATTAGCTGACTATAATCTAGTAATACACTTTTAGCCTCAAAACCCCACATAGTGTGAAGCCCACAACAAAGTTCCCAAATCTATCATTTTGCTAGGAATTTTTAAAGAGTGTGGAAGGCTTATTCCAATTATAATAAATATCTGTCAGGTTTTATGGAACAGATTATACATTCTCTTTCAGAAACACCAGTGTTCATTATTTTGTGAAGGAACCTCTTTGGTCAGATTTTTAAAGCCTGCCCAAGTAGTAAGAAAGAACATTTGGGAGTAACACTCAAATCAAAGTCATCAAAATATGTTAGCTATTTCTTCTGAAGTTCTCATGCCCCTACAAGATCTATTGCATCAAAAATTCTCCAAAATGAAGTGAAAACTTTTCCTAAAAAAATCCCACCCAAATCTAAATATCATTGATCCTAAAATCAGAGATTATTCAACAAAGAGATTACAAAAGAGATTATCTAGTGGGTAAAAACATTCTTAAAAGAAAAGGGAGGAATTAAAAAAAACATTGACTTTGACCAGTTGCTACTATGTACAAGTTTGTAACACATAATTACATTCCTAAAAAAACCCAAGCAAACAAACAAACAAACAAACAAAAAAAAACCAAAAAAAACAAAGAAGCAAAAGACATCTGATGCTAAAGGAAATGGAGAAAAAAAAAAGACTATCAAGTATTTAAGAGAATTAAAATATCAGAAAATACTACAGAAGTGAGAGTTATTTTTAATAAAGGAAGAAAATTTGTTAGGAAATGTTTATTAATCTATGCTGATGTAACTTGCAAATAACAGCTAACAGAAAGACATCACAAAATGCAGATATTAACATATTTAAGGAAATAAAAACCAGAGTCTAAACTGATAAAAATATTGTTTCTTCGGGGTTCATAATATGATTTCTGAAACAAAAATATGCAGATGAATACCAAAATAATATTTAACCTAAAACATATAAACTTAAATAGCTGCACATAACTCACAATAAGACAAGGAATTAATTTTTAATTTATCAAATTAACTAAAAGAAATTTCAAACATTTGAATAGACAGCAGATTTGTCTGTGTACTTGATGACCATTCACATATATGTCTATTACTAGAGATAAAAATAGCCTAATAATAACTTATTAATAGAGTTGTTTTACATTACAATCAAGAATTGGTGTTCCATATCAGAGGAATACATCAATCACAATTAAAGAGGTAAAGTAACTCTGAATCCGATATGTCCTTTTGGGGGGATGTTTAGACTGATTAAAGCTAAGTCATTCAGAAAACTAAGCAGTGATACAACCACTTTTACTAGTTTTTGAAACAAAACCATCTTCCTTGAGACCTTAAAAGTATCAAGAAAAAAGTGTATTTTATGTCAGGTGTGCTTACAGAGCAAAAATTCATATGACTTTTGAGTATCTTAGATGTATTTTAAGATGTTCTGTTATTACAGCACAGCAAAAGCTGTCTTACTGTTTGCATTATTTACACTAATACAATGAAGTATTTGGAAACTCAAACATAAGTACATAGTTGCCTTAATAAGACATAATAAGATGTGAGACACAATTGCCTTTAAGTTTGTTTCACTACTGCTTTCTGGAGTTAAACGACACTTCACATAACCTGTAAGGGATGYCAGTATGTCACTACTTTTTCTTTCTTCTTTTTTTTTTTTCCAACTCAAATAAACAAAATCTCTGGAAGGAGAGTCAACACTATCCTAATTTCAAGTGGAAAKAGAATTTCATACAAAGAATTAATTATTTTTTAAAGATGAACTGAGCTTACTCCAAGCCATTTTCTGACTAATTGATTTATCCAGAGTTCACAACATCTGAACTCCCCTGAAGAATTGCTCCTGTGAAGTGCTATGTCTTGCCTGCACTTCAAAATGCTAGCTTCATCATGAATTACCAATATCTGCTCAGCTGATGTGGATTTTTTTTTCCCTTAGAGTGTGACAACATCTCTATTTGAAGCACATCAGTACTGAATTAAACGCAGATTCTGCCAATAGCTATATGAGAATCACCTCCAAATGTGATTATAAATGATCCTTAAATGCTGACTTTACTAATAGTAATCAGCTTATACAAGTGAGGAATTTGTGTCCTCTTCCTACAACCTCTCAGGATCTGTCAAGGTCAAAAAATGTCAAGGCTGTACATTAGAGATACTCTCACAGCAAATAAGCAACAAAAATGCTCATTAGTGGGCTTCAGAATTAATTTATGACAAAAGAACCCTTTGAACCAATTGAAGTAAACACATTGTCAGAGGTCATACTGGTAAGCAGTGCAAAAGCACATCTGGTAGTATCAGAGAGACTTACAAACACATTTTTTATCTCAGCATTTTGTTTTCCTGTTCTGCAACATGTAGATACTTGCCTACCTCAAAAGGACTTTGAATACTTCACAAACAGTTGTCCTGATGCAAAGATTGTTATGTCTAGAAGCACAAATAACATGACACTATAGTTGTTAAAAAAACTCCAACAAACCAAACCCACAAAGCTTATACATAGTAATAGTACAAAAGTCCAGAAAGCTCACTGAGAAGTAATGCTTTTTTAAAATATTTCAGCTCTTATTTTGGAGGAAGACTGAAAAAAATTTTATAAAACTACACATATAAGCTTCAACGGAGGGCATATCAAGCTCAGTCAACTGTCTGTCTTTTTATCTCCAGTTTCCAGCCACACATCAATATAATTTTGTGAGCTCCTGTTACTAAGCATAGTTGCCAGTCTTTACTGGCTCAAACTTGCACTAAGCCTGTAGCTAAAAACTTCAGTATTGTGGAAAAGTTCTACACATAACAATACGGTGGAAGATTGCTTTCAGTGTTACAATTTCCTTTCCAAATCTTTGAAGGTGTTTCAGTTTGCAATAAAATGTGTTTTGAAGCTTACTGCAGAACAGAACATTTGAAAATAAAGCCAAACCTCCTTTTGAAATAATCCAAATGTTGTGTTAAAAATATTTCTTCATCTGCATTAAAAGTAAGCTTAGGTTTCACTCAGTCTTTCTTGTTTTGTACAGTTGTACAAAGTTTCTTGTGCAACTCTCTGGTTTCCTCCATCCGTAACTATCTTCCAGTGACCTTTTTGTGCACACCCATTTTTAAATTACTTAAATTTACAACAGAAATGCAGTAGAATATTTACACTAAAAATATATAGAATATTTACACTAGAAATATATAGAAACTTTTTCCCCAAAAATGTATAATTTAGAAAATGTCAGTTTATCTTCCAGCAATGGTACTGTTATACTAACATCGATACGTTTAGCACTGTATAAACACTACTAGATGTTCATGCTCAGTGAGAATTGAAAAAATAAATCTCTGAAAGGAAAAAGGCAACTTTTCCAACATCTGTCCCTACCTCCATTGCTTAACATAGCTTCCTGCATGAATCAGCCAAGCATGTCTAAAAGTCAGTGAGGAGACAAAGCAGCTGAATTACTTTTTCCTTAAACCGCCTTCATTTCAGTTTCCTTAGAGCAAAACTTGTTATGGCTTTTGGAAAGACTTAGATTTAGCTTGTAGATTTATCTATATTAATTAACAGGGAAATTATAATAATTTCTAGAATGGCTAAATTGGTCTGCCTTCAGATCAGAACCACATTTAATTAGACAGATTTGTCCTTTCTATTTATGGCAACAAAAAGGAACATCTGCCATAAAACATCAAGACCTACAAGTTGAATATTTTAGAAATCAGAAAAACAGAATAATATAAGAACAAACTGGCTAGATTAAAGCAAATGTCTACATAAATCAGTATCCTACTTTGGATGTAGCATTTCCAATAACAGATGTTTGCGAAAGCATATAAGAGGGCATATACAGCAATATTTTCTGGTGATACTCTGCACACCAATGGTTTCCAGATCATGGGCTTTTGCATCAGAGGTGATATCACTCTCCTGAACTATATTAGATAGACTTTTTTCTTCCATTAATTAAATGGTTTTGAGCTCATATAAACTTCTACTTTCCACTGTACCGTATGAAATAGTAAGCCAGCCTGCATTGTCTGAAGTAGCATTGCTTTTTCTTGTTTCAATCCTGCCACTTGCTATTTCCAGTTCCTTATTCACCCTCTCCCATGCCACTTAAAATTTGATAGACTTTTAACAGGCCCTAAAATATTTATCTCCACACTGAAGAGTTTAGGTTATTTAATAGTTTACCATATCCAAGATATATATTCTTGTTGCTTTTCAACCTGTTTCAATTCTGCTATCTCCTTTTTGAAAACCTGGAATAGGACACAGTATTGCTTACCTTACTCAGCATATGAGTTTGCTGCAGTTCTAGCTAGGGGCATCCTGATGTTCTCTATATTTCTGCAACAGTTCTTACCATTTTATTTTTTTTCTTAAATGCTGATGACCTGATATTCTCATAGTTTTGCCTATTACAAAGCCAAGATCTCATTTTTGAATAACAGTATTTACTTTACATGTATAATTTTATCCAAAAGATTAAGGTTGCTTTCCCACCTCACATTCTTCTTTAGATCTCTGCAATTACTTGCTCCTCAGTATGAAAATTGGTCACATTTCCTGTCTTTGAACCAGTTATTTTATCTATGCCTATGCCCTTGGGATCTCCCATGTATACTGACTCATTTGAAGAATTTCAACAGGTCTGTGAGGAATTCTTTTTTACAAAAGACAGATCTGTTTTTCTCTAGTATCATTTATTTATGTGTCCATTATTTAATATTCTTTGGAATACTTTCCATCAGTCTGCCCCATTGGTAGCTGAGTTCTCTAAACCCCCTCTTCAGGGACCATGAAGGAAAACAAACATTGCATTCAGAAAGAGTGCAATAAGAGTCTRGGCATTGACTTGTTACACAACACAAAGCAAGATATATAATGTGTGATGTGCTTCGGCATCTCGGTCACAGGAAACTGTAGGATATATTACAATTGTGAAAACACACTTCACACACTCTCCCCTTACTTCTTTTTTCCCCTTTAGATAATAGACTTTAGACATATGCTAATAGTAGAATTTGCTATTTCTTTACAATTCTTTGAATAAGGACTGAAAAAAAAGCTCATTCTTTTCTTCTCATTTCTCTTGAAATAGGGTAGTGAGGTAGGATGCTATCAAGGCTACATAACACATGCCCAAACCAAAGCTTCAGTTATTAATATGAGACTGATATTTCTGCTTGGATGAGTCACAAAAGAAGTGAAATCTAGATCATAGGTCCTTATTAAAATGAGAGTGTTTTATTTTGGGTACTTGTTTACTGAGGATAATATCTAACACTGCATTATAGGCTATAATAACTCTTTCTGAACAATAAAAAACCAGTAAATGTTCACTTAAAATAAGCTATTGCCTGAGCACTGGTGATGAGACATTTACTTTCTACAAACAGAATATGGCACCAACTAGTAATATATTTATCTGAAATTGAAAAAAACAAAAAAAATCTCCCATAGCTCCTTGGGAACACACTTTTAAAAGTTGGGGAGAAGAGCAGGGTAGGAGAAAGGTGCTAACAGCTGGGAAAAACTCAGAGACATCATACAGTTTGCTTCAAAAAATATTTTGCAGACTTAAATTCAAAGCACTTTGGGCTGAAAAAGGACATGTGAAAGCATAATAAAAAGAAATTACACATAAAAGGAGAAAGCAATATCCATTTATTAACAATTAATCTAAGCTACAATTTAACGTATTTCAGCAACTATAAGGTTTAAAAGGTCAAAAATATCAACATCAAATATGGACAAACACCATTAGGGGGTTTTATAAGCATATTAAGAATGAAAATAAAACAAAAATGTATAGTCAAGAATATCTAATATTTCCTTTTGTCTGTGAAACAAAAAAAGGTACTATATGCATTTTGTATGTCTGACTTTCAAAGAATCAAAGTTGGGATACTTTAAGATTAAAATATTCCAGAAAACTAGAGCCTAGGAAAATTGATCTTGAGCTAAACAATAAGCCTTACTTAAGAAATTCCTATGACCTCAAAGACATGAAAAGACTAAAAGTACAAGAAATGTAAATCAATCTGGATATTTGTCCAACAAATTTTGGGGTTTTTTTTGTTTTCTTTTTGAAAGAATTAAGTCAATTTGTAGAGGTGAGTGTTGATAAAGTATATCCGTATTTTTCCAAGGCAGTTAGTTTAGTTCCTCATGATATGTTTCTCTAAGTTTTCATTTAAATTCAACAACAACAAAAAAGGAGTTCATTAAATGGTTTAAGAACTGGTTTGCTAGTGAATCTAAATGTTGCTAGGGAAACATCAAGCATCTGTGAGTAAAACCAGTTCTAGTACATTCCTATAGAGATTGACTCATGGTCCAATACTACTGAATGCTTGCATGACAAATTTAGAGGATAAAACATTTTTTCCTGAAGTATGGTAGATCAATGAAGGGGTCAGACCAGAGAGAGATGTTTTGTCTGATTCTTTTGGAAGGTGACCACTTACAGAATTGTGTTAAGACATGTTAAAAGATAACAGAGACATAGGACTTAGCCTGTGCAAAGCACTAAGTTGTCACCGATAAACCACAACCAAAGCAAATTAGATAATTCTGTTATAAAAAGAGGTCACGTATGATCCCTGAATGTATAAAAAGAGAATATTGTATAGACACTGGAAAATTACATTGTCAATCCACAGTGCTGAAATAACCTTACAGTCTCTCTTACATCTTATTTTAAATTTTTCCTCTACAACATAAAATATGATCAGCGAAACAATTGCTTACAAAACACACCGCTACAAGACCTCGTGATTCAGTGGTACATTGGTACCTCCTAGTTTCTGTCCCTAGAATAAATTCAGGTTTTTTAAGACCATGTTCTTTATTCTAACTCAGATTTTTTAGGCTCAGCAAATTGGTAAATGGATTTAAAACAGTGACACATTACACACCATAAGCCATACTAATTAATCTAGTGATCCATTCTGGCCTCAGATGCTACAAACTGTTAAACATTCTAGGTGACTAAAATAGTAAGGAACACAAATAATATACATCACTACAAAGTTCAACAAAATATTGAAATCCCGCTTGCAGTTTGTTCTAACCACTGTGGGAGCTGTCAAAATCACTCAAAGACAACAATACAAAGTCTGATAGAAGCAGAATTTTTATATATAGACTTGTTTGCATGGGGATGCTATTGATTTTTAAAGCAATATCAAATGAAATATCAGTCTTTGCAATACCTAATATGAATTAAGTAGTGCCTCAGAAATGCCTCTTCAAAGGGCTTTAGAATTAACTGCTCTATGGATTTATCCCCCACCTGAGGGAGGACAATGAGAAATACACAATCCAGTTTCCATTAAAAAGGAAGACTGGTTTACATTCAACTAAAACTGTCTGATACAAACTACTTCATACATTCAATTTTCTCTTATAATTTACTCACGTTCCTCCAGAGACCAACTTGGGAGAGTACAAACTCTGGAGAATGGATTTTAAGTTGAAAAGCAAAGTAATCTTCAACAACAAGACTCTAGATGGCATGAGATAGACGGGATGAGGAAAGAAGTCACTCTTCTATGACTTAATATGCCATCCATTCAAATTTTTGGGAAAAATGCAGATATTTGATTGCGGGAACAAGGTGGATGCTGATGTGTAACAACAGCTGGACTTCTGGTGTAGAATGTGGTCCAGGGAAGACAGAAACACAAACTATACATGAAACTCCACAGTGTGGATTATTATTGTTTATCATGCATTTAAAAGACAACAACATAGGTTTCTTAAAGGCCAAGACTACATTTATTCCAGAAGTTTTTAAGATTCTAAAAGCGCAAAGTACAAAGCAAATGTAAGGAAAGGTGGATCACGCCTCTTTGATGATCTTTTTTACAACTTTTCTTCTACAGGCATTAATCCTGGTTACTAGAAGATATTCGAATATAGGTTGCGACCTATCAATAAAAAAATTACTTTACAAGGGCAACAAAAGATCACCAATGAGAGGTACAACACTTCAGCAGCTGCACCTGTTTGACAGTATAGCTGCATTTCATGCAGAATTAGCTAAAGATTAAGTGGATATTTTTAGGACAGAAATTATTTTCTTATAACATTTATCACAGCCTAATATTTGATTGAATAATGAGACTTTGAAAGCACTTTGACCAATGCCATTTTGAATTATTACTACTTTTTTTTTTTTTTTTTTTTTGAGTATCAGCATTGTCTTTGACAAATAAATAAATAAATGCATCTTAAGAAACTGGAAGATTTTACTACCTATCATCACCACCACAGGTTTTAATCTGAAATTCCCTTTCCCTGTTTTTTTTAATGGAAGATGAAACTTACTCCACAGAATACAAACAGGAGTCTAGGAAACTTACCTTTTTTTTGGTATGTGCATAATTTACCTTGTTGATATTTCAATCCATATAAGTACATTGTTTTTTTCTCAGAAATTTACCTAAAAACATTGCAGGAATTTCTTTGGGAAGTTGGATTGTTACTGGAGCTGTAAGGATGACCCAACATATAGGCAATGAAGTAAAATTCAGTCTATATTATCTCCCATCCCCATACCAACAAAATAAATCTTGTCATATCATTTAGTTTCTGCTAAGGTTGAATATTTTGAATTTTATTCAAGGCAAAAATGAAAAAGCTAAACTTATATTTATTGTGAAAACATATATAGTACAAATTATAAATTAAATTATCTTTGTATGATAGAAGTAATAATCTGAAAATAAAAAATACTTAGGTTAACAAGACCCACTGTATCTCAGATTGTTTGGCTTTTTCAAAAGTCTGTGTTTTTCAACTAAAGCTTTAATAAAACTTAAGTAGAATAACTTAATTCCACCAATTCAGCATCCTGTGATAGAAATTTTTTCTTTCAGCAAATCTAAATTCTAGTGTCAAACTCAACCTAAAATGGAATTTCAAAGGATATTTAAGGAATTTACTCTCATCTATTCAGATCTTCTTAATTTGAATTTTCTTAGGTTGGGAAATTTATTATTCAGTGTGCTATTTTTTTAAATGAAAATAAATAAACATTTTACAGGTGGAGGGGAGGAAAAAGAGCAAACAGAAACAATCAGAAACAAAGAACCTACAACGCATTTTATTCTCAAAACAAACAGAAACCACACACAGAAAAATGTCTTTAATTCATTTTTTTATTAAGAACAAGTCATTTTATTATTCTGTACATTCTACAAGACATTTCAAATAGTAAAATGCAATTTAGTTTTACTACCAATGGGCTGTACAGTGTCTTAAACAATGGCCATGTTACAAATAATACATACTGTTTATCATGGGGAAATTTCAAGCAGTAAAAGATGATATTATTGTGAAACTGGTCATCATTGCTCAGCCACAAAAAACACAGAAGGAAATTAAAAGAACCACAGTAATGGACAAGAAGAACAAAGAGGTTTTGTTTTTCATTATGCACATTTAGGGAAAATACTTTAGTAGCTACTTTGTTCATTTGTTGAAAAGCATTTGGAGGAAGGTTTTGGATTTAAGCTGCCTTACTTTTAAGATGAAACAGTTCAGGTTTTCAAAACTACTATATTGGTGACCTTACAATTTTGAGCTATTTCCATAAGACTAAAGAAAACAAATAATAAAAAAGAAAACCTAAACAAACAAACAAACAAAAATTCTGAATCTGAGAACAAAACAGATGTTGCTTTCATTTAAATAGCATTTTGACCAAAACAATCAGTACCTTGTGAAGGGAGGGAGGTCTGTAATGCGTAACAGTGTGGACATATGCAGCATATGGATGAACTACACCACATCTGCTGAACAGATGCAGCAATGGGATAATTCTGAAATCCAGCAGCAGTCAAGACACCTTATCCAATTCAGTCCATGTTCCCTCAGGGATGTGAACGCTATTCATTGGCATGATGTGTAATTAAGAGGTGGTAAAAAGTTTTACCTTTCTGTCATTCTTAGTACTCTTTCCCTGCACCTAAAAAATAAACCTCCCCATTTTTCATCTTTGCCAAAGACTTATTTGGCATTGGAAGCAAAATGGAATGACACAGGGTCAAACACAGAGTGCTGAATGGCAAAACCAAGCAGTTGTGTTTGCTCCTCCTGTTGTTAAAGGACCTTGGAGATGTACCTCCAGGTAGACCCAGGTAGGAACTTCTGGTTTCTGCAGCCACACAGCCAAAATGACTTTGAAATAAGATTACATTTGTAGGCAGTGTATCTGCCCAAATCCATTAAGGAAAAAAAAACTTCAGCCATCACAAAAAA
>JAYKAV010000800.1:1505009-1543258 GCA_035582835.1 Phoebastria nigripes | reverse complement strand
AAAAAAAAAAAAAAGAAGAAAAAAAAAGGATAGAGTGTGTCTTGGCATCATCTTCTCCAAGATGTTTGAACATCATTCATTGCTTTCTAAGCCAGAACAATTGCTTGTCTAATATCACGCAACTGTAAAATCAAGTTTTTTGGAATGCAAACAGGGTGAATAAGAGGGCTTAAGAAGAGGATGTACTTATTTAGTACTAGCACAACCAGAACTTTATATCCAAGGTTGCTTACATTCCAAACAGGGTTTCAGGGAACGCATCTGTAGCAATGGTAGGAACTGCAGATGGTCAGTCAGTCTGGAGAATAGAAGTAAAGGCGATAAAGAAGGTGCAAAATAATATTTCCTCAGTACCTAACCATGTTCCAGTTTCTTCCAGCTGAGCCTGGTCTCTCACACCTGGATTAAGAATTATTCCACTATGGTAGTATTACTTTTCACTAATATTGATTAAGCACATCATATTAAAACAAATACAGTCAGTTTACTTAAAGATCCTGTGTAGGAGAAATGACAGCAGTTGTCAAGAATCCGCATGTAAAGCAGCCAGCATCACTCACAAAACAATATCATTCACAGCTACATTGCCATTACATGTGGTTGCTTTATAAAACATCTTGATAACTTGTTTGACAGCAAGTGCAACTTGCTTTGTCACCTCAGTGGATCCTTTTCTAAAATACTATTCTGTACCTAAACAGTTAATTGAAAAGTAAGGTGATTTAAACACTTGGCTGTCTGTGGGCTCCGTTGTTATCACAAACACTGTATTATTGTTTGCCTTCAGAAGGTTCAGTGTGTTTGGGGTTTTTTGCTAACTGGGATCATGAAGGCTAGCTAATGCTGCTACTCTCAAATGGTGGGGTTCAGAATTCAACACAGAATTCACTTTCTACCAGAACTTCACTGTAACTTGACACAGCTTGTTAAAACAGAACATTTGCTTTACAGAAACACTGAATTTTCTGATTGCCCAATGTTTGGGATACTACCACACAGAAGCAATGATGACTATCACTGGCTCTTTGCTTGTGAGAATTATCTAGTGCACATCTCAGCATAAAACTTAGGCATGTTTGCATAAAAAAGAAAGAGTTTTAACCCTCCCAGGTTTAATTCAAGAACCAGCTGAAATAAGACTAAGACTAACCTCATACTTCAAATAAAAGTCATCAGTAAGTTCCAACTTTGGCTAACTAATATCTGGAGACCCAATGGCAGGTGAAAGTCATCAGTGTTGAGCAATGGGCTGGCACACTGGCGGAGACAGGAATTTGTTCGCATGTCACTGACTGCATCTGATGTTTCACCACACTTCTCCAGCTGACTGATTCTGACAGAATCCTGAACTTCTTTTTACATCTCAGATGAAAATGTGTCATAACAGATCAGGCACAACCTGATTTCAAAAAATTCATTTTTTTATTTCATTCTTTAGTACCTGGTGTAAGCAAGAATTTAACTCAACCAGACATAAGAGATAAGTGTTAAACTTATTTTATTGAATTATTTTCTTTTGTTTGTGTCTCTGTGTGTTTGTGTATTGGAATGGCAGAAGGAGCCAGAAAGTTTTATAGACTTTATTTTCTGATAAGTCTTACAAAGGAAAAGGTCAGAATTTTCAGCAGCCTGGAATCTAAAAAACAATAAGATGTACAGACAACTCTCTCTTAAAAGTAATAAAATTTAATATTGTTTTCATGAGTATCTCTTCCTATTCCCTTCTTTTTTGAATTCCTTTTTTCCCCCACTATATTCATTAGTTTTAACCCCACTACATTCAGTAATTTTAATTTAAACATACCTTTGGTTGAGGAAGGTATGCAGACTTTCTTATCTGTCTGTTACACTATTTTCATCCTTTTTGTTTCCATTAAGCAAAGTTAGTTTGAAAATGTCAGACCTTAAGTTTGCCTTAAAAAAATCTCAGGAAAAAATAGAGGGGAAAGAAAAGTTCTATGACATGAAGATGGCAAAGGGCAGCCAGAACAAAAAACCAAACAAACAGGAAAAAAAAAAAAGAAAAAAAAAAAAAAAGAGTTCTATCCACTAGGTGAAATGAGTTAAATAAATTAAAAAAATTTCCATAGAAAGATTTAACCTAAATATAGCAGCATTCTATAGGATCTTATCCAATTGAACTCTTTCTATCAGCAATACCAGAAGATCAGTTGTCATGGTTTAACCCCAGCCGGTAACTAAGCACCACCCAACCACTCACTCACTCMCTGCCGGCGGGACGGGGGAGACAATTGGAAGAGTAAAAGTGAGAAAACCCATGGGTTGAGATAAWGACAGTTCAATACGTAAAGCAAGAGCCACGTGCGCAAGCAAAGCAAAACAAGGAATTCATTCACTCCTTCCCATCGGCAGGCAGGTGTTCAGCCATCTCCAGGAAAGCAGGGCTCCATCACGCGTAACAGTGACTTGGGAAGACAAACGCCATCACTCCGAACGTCCCCCCTTCCTTCTTCTTCCCCCAGCTCTATATGCTGAGCATGACGTCATATGGTGTGGAATATCCCTTTGGTCAGTTGGGGTCAGCTGTCCCAGCCGTGTCCCCTCCCAGCTTCTTGTGCACCACCAGCCTCCTTGCTGGTGGGGTGGGGTGAGAAGCAGAAAAGGCCTTGACTCTGTGTCAGCTGCTCAGCAAACACAATCCCTGTGTTATCAACACTGTTTCCAGCACAAATCCAAGACCTAGCTACATACATAAGCTACTATGGAAAAAATTAACTCTATCCCAGTCAAAACCAGGACAGTATCCACCCCTTATTCCATACTATTTACGTCATGCTCAGGTCCCACACTATCCAATACATTCTCATTACCCACCACCCCCCTTCCCACCCTTTGATATAATACACAGATATCATTCCCTTAGTCTACAGACCACACCTGTGAAATGTCTGTAAAATATCCATAAATGTCCACAAAATGTCCACTGAGTCCATTTAGTCCATGACTTTGGGCTCCATCTGTTATGGTGGTCACTCAGGTCAGGAGAGGTGGTGTGTTGCGTGGAGTTAYTGGGCACCAAAGCCAGCTCAGGTCGGGTCACTGCYGMRCTTGSACTGCTTCTTGTAAGGCTTCTCCTCCATTGGCTCAGGTGGTTCCTGCTATAGTAACTCCTATAACACGCAACTCAAATCCTGGGTTACAACAATTTAAAGGTGTATCCATTACAATCTCCACCCCTGGTCCCTTTGGACCAGACCATAGGGTTTAATATTGCAATGAATCCCAGCCMAAACCAGCACATTAGTAAGATCTGAGAAAGTGAGATGAAGTTCCAATTTCACATGAAAACTATCTGGAAAAACTACAGCACTACTACTAATGCAGGAACTAAACAACAAGACAAATTAACATGCAGCTCTGCCTACAGCTGTACAATTTAACTTCTTGGTGGATAATTTATATCAGATTTAGACAGGCAATCCATGTTTATTAGTTCAAATAAAACCAGAATTAATCAGAAAGCAATACAGGAAATGAAAACACAGGTGAAACAAAGAATAACTGGAAGGATTGAATGCAACTTGAGAAAAAAGCAAATAAAATCAGAACTAAAGTAAGCAAAACTGAGAAAAGCTGATTTGGAAATTAATGAAGAAATGAGAAATAAAAAGTATTTTCAGCATTTACAGAAATCTAAATGTCATTTACTAAGACRCTCTCTCCTTATTTATTTACAATTCATATAGGGACATCTACACTGCAAATTAGTTATGGTTGGTTTTACTACATTAAGCAATCTATTCCACAACATTTGTTGCAAGAGAAGCATGTGGATGTTACTACAAGGCTGATCAGGTACATTTTACCTCACATTTGTTCCAGTAGTGTTTAAAAATTAACACTGAAGACTGAACAGATATCCTTCTGTTGAACTTCTCCTGCCTTGGACTGTGCACGGAGCATTTTTTCCATGCAAAATAAACATTGGATTCCTACAGAAAGTATAGGAATTTAGAAATTTGGGATCAAAATGAGTCATTGCCAGGATTCCTCTTTTTTTTTTTCCCTTTTTTTTTTTTTTTTTTTTTTTTTTCTTTTTTTTTTCTTTCTTTAATAGCAATTCATCAGTTTTATAGGGAACAGTCTGGATGTCTGCAATTTCTAAGCTTGGAATAATTTGCTACTCTCTCAACTGACACTTTTACTCCTATTGTCTTTTAGGACACTTTTAGTGCTGCAATTTCTAGCACAGTTCTGTAGTTTATTTTGTGCTTTCTTGGATTACAAGCCTTTAATTGATCAACGGGTTTCTGAAAAGAGGTGTTTAATGAAACACTAAGGAGGTACAAAATAATATTGGTATGTGCATTTACACAGTAAGTTAGGTAACCAGATAGGTGTGATTTTTTCAGTTCCTATTTCTGGAGATAAAGGCCCTATATTCATTATTTCACAACAAATACTAGAACTGGATATATAGATACAGGATCTAGAAACAAGACAGGGAAAACATTCATTTTGTTCACATCCATCTAATAAGCCAATAGGTAGAGTAATATATTTTTGGTACACTTTTGTCTGGCAACTCTTCAATTGCTGTAATAGCAGCCATCCCAGCCTGGATCAAGGTGGAAAATGGTTCTTTCCTGCACCACATCTCCCTATAAAATTACATCTTTCCTAGGAAAGGCTGGGCTGCAATGGTAACTCATGGTTTAGATGGTGACATCTCAACAGAAAATTTTGAGTAGAAACGAGTGTGACTGCATGTGCAAATAACACAACAGAGGTTGAAGAGAACAATACTGATAGCAATTAGGAGTACAAAATACCATACAAACTAAGAACAGTGTAAGTTACCAATTATCAAGAAAATATTCACAAAATATATATATAACACAAAATATTTAGTTATGTGATGGAACACAGAATGAAATGGTTATTATATTGTAAATTAATTTTTAACTTTCCCTAAGCACCCCTTTTTATTACAAGTTGAAACAAGCTAGTACAAGTTACCCCTGTYGTACAAGGCAGATAAACCTCTGTTGTGCTATGCTGCCACTGTATGTCATTATTAAGACCCAAAGGTTTTAGTGGGGTTTATAAAGTTTTCATTGGAATAAGTTACCTTGGTCCCTAAAGAAAGAGACGTCACTGCTGGCCTGTCTCTCTTTATTTTCATACAGCCAATGTTGTGCATTACACGAATTCGATCATGTGTGCTTTTGTGTCGAAACCCTCCTAGTGTACCGGTGAACGAGGAACAGATAAACAACATTAAACTCCTTTGAATGTAATCACTGGAGGAATGTCAAGGAAGGGCAAACACTAACTCAGCCATCTTCTATTAGATAAAAAAAAAACATATTTTGATCCCTTTATATATTTTGATCCCTCCACATATTTTGATCCCTCCATCTCCCCAGTTTAGAGGAGATGAGAACTTCATATTTCTTTCTCTCACCCATTAGCTGGCTACTTCCCACTGCACCTTCCTCTCTACTAATCTAGTATACCAGTGCAGAGAGAAAAAAAGTCACCATATTTTTCTCTGAGCACAGAAGGAATTTATTGCCTCTGTGTACTTCAGCAAGCTTACTTCAGTAAACTTCCATGCTTCCACGTTCCTAGCTCTGGCTGAAAAACTGCAAGCCCTTCAAAATCTCAATGTAAATTTTTATTCTGCAGAAACCAAAGAGCTGTGTGGATAATAGTGATAAGAGGCAGAAATGTGCTTACTATCTTTCTGTGATACAGGGTGGAAACAAAGCCCTGCACGTTGAAAAACCTCCTAGATCCATTGATTTAACATGAGTACCACTAAGCCTGGGGATTTTCCCAATCCCAGCTGCAGCATCTTTTTTAGAATCTGAAAAACATAACAAAATAGTATTTTTATTCTCTCCTAATTCACACTCACTTCTCATCTGCATTTTAAAAATGCAAGAATACATTATTATGTCCTAAAAGTTATTTTTCTTCCTATTGAATTGTCTGTGCTAAGTTTATCTGCTGACCAGTATTTTATGTACATTATCTAGGTAGCATATGCATCCCATAAAGTCGCTCTGTTGGTTTTTAAGTAAATTGCAGACCTGGCCATGAATTAACCAGTAAGTAGTATGAAATAGTATTTTGCTTCTCAGCCTGGATTAAATACCAGCTGCTTTGATCAAACATGTAAAAAAATCTATTACTTTCTAATGAACATAATGTTCTACAATCAACTTGATTTGTATTATGTAGGGAATTACAATTTCACTCATTGTTGCTGGGAGTGATATATTCCACTACAGCATCAGCCAGGCCTCAGAGATAAGAGGCTTTAAGAGTTTAATTAGAAAGGTTTTTAGTCTTAAAGATATGCAAAGAAGATTAATACTAGTGGGCTTGACAGCTACACGTGATCTCTGATGACAGCTCCTGCTTAGAGGCAAATACTTGTTTTCTAATTAAAACCCACAGTACTAAAAAATGTTTTGAAGAGACCTGTGCAGCCATTCTTATTCTCCAGTCACAGTGACAATCAACTGACACTAATCAGGATCTCTGCACTCAGAGGTACTGAGGGAAACAACCGAGATTTCCATTTGTCCATGGGAATTTCCCACAGAYCTAGAGCTGTCTGTCAGTTACAGTAATCACCATTATCCATACATGATCGTTACATATGTGAGCCGTCACTAAAAGAAAACCACATGCATCAGATGTTTTTGATGTAATTGATAAAAATTCTGGTGTTTCCTATACATTTATTGAAGATGAATAATTGGGATAATCTGACTCTATCATGGGAACCATTGTGAAACAGTAAAAACATACCATTAGTAATTAATGAAATATCATTTTGTCACTCATGAGCTTTATAAAAAACCCACTGGAAGAACACAGACATTTTGTGAACTGCACCATCAGAGTAGAAGTCTTAGGACAAATGCACTGCAGTCTATAGCATGGAAACACCTAGAATCCAAACATGTTTCACAAGTTGAACAATAATTATACACACAAGTTATAAGTACTGAAGAGGGAATGCATGCTTTCTGAGACAGGAATGGTGAGCTCAAATCTGAGAAGCAGAATGGGGAGAGAATAACAGCAACCCAGTCTAACACATCTGTAGATTGATTTTCTAAATGCATTTTGTACTTACGTATGAGACAACACAGTACTAAAACAACTTCATATTCTAATCTTGGAGTCTTCTCATATGGAGAGTGGTTGTGGCAGCAACACCTTGTTCAGACATTAAAAGAAGTCTTTAACAGATGTCTTCCTGGTACTGTGAATGCTGTAAGTGTTATAACAATCTTGGCAGCTAAACAGTCATAATTAGATGTCAAACAAGAAGTCCCATTTGAATAAACAAAACTTTTTGATGCCACTGTGTGCTCCAAGTATTGTATCATAATATGCTAAATGTCTGTTCTGAAAGGCACAAGGTGATAAAGATTTTGATGATGTAAAATGGTATGTCTTACCTATGAAAACTGTTAACTTTTTTTCTAGAAAGTTTAGACAGCCACGGAAAAAGCAACAGCTCACAAGGAACAAATGTCTTCTCTACTTAGGGCAGCTGATATCAGCATTGTTAAAAGAAAAAAAGAAAAAAAAAGAAAAAAAAGAAAAAAAAAAAAAAAAAAAAAAAAAAAAAAAAAAAAAAAAAAAAAAAAAAAAAAAAAAACCAAACCAGTCCTGTTTCTGTGTAAAAAATAAAAATAACTTAATACTAGCCAAAGACATAAGAAGTAATTTACTTTCATAAAAAAGAAAAAAAAGAATAAAAAAAGAAAGCAGAAAAAAACCAGTAATTGTCAGATGAAGCCTTTGGACCTTACTGTACTTTTCTCCCCCTCCTACCCATGCACCATACAAGTACAGACAGCAAAGAAGTGAAGAATACTTTTGTTGGCTTCTCAGATGACCAGTTGTTCCTAAAACAATAGGAGAGCAGGAGAAAGGCGAAGAGGCTAGATCTCAAGATCACCAGACACATTGCTTTTAAAGGCCAAGAAGAATGGCAAAACAGATGCTGAGAGCATCATTTTCAGCACTGGAGAAATTCTATGCAGTTTTACATCTGCATTGCATATTTGATCTCAGTCTGAATGCAAGTCTTGGCTCAAAAGGCATCCCCATTCACTACTGTTTTATCCAAATTAGGACGGTGAGGTATTTGTCCCAGACAATAGGCAATAACTCACCAAAATTTGTAACTGCCAACAACCAGCACTTCATACCCAAGACTAGTACCTATCAACTTTCTTTTAAGACACATGTGCCAATGATATTCATTCATAGTTAAGACTAACGTGTTTGAAGGCACAGATTTCAGGTGAAAAGCTGAGGAGAAACCAGCACATCCCATCCAAATGGCTAGCTTAAAGCAATAGCAAAGCAGGGTGAGGAAATCCTTTTAGCTAAGAGTGGTGCCTTACTCTGCCACAGAGGTACCCACCCACGGGATTACACTGAGTCCACATGGAAAGATAATCTGCTTGATGAAATTGACCACTTATGGCTACTATCTCTGATGAGAGAGCCAGATACATGTAAACTTCCATCTTTTTATTCTGTTGCCTTTTAATCTAAATGTCTGATTTTACCCTGCAGTGAGGGAGGAGCTTCACACAGCAAGGGCATAAGGCTTAGTTAAAACATGCCAAGTACTAATAGCATCTGAACTACTGTTTTCCTGAAGTACACTAATTTAACATCAAATGGAGGAGACATTACAGTTTGCACAAGACTGGTCCTGGGTCTTGCAATAGTCTCAGTCCAGGAGTAGTACCTTAGAGGAGCTAGAGCACAGAGGTAGTCCACAAACACTGTTTGAACACAGCTTGATTCACTCCAGTCAATGCTCAACTCCTGCTGATGGTAGCCTCACCTGGTGTACACTAGCCTGATGTACTTCCTCAGTACAGGCAAAGGTACTTGAAATACGTTTCTCATGTTTGTATGAATATCTCAATATAGGTTTTCTTCCTCACTTACCAGTATATAAGTCTCCTAGCACTAATGTGCACTGGGTGGCCCTATAAATCTCAGCCAACATGGGGCCATGTATATAATTTCTTTCTTCTCTTCTCTTTTTTAAGTAGAGGTTATTTATGTATGCTAACACACCAACATTAAATTTGTACAGATGGTGGTAGCAATTTATTTACCTACTCTTATCTGCTCATCTTTCCCCTTCAAGTATGTGTCACTCCCTAGTTCCCTTACAAATTAGATGAGCATAATTCTGCTTACTAATTAAATCACTGGACTGTTAGCATAAATTAATAAAGTCATGGAGGACTTTCCTACCACATCACAAATAATGTTCACTTTGTGTATGAAATGATGGGAAGATCATGGTGAAGATGAAAGCAATCATATGACTAAACTTCAGAATAACACCCTATACATAGCGCACTGGCTTGCATATAGTAGGCAACTACAACTCAGACAATTCCTAACTTTGGCATCATTTCAAAGCATAGTTATCTTTAATGTACATGTACGTGTAATTATACCATGTGTAAAACAGATTTTAAATCTCTTCTTAATTAGTAATGACTACGGAACTTAGGGTTTTCAGTTGCCTAGGAAAAAGGTTATGAAATCAACAAGGAGAATCCAAATGCTGGAAAACATCACCAGGTCTGCATGCTGCTTCAGCATTAGCAGAACCCTTTGTACTGTTGTCCAAGTGATTAAGCTATGAATGGTTATTGTTCACAGCATCACAGTATTTATTCAAAATGCATAGAAGTTGTCACATAACCAGATTCTCTTTTACTGTAATGGCAGCTCCAATACATCAGTTTACTCTTTCTCATTAATGATAATATTTGTCTTGTTAAGAGCAAGCTACTATGGAATTGAAGTTTCTATATATGTAAAAACCTGGCATCCACATAAATCCTCAGACTGTACACACTGTTGTTTGGTTCTGTTCCTCTTTCCCATCATTCACAGAATCACAAAATAGTTGAGGCTGGAAGGGACCTCCGGAGGTCATCTGATCCAACCCCCTGCTCAAGCAGGGTGAACCAGAGCCAGTTGCCCAGAACCACGTCCAGATGGCTTCTGAATGTTTCCAGGGATGGAGACTTCACAACCTCTCTCCTCCAGTGCTCGGTCACCCTCGCAGTAAAAAAGTGTTTCCTTTAATTGCTTATTAACTGGATTACTTTTGGTTTTTTAAAGTAGCAGTTTTTATTTCTGCATAAGTTCATACACAATGATATGACTCTTGAGGAGAATGAATATTTGGTGTGCTTACTAGCATTCAGAAAGAAAAAAAAAAAAGAGGGGAGGGAAAAGGGGGGAAAGGGGGGGAGAAGTGGGGGAGAAGGGGAGGGAAAGGGGGGGGGGAAGGGGGCGTGGAAAGGAGGGGGGAAACAACAAAGCCTTTTGGAAACATTCCCTGAAGTTATTACAGACCCAGAAGAAAAAGAGGATTTCCTACTAGCTGAGCTTATTTCAAATGTCTGAGAGATGGGGAGGATGGGAAGGACCATGAAAGGCAAGTCTGAGTAACGCAAACAATGAACATATCCCCATAGATTTGTTTCTCACTGTAACAACATGTAACTGCAAGAGAGTTATTCCCAGTCTAGGAGCAACATAGGATGCTCCCTTGTGTTACTCTCTGCTTCCCCCTGATTTGCCAGACGTCACATTTGGCTGATTCCCCACTGAGTTACGATTTAACCTAGCATCCTAAGGCAACCCTGCACTGAGTAAGAAGATATTCTTGCCAGTGTTCTGTTTCTAGTTAATTTAGTACTGAAAGATAGGAAAAGTAGAAACATGGTACTGTATAAAAAGAGAACGGTAGAGAGATGAAACATTTTCAGGATGGCTTGCTTCAAGTATGTGACAAAGACAGATGAAAGAAATCCACCACAGATTAAATTAATCATTGGAATAATAATTATTTCTATATAAAAGCTAAGCATTAATTACCAGTGGAATAAGTTGTACCTAAAGTTATAGAAAGCTTATAAATTACGTTAAATATTTACATAAGTATGTTGGAAACAAGGAGATGAGGTGAATTTCAGAAGACGAGTTTCATGTGTCTGGTACATATCTGTACTAATTTTACTACATAGTGGAAGACGACAATCTTTCAGTTTGGTTATACTCTTATGACTTGTAACATGGGGTTTTTTGGTAGGCATCATCTTCCATACCTATGAACATTTCACTCATTAACTGCACTTAAATCATCATAAATAAGAGGTTTTAAGGATATGTCTTCTGGCTTGTTAAAAAGTGACTCATTTTCAGTTTTGCCTTATCTTTTTTATTTTTGAACTTAAAATAAAACAGTTAAAAGGAAACATCTTTTAGAAGAATTCTGAAAAACAACAGATGTTACTGTCAACCTTACAATTCACAACAAGGAAAATTAAAAACCTGAATGAATACAGCAACACTCAAAATTACTTAGGTCTTATTAAGTGATCATATAATTAACTGAAACAATGTTCATACAAAATAAAATAAGTTTGTATATTTGGATTTCTATACTTTAGATACCTTTATATAAGCCTTTGGTGACAGAAACAGTTATTCACATTATATAAGCAACTTTCAGCTTAACAGAAAATCTGCTGGCTAAAGTTTCATTGCTGTGTTGGATGCTTTCATGAACTTCTGAAACCCTTTCAAAGTGACACAAACATCTGATATTCCAGTTTGCATATATGTAACATAGGTATATGTTATGCCTAAGTACTAAATCTTAACAAATGGATTATTTGCTGGAATGAATCTTAGTATAAGAATGGTTATTTGGGGTTTGGGTTTTGAAAATGACTATTTTTACATACTTATTCTGAAATGCCATGTGAGACATTGAAATGCCTTTTTTTTTTTTTTTTTTTCTCCAGTTGGTTTAAAAATATCTAAGTAATATTAAAGAAACCAAAACAACAGTGTGTAATTAAGCAACAAGTTGTAAATTAACTAGCTATTTAAACTAGAAAGTAATCATTTGTAGTTAAGGTTTAAGAGAAGGATGTGACAAGAGTTAATACGGAGTAAAAGAAAAGAAGCCTAGATGATATTCTCATATTTTTTGAAACAAATTGGTCAATTGGGCAAATTAATTCCTTGGGTTATTGCAGAAAGATTTTTCTGAAGTTTGTTCTGAGCTCAAAGATGACAGCAGTTCTGTTAAGGGAGACAGAATAAATTAGTGCTAGCACAAATGATTTCAGACATGTCTGAAGGTAGAGAGAAAGATTAGGCAGGGCCATGACAAATGCAATTAAACTTTCAGGTACAATACATGCCTTATTGAAAAGGCTGCCACAAATTTCAATGATGATAAAAAGATACTTCCCTTTACCTCTGATCCAGTCCAATTCACACATATGTCACAAGAAGGAGAAAGAAAAAGAAAAAAAAAAGAAAAAAAAGAAAAAAARGAAAAAAAAGAGTAAGAGGGACGGAGGATCAGGAGGATGATTTCCTAAAATTTCTTGGGCTCTTGTTCTAGTGATTCTCTAATCTTGAAAAATTATCAGACCTGATCTCCATCATCTTTGTCCTTCCAGTCCTTGTCTCTGACTTTTTTTTCTCTCCTCATTATTTATTCATTTCTTGTCACTTGATGGGACACTTACCCCTGTCCCGTGTTAGCTGGTATCAGTTATTTGTGGCCTCACAGAAATTAACGACTCCCTGGAGCTCACCAGTGAGGTCACCCTCTTGAGTTCACACTTTTCCTCCATGCTGGACAATTAACACCTAACGTTGATAAGCTCCACTCCATTTTCAAACAATAAGATCTAAACCTTTACACAAACATAACTAAAATGCTCTCAAAAAACAATTCACTGCGCATGCAAAATTTAACCATTGTGAGTCAGGTATCCAGTGCTTCCCAGCTACCAGAAGCAATGGTGTATACATGCCAAATTTCACCTTAGCTTTGATTCATAAAAATGACTAAACCCAACCTAATGTACAGAGTGGAAGACAGATCTTTAATGTGCTTTTAGAATTTCATATAAGCCACTTTGCATTTTAACTTGTCACACTATTTGCATTATTTTAAATCTGTGTATGGCAGAGGGTTTCAAACAGATACTCATGTAACTTCCTTGTTGTTTAATTATTCCCATCTTGGCAGAAAATATATTAATGAACAGAGATGGAATAACCCAGCCCTACCCTTTCAATATTCTCAGCAACCAAAATATAAATGCACTCTGAGACAAGGTTTGTCATGTAATGGCATGCATTTGAAACCAAAACATAGGATGGCAAGAGAAGTATGTACATACACATGCTAAAGACTACACAAAGCTGACAACTCCAAGGAGTGTCATTATCATTCACTTACTACAAATTAAATAATCCTCCTCCTCAAAAGTGAAAGGTTAACAAGTTGAAGAATGTACCAGCATCTTGAGCTTTACCTTCTGTTTTACTAACAGTTTGAAGTTAAGAGGATCATTTATGTTAACCACGACCATGAATCCAATGGGACTATAACGAATTAAAATATTACCAAGAAAAAGGAAGTGTCGGATTGTACCAAATTAGTGATTTCTTAAATCCAAGAGAAAAAGTATTTTAGGAAAAATTATTTAGAATCCCAATAAATTCTCTTCATTAATCATAACTGCGTAATTCTTACATGGCTGATTTAAGTTTACATAGGAGACCAATCTAAATATTTCTATAGCATGACTCTCTAGGGAAAAGATTTTCCTTAAATCTGAATTGTTCAAATTTCCAGCATGCCTACAATATCCCTGCAGTTTATCATTCTCCAATTTATGGTTATATAAACCAAACTGAGTATTTTTCAACAGAAGGTCTATGGGGTTTAAGTGTCCTGCTTGAGAAAACATTAAAAAACTTCAGACGTTGGTCATGCAGTCTAATTATGAGGAAATATATTGAAGCATAACAGTTCTTTTCAATGACTTTGTGATATTTTCACTATAAAAGAAATATTATGCTAGGTGCAAATTGAAACATTTTTGATATATGGAGAATCACAGTGAATATCCTAATTTTCTAGAGTTCCTGTGGCGAGTATTTTTTGTATAATCAGAGGGCTTTTTGTCCCCCAGGATTATTTGCATTTACTAAGAACCATCCAATGTTTAGTACAAATATTCAATCACATATTTAAAACAAAACAAAACAAAACAAAAMCATAAGTAAAAGATACACCATCCTCCACATTGCAAAAGATAAACAAATGTAATATGTACTAATGCCAAAAAAATTTTGAGAAAATTCTAGATTGTGGAAGGAGTGTTGTTAATGAAACATGACTGCCACAGAAAAAGTGAAATGCAAAAATCATCCCGTGTATATAATAGATCAACTCACAACCATAAATTATATATTTGTTTATATATAATTTAAATTTCCATTAAACTGTATAATTCATCTCTGTAAATTATATATTTCAAATAGCATAACACCAGAATATAAACTTCCAGAAATATATTCTCACAAGTAGCAGCAAGTGCACAGTCAAAAGACCATGAACAATCTATTGCTATTAGATTCAATGTAATTAAGCTTGGCACAGCTGCTCAACAATATGCATGCTATAAAATAAAGAAGTAGGAAAAACATCAGTGTGATACTTTGGTGCAAAACCGCCAAACATATGCTGTAAAAGTATGTTTCAGGAGCACTTTGGTGGTATTTTCAACTCTTCAGACATCKTTGCAGAATGTTTTGGGTCCCCAGCATAAGAAAGATGTAGATAAATTGGCGTACATTCAGCAAAGGACCACCAAAATGTTTGGGGAGTGGAGCACTTGCCCTGTGAGGAGAGGGTGAAGGAGGTAGACTTTTTTGAACTGGAGGGAGAAAAAAGATCTGGGGGGACCTAACATCAGCCTCCTAATGCCTATAAGAATATTCCTGAGGAAACAGAGACTTTTTACTGATGTGATTTCTGACTGAAAATACAGAAAAAGAAGAAAAAAAAAACGTATGAGGATAATTGAGGTTTCCAAGACCGTTTTTTTCAAGACTCAATTAGTCAAAGCCCACAGCAACTAGCTGTGAATTTAGTGTTGACCCTGCTTTGAGCAGGATTTTGGACTAAACAATTTCCTGAAGTCCCTTTCAATCTGAATAATTCCAAGATTCATAATATTGCAAAAAGTTGGGAGGAGGGTGAGGAAGACTTATAGTTATTAAGAACCAATTTATTTAAAATCTGAAGCATAAAACATTTCAACATAAGAGGATGACATCTGTCTACATTTTCTAGGATGAATTGTGCCTGTGCTCAGGGATCAGACAACATCTACATAAAATAAAAAGAAAATGTGAATCAGCTGGGAAAAGAGGAAGAACACCTGTTGGAAATAAAAATGGACTAAACTATAGTGAGTCAAGAGATGAGTTGCACAAGTCAGACTAGGTGGCACAATAGAGAAGGGAACTCTATATGGTAGGAGATGGGGATGGGAAGGGAGCATAAATAGGAGGGCAAGAGGCTGTAGGAGCACAAAGGGCAAATAAGATTTGGAGAAGAAGAGAAGGAATTGTCAAAAAGAAGGTCACAGCTTACTATATCTTGTGGAGTGAAAGACAGTAAGCAGGGTGATTCTGGCAGATATGGTACTTGAGATTATCATAAGTCATCAAACAAAGGTGAAAACAATGTCATGTTTTTGGGGTTTTTTTTGGTTTTTTTTTGTTTTTGTTTTTGTTTTTTTTAATCTTAAAAAAATCCAGCATTTGCAATAAATAACAAATCTTGGAGGCATTGATTCATATTTTTTAAATTCTGTAGTGTCCCTCACCAGTACTGATGCCAGGCTTCTTACTCATGGTCTATGGAGCAATTACAGAAATCATGTCAAAACATCAGAGCCAGAGATTAAGCATTGAGACAGTTTTGTCAAAAACACTGAGTATGAAATATTGAGAAGCATGTGTAGTTGAGCTGAATAAGGAAAGATGCTCTATTTTTATCTAGTGACTGATGATGATATTAATTAGAACTCATTTTGCACTTTTTAAACCATTGTGACAAATTAAAAGTTAAGATAAAGATTAGGAGAGCTTTACAGAAATATTAAGAAAAGTCAATCCTAAATCTGTTGTTTCTAAAAGGCTAGTACAAAAATAGCTTAACTGGGAAGAATTAAAGAAAACTCATATCCTCCCTACCAATTAGTCTTGAAATCCTTGCACCTGTAAAGTTTATCTTTTTAGATAAATTCACTAGATTGGGAATGGCCTTTAGTTTATTTCAAATACAAAATCCAATAATGATTTTCTTTTTAATTTTTATTTCTCACTGGATCTAAGCTAAGATCTAAGCTCGAGGTTCCCAAAATTCTGTTTCCTTGGAGACATAAATCTTAGAAATGTTGCATAATCTAGAAGGAGCAAGAGATTTTATAATACAAGCATGTCTCTGTCCAAGTTAAATCACAAAACATTTGCTGAACTAAACTATAAACATCAATACTATATTTTATTTTTTTTTAATTGAGGCATGGATTACAGTCTGAACTAGCTCTCAGATTGCCTTTGCAATGCTGAGGTCACTCCTTCACTCATTAGCAAACCCTAAATAAATTACTCTTTCTCCGAACTAAAGGTTTAAACATCTGCGTAGGTGAGCTCTGGTGCAATTATCTCAACATGGAATCCTGCACTTCTGTTTGTGTGTTGTACAAATTTTTTCTGATAGTTTTGAGTCCTGTTTTAGAAATCCAAGACCTTTGTACACAGCATTATATACAGTATGCTGTGCAATTAAACAACATGTGGCATCAAAGAAATATTATTTATTTTCCTTCAGCTAACAGCAAGTCAAAAAATTTTAAAGAACAAACTTGTGGACCATGGTTCTTTTTAGTAGTTTAAAAATTTAAAGTAAATGACAAAGAAATATCAGTAAACACCGGGTACTATAACATCTTGGCACTTCCAAATTCAAGGTTGTATATTTTTTGCTTAGAACTGATTGTTTCAATTAAGCAGTGTTCCCATCCTCACATAATTATCCCTGTATAAGTTGTCATTTTACTTTCAAATAACAGACTGGAGACTACTCAGCTCCTAACTAGAAAGAACAGTTGTGTTTTTAAGTAAACAAAGATATCAAGAACTGAAAACATTCTTATGCTGCCTGCCAAAAATACTCTAAGCTTACTGGGATTTTTAGCAGTCATTCTATTGCAATCATTGATGAAGTATGCTATCAAATACCATATACTCACATATTTGGGGCAAATTCTGAGGATCTCTGATGCTGACATCTGTAAAAGAGATAATTGAAGAAAGATAATACATTRTAATTACACCAATATGTTAATAACAGATTAAAGGACTCACTTGCATTTTCCGAATATGTAATTCCCACTAAAACTAAATTAACCACTCTTATACTGGTCTTCACTGATATTTAGAATTTATTTGTCAATCAATCAAATGAACAAAATACGTCACTCTTTCTTCCATATCAGAAGTTGCAGGCCACACAAGATGTTTTTTACATCTTTCTTTTAATTTTTCTAGCGCCATATGGCCAGGAACCCCGCAAGGTTAGTTTGCAAACTATTAAGCTCTCCGTGCAGACAAAAAAAAAAAAAAAAAAAAAAAAAAAAAAAAGAGAGATAGCAGGAGAAGGGGGGTATACGGTGAAGCACAAAATCAGAAATGGAATAATGTGCTTTTTGTGCTCAGCACTCACAGTGCATGGACAACTTCAAACACACCTCCAGGAAAGACAAAATTCTGAGGTTAAGCAGGGAAAATGTCAATATTATACCCAAATATTGATACACACATACTGATTCACAGATACCCTGTTTTCCAGAACCTGCAAGACTTTGGTTAGGGGTCAGGCTTCAGAGACATTTATTGTCCCTGGGTGAGAGCAGCAGGGATCCTTGCACTGCAACCCATCAGTCTTGACGGTATTTTATTAGTCTAAAAATAAAAACAACAAAAAATATTTAGTTTTGTCATGAAAACATGACAATCTCTATTTAAGATTATCTGTTTGCTTGCTAAATAGCCAAATTTCAAAAGGATGGTAGGTAAAGCAAGCACACCAAATAAAAATGTGACTCATCTACCACAGTTATGAGTAATTATCATTTTTTTAACCACTTGCATAAGTGTTTAAAACTTAATAACAAAATACAATATTAACACCTAGAATTATAATACCACATTTCTTTCAGGTATTTAAAAATGCATTAGTAAGTCAATTTGGCCTAAAAATATTCAGGTATGCTAAGTATATTTATCACCCAGTTTATAAATAAGGAAATGTAAGGAAACTGTGAAGTTGCCTAAGACATCAGAGAGAAGTTTTGGTAAAGCTAGGATCAAAGACCCTCCTGTGATTTAACCTGCAGCCCATCTTGTTAGCTTCAGCTAACCCAGCCAATTGGCTAGATGTTAATCACCACTACAGAGCGATGACTTACAGTGTTGTTGAGAGAAAGAATTAACAGATCCATGGCAACTTGTCCTTCTCTACAGCAATTAGCACACTCCACTCTTTACCAAGAGGCCATGTCGGGACTAGAATATGAAATAACACAGTGTCTGTGAAGTGTTTCCTTATAAAATTATTGAGATGACATCCAGCAGGAAACGAGTAGTCATTTGGCCATTACCATGTCAAATCGCTTATAGAATAGGAGCAAATTACTTCAAACAAATGACTACACAAGGGAGGAGGTTCAAGCCTTTTTAGCTCTCCTGGTAAATCTGCACCTGACATTGAAGACAGCTGGCAGGGTTTCACTGCACACCTTCTAAGCCTCTCAGGAGGAAAGGATAACATTGTTGGCAGGAGCTCCTGACAAAACCATGTTGAGTGGGATGATCAAGCAGCTTTAAAGCCCAAATGCAATTTCCTCGTTGATCCTCCATATTAGAATAGCAACTTGGCTGCACCCTGAGTCCTTTTTTGAGCCAGCAAATATCTCCTTAGGGAGAAAGCATGCATCAAACAGTACTAATAATCATGTTTTTACTGTCTTGGGGACCATTTCATGGGCACGGAGAGCTTAGTTCAATAAGACCCTGGTTCCAGCAAAGCTCATAAGCTTGTGCTTAACTTCAATCACACARACATGCATGTTAAAATCTCAGAATAACTTGCACTTGAAATTTAACATATGCTTAAGAGATTCAGTGAGTTGGATCTCAAAGAAAAGAAAAATTGATGTTAACATCATATTAGTCTAAATGACACAAGTTACCAAGGTTGAAGAGTTAAATAGGGAAGACCATGAGAAACTGATGTACTAGATGCAGTCAGAAAACACTTAGAAACTTTCCACTTTCTTTGCTGAGATTTCTTGTTTAGCAAATGAAAGCTTCAATTCTAGAAGCATTTGCACAGACTGAATGTGGGATTGTATGCACATTTACATGTATGTAACACCAGATACTCATGTAAGTCAGGAATGTAGGCTTCTCTAATTTTGATTTGCATGAAGATATATTCTGGTTTGGATTCTGTATAAGGAGCTCAGGTTCATACAAAGCAGTACAGATTAACATGTACTGATTTTTCTGTGAAAAACTAAGTTTAAATGTCTTACTACCAATGGACTGACTCTCCTTTAGCACCATTGGGGAAAGACATTCACAGTAACAGTCACATTTTCAGAATTGATTAAAAGTATTATAGCAGTTGTGAATGATCTTTCATGCTAAGTTTTAGAGTATTGATAGGGATATTCAGTGTGACTTTTGTATGTATATGTGCCCAGTGCATTTGTCTCCTTTTATATTCAACAGGAGCCTTGTGCCCATATCTGAGCAAAGTTAGAACTGTAATTCTATAGTCCTACACTGATGCTGAAACAATGTGTTCTAATCTACAAAGCATATCCATTTTCATAAGAGATAATATATATCTCCAAGGGTTTTTCTAATTACATTAAGCCCATTTAAACCTCTGATTAGCGCAGTGAAAATGTGTATTCTTTAACGGATCAGGCAGAGCAGCTTCCAGAAGCAGACGAAGGTACTTAATTCAGTTTGCAGTTTCATTAATGCACACTTCAAAATAATTTAGAGACATACTCAACAGCAGCAATTCCCCGATGATTTTATTAGATATGTCTTTATGGTTTTTTTTCATTATCATTATTTAGTACTTGTTCAAAGGTAAAAAAAGCATCATCTTGCAACCTCACAATGTATTTTCACATTTACAGAATGGTGATAATGTTGTATATATTTGGAACCTGGTTTATTTGCAAAACTAGTGACAAATTCCAGATAAAAAGATGAATAATGTAATGCATCTTTTCCTTACATTGCTTTAAGAAAAGGATTGCTTGCAAGTTTGCTTCTTCTCATGTAGATATTCTGCCTGACTACTTGAGGAGATCTGTTAATCTTTATCCTGGGTTCCACTTACATCTTTTATAACCCGGAAAATATCCAGCAGTTGTAAAGACCCTGGGACACTGCCTGTCAGTGCTGGATCCTATAGTAAAGAGAACTTTATATCTATACTTTAAGGTAGCTTGGATTTATTCCTCTAGAAAAGGCAATAACATTGTAGTTAGTGAAGATTTCACGTTCGTAAATTCTTCACAACACCATTCGTGGCCATAAAACCTCATAAAAGGAGAGGGAAAACATTCAGATTTATGTTCTGATTCAGCACAAAAGTTTGAGAACTGAATTCATGGTCAGGACTGCAGAAGTTGTGAGAAGAGGGGAACAACCAGAAGTCTTGAAAAAGAGTTGGGTAAACTTTCACCCCCTAACTCCTCATCATAGATCACACATATACATGTTTGGCTTCAGGTATGTGCTGGTAAATGCAATGTAAACAACAGTGAAGTCAATACAGGAAAGCAATCAATTTTCCAAAGCAAAAGAAGATTGGATGCTCAGCTCCTTTACGGTTTTAATAGGCAATGGGATCCCTAGTCCAAGCACTTTTTTAAATGTTTAAATATTTTGCTTTTACTCTTAGTTGATCATTTGGTCCTTAGTTCATTGATCTGGCTTAGGTTATGAGTAAAATAGATTGTGCTACTTCTAGTAGTGTATTATAAGGATTTATTAGATCCAAATGAGCCATACGTCACTCTGATAAGTGTTTGGGATGACTTATTTGTCTTTGCTATACAGCTGCCCTTGGACCGAAACATGGCACGTGCAAAAACAGACAACTTTTTTCCTTTCAAAGGATTGAAAGGAATCTAAGACCCATTCTTACACAGACAAGTAAGGCACTTAGTGAAAATCAGTTTTGAAGTAATATATTAAAAATAACATCATACCTGGGGTAAACCTACCGTATGTTGCTAGCAATGTATTAGAGAAGAAATTTGAAATGGTGTTCTACTTCGGACAATCATATTTATGTGGAGTTGAAAAGTATTGGCACAGACTTGCCATCACTCAAACAAACAATAAACTAGTTGACTTCAGCAGAGCAGCTGTTACCTCTGTAGTTGGTGATGACAAAGACTCACGATTTCTGCCCTGCTGTGTTAACTTTGGTTTGAAAGCATAAGGGTTTGAAGGAGTTGGAAATCATTGTGGAAGGACACTACCACAGGGAATGTTTATGTTGAGGAAAGGCTGTGGCAGCTCAGTTTGTTTAGCCTCAAGAAGAAAAGGTTAAGGGCGATCTAACTGCAGCCTTTAATTGCCATAAAGGGAGGAGCATGACACAGAAGACAAAGTAAGACTCAGAGCAGCACAGCTAAAAAAGGGGAGGCACACAGGTTGCATGAAGTGAGATTTCAACTGGATCTACATATTAAGGAGAAGCATTTTCACAGTTAGGATGATTAAGTCCTGGAACTGGTCCCAGAGAGGTGGCAGAATCTCTGTTCTGGATTTTTTTTTTTTATTTCTTGAACAGACAGGGCCCTGAGGATACCAATCTAAGTCTGAAGTAAGCCCTACTTTGAATAACATGACCCCAGAGGTCCTTTCTAGTCGRCACTATTTTATGATCAAATCTTGCTATCCTGGCAGATCCCCTGGACTCTGCACATACAGAGCTCAGACCCTCCTGAGACCATGACTTCTTATTCATAGCCCTCCTTGTATAAGTATGTTAAACTTAAAAATGAAGGTAGGCCTGTTAGAGAACAATCTTTGATCTAAGAGACATCAGGATCCATTCCTTCCTGTAGCTTAAGAAGTAAATCAGAAACTTGCCTAAATATGTGCAATGTTTGGTGTCTTCCCTTCCCTGCAACATCTGAGATGAAAGGAGGGTATTAAAATATTTCACTTCTGTCTAACAAGGCCTTAGTGAAAACGTAAATATATTTATTAATAATTATATGTTAATACACTTTTGGCTAATTCTCTACTGAATTAGTTGAAGTATTTCTGCTATCAGGTGCAAAGAGGTATATTGCTCCAAGGAGAAGACTGAATAAAGTGCTGTTAATTATGCACTGTTGAAACTTCATTTGCCCGACACACAACAGGAGCCACTATGACACTTCGTAAAATACATCACACTGCAACTGATGTTTCTTTTGGGCAAGGGTGGAGGGGAAAGGAGAGTTATACCAAATATTCTATTCTCAGTTGGGACTGCTTTTTTTTTTTAGATTTGAAATATACCTACAGGAAAAAATTACTTATTATTAGCCTGTGTCCTTTTAGTCCATGAATGTTTATGTTTGTGTGCATGTGTTTGTACACACACATACTGTCCTGGTTTCAGCTGGGATAGAGTTAATTTTTTTCCTAGTAGTTGGTATAGTGCTATGTTTTGGATTTAATATGAGAATAATGTTGATAACACACTGATGTTTTAGTTGTTGCTAAGTAGTCTACTAGTCAAGGACTTTTCAGCTTCCCATGCTCTGCCAGGTGCACAAGAAGCTGGGAGGGAGCACAGTCAGGACAGCTGACCCAACTGGCCAATGGGGTATTCCATACCATGTGACGTCATGCTCAGTATATAAGGTTGGGGGAAGAAGAAGGAAGGGAGGGATGTTCAGAGTGATGGCGTTTGTCTTCCCAAGTCACCGTTACACGTGATGGAGCCCTGCTTTCCTGGAGATGGCTGAACACCTGCCTGCCCATGGGAAGGAGTGAATGAATGCCTTGTTTTGCTTTGCTTGTGTGTGCATGGCTTTTGCTTTCCCTATTAACCTGTCTTGATCTCAACCCAGGAGTTTTCTCACTTTCACCCTTCCGATTCTCTCCCCCATCCCACTGGGGGGGAGCGAGTGAGCGGCTGTGTGGTGCTTAGTTGCTGGCTGGGGTTAAACCACGACACATACACATATATACATACACACATAAGTGGAGGGAGAAAGTGGGAAGTAATCATCACTAACTTTTGTCCAGATTCAGAAAAGGTTACTCTAGTCTTATATACAGAGCAAGTCAATCCTTGACATTTCCCTTGAAGGTCAAACTGTGAAGCCGATGAATTACTTAACTTGAGCACTGAGGTAAAATATTTTCTATTTGACACACTGTGTTGTCAGTCCTGTATGAAATACATGCAACCATGTGGGTGTTATATATTGCCTCTAGCAAAGCAGAAAAAAACAGAATGAGCCAATAGCTAGTTTTTGGTTGAGACTTCTACATGAGAGAAAGAAAAAGATCGTTAATATTAAAACATATTTTATTCAATTCTAGTAGACATAATAAAACAACTGTTAAACAAATACTATTTAGTATTCCCTATACAAGCTCTATATGATTAGAATATCTTTGTATTGTCATGTTTGGGTTGGATCCTATAGAGCAGGGAGGAACATTGATGCTTTAAAGCCTCAAGTTCTTGGTATGGTTGGGTTTTTTAAGACATTCACTAATATATGTTAAGTTAGTGTAAAAATCTGAGTGTAAGATTTACCCGATTAGTTAAACTATATGTAAAAAACCAAGCTTACAAGAGGTAAATGTTTTGTCAAAGCCAGGTCCTTTTAGCAAGTCAAAACAAAATAAAACAAAATAATTGTCCATTTCTGAAAATTTAGACCACAGCAGTTTTTAATGTCGCGCAGAACAAGTGAATGATTATATAAGTGGGAGCGTAAAATAATGATTTTTTTTAAAGACAAATTTACCCTATGTAGTCCATCTTGCCACAATTTCAAAGTTTAAGAAATGATCGTTTCTAATTATAACCTTCTTTTCAACTCCTTGATCCCTCTAGTTTGCTTTAGGCTATTTGAATATTTTTAAGGCAGTGCTGTGTGTTGAGTAATATAAACCTATTACATGAAGTTTATATTTCCTATTATCATTTCTAATAAGTTCGCCTTTTTAAAATAGATAGATGAACAATAGCATTTGTAGATTAACCTGAAGAAAAACTTCCTATTTTATAATAAATAGTTCTACTTACGTAGGAATCTCTTAGTGGCATCAGAAYTACAGATTATTACTATAATCAAATTCTGATCAGGACTATGTTGCTGTGATTTTTGAAAGATATTCTAAGATTTCCAACAGAGACTGTAGCCATTCTGGGGTACAACAATCTAAATATGGACTGAGGAAATATACATAAATCTAAAAAATTTTTTTTACATATATTGACATAAATATTGATATAATACATGTATATCACTTTGCAAAACATGTCTGAAAATTTTTCTTTGACAATCTAGGTTTTTCTTTTTTTCCTGTAGCTTTTCCCCTCAGAGAAAATATTTTTGACTAAACCGGAAAATGTCCTTTGTCATACACAGAAGGTATTTTTTATAACCAAAATATTTTTTTTAACTTTTAGAAGTGATAAAAACATGTTTTTCATAAGTATAAAATAATTTTGGTAAACACTGGGTGGTTTTCTCCTCAATAATTCAAGGCAAAGGTAGCTCGTCAGACAAAAACAAAGGGCAAATTTAAGAAATAACTTACCATTTAATTGACATTTAATTTAAGTTTACAATCATAAAGGTCATTCTAGAAGAATCAATGCTTAAAAGGTAGAGTTTAACCTGACCTCTTTTAAACTCTGAAGTCAAAATAAAAGCTTATGATCATCTTAAAATCACAACTTCAATGTAATATGAGGTTTCAGAATAAATAAATAAATAAATAAAACCAAACTCAAAACATTTAAAATGAAAAAGCAAGAATCTTCACTTGCTAAGTTATTCTTTTTTCTTTGTAAATATTTGAATTCCATAACATATTCTTTTCTTGACCCTATATGAACAATACAGTCAAAAACTTACATTTAGAGTTTRACTTCTTTCTGTAGAAAGGAACTCTGCTTGTTCAAGTAGTATGATTTTGCAAATGGACTCATGATTCAACAGCCTGAGTGACATTTTGTCAAAACAGGCCACATACCAAAACTGCTTTGAATTTTTTACTCATAAACTCAGTCAGTTAGACAGGGCTGAGACAATCAAGATTTCTGAGATATCTTTAAGTATTAAAATCCTCTGCTTACTTACAGACAACGCTCCCAACAAAACAAGTTCCAGCAGGTGTTAAAAAAAGACTTATTGTTGTTTTACATTAGTTTTAGGTAAAGTTAGGAAGTTTAACATACACCAGTGTTATCAAGCAGAATAGGACTGTGCAAATAATTTTTTTAGTTCACTTATTTTTTAGTTAGCTTCATTTAAATTAAACAAATATCTTACTACAAGTGGATATGCTCTTCAGTTGTGATCATTACCAGCTCATCCATCTTGAAAAGGACTTGTATTGTTTGATTCAGCCAACAGAATTAAAGTTTTAAATCAGTGTATATGTAGTGAGAAGTTTATTTTGAAAAAAACGCAAGTATTACAATTTAGGAAAGAATTTCTCTCCCTGTGACTAGGCAGTCAATGCTATTCTCAAGATAACAGAAAGCAGAAAGACTGCTCCCTAAAAGTATCCCTAAGCTGCTTAGGTCAATCCTCTTTTCCAGAGCAAGCTCTAGCTGCTGTTCTTATTCACATGAAACATTTTATTTGTGTAGCTGGCTCCGTTGGGTTGGGTTACTGGAAAAAGAGATACCTATTTAAAGCTATATAACTCAGAAGTAGCCTTTCAATAAAAGGGTTGTCTGTGTTTCCTAAACTAATGAGCAATTTGTTTTAATTGCTACTTAATTATCAGATGTTTCTTTTTAAATAGAAGTCTAATAACTCACTGAATTAGACCATAATTAAGTAAGAAAATCTTTTCCAATGATAATGTGTTTTCTTTCCTTCTCATTTCCTTTAATTATTTCTGATTTTCCCCATCTCTATCATGGCTTGATCTGGTATATATTCTCTTACTATTCATTGGACTTTAAACATGGTTAACTACTAGCCTTCTGTAAAAATAAATAAATAATGTTGGAGGCTGGTAATTTAAAATTCCTTCTGCTTAATTGGGTAGCTAATGGGAGGAATTTGAATCAGAGCTACACTGCAAGCACAGCTTTTGTATAGCTCTGCCAATTCAAATAAATTTTGCTGGGCACTGGAATGTTGGTATGGCCAAATTAATTAGAAAATCAACTACTTAACGGGAGAAGTAAATTAAAAATCATTTATTTCTCTGTGGAAGGGCAGACAAATAAAAATGTGCCTGTCTAGTTCCCTATGGCCCAGTAAGCCTTGAGCTATTGGCAGTTGGCATAGATTAAAATAGCCTTCATACTCTTAGCTATCCAAATCCATTGGATAGTTTCCTACTAAGAATTGCTAAAATCAGAAGCTGGATGAGGAGAATTCCCTGTTCTTTATGGCATTGAATTTTCCTAGTGCATATTTGTCACTGGTATATAGTTTCTAGGAATTATTTTAAAATATTAAACACTAATATTGGGACCATCTGCCCAAATGGAACAAACATACTTTGTGTCTTATTACAGGTAGGACAGTTCTTCTAAGGACTGAGGAAGTCAACTAACCTAGCTCTATTATAAAGTCACAAGAAGTCCTGAGGAGCATAAGTCCCTAGCTAAAGAACAAATCTAAGGAGTCTGAGCTGAAGTACAGCGTAATAGACAGGTAATTTAGTTGAGGCCGTTCAGCAAAATCTAAAGTCTTGTAAGGGCCTTTCCTAACTGAAAAGAAGATTGGTTTATTCTTTTTCTCCAAAGCAGAATTTAGATGGTGAGTTTACTCACTCCTCATTCCTGGTTTGCAGAGGATTACACTGCATGATTTCATGTCTTAGATTGTCCTCCTTTTTGTTTGATTATTCGGAACAAAGTTAACTGGAAAAGTCTGACAGACACTGCCTTCTATGATGGTAGAACATGCTGAGAACTACTGGGACCATCCAATTTTGTGGGTCAAGACAGTCTAACAGTGGACAGTCTAGTTACTTTGATGACACTCTAAATGCAGTCATGTAACTTGATTCAGCTTTAAACAGGTGCTTAGGGCAAGGCCTTCAATGAAGTAGAACCTAATCTGAATCTCTACCTGTCAAATAACTATGAATATCCATTTCTTGCCTGAGGTCAATCACCTGGCTGTTAGGTGTTCAAGAAATAACATTGTACTGCTGCTCAAGAGAAGCTAAGTATCTGGGTAGCTTTTTCTACTGTTTTTAGGAAAAGGTTGTATGCATTGTAATCCTTTTTGCTGATAACATGCAGATATTAAATGTCAATCAGACAGTTAAAACCGTGGAGCTGATGGTACAGAAATAATTTTTCTTACCACTTGAGGAAAAGGAAAGCTACAGAGACTATTTAGGTGGCTGCAATGTTTCATTACCTACCTCATTAGCCTCTGCAGGACATGGGAAAAGAGATCAGAAGACTAGTCAATTATTTCTAGCTAAATAGAAAAAATGTGTATCAGTTCCAACGCAGTCTATGAAAGCTATCACTGTACCTGAAAATGGACATTTGGTGAGCATGCATATGTTTTCAGTACTTATTGTAAAGGGATACAAAATCTATTGCTGCTGTCTCACTATTGCAAATGTTCACTAATGGTTTTCTATGACCTTTTACACCATATAGAGAGCAACTGTACAAGCTGTATAAATGTTTTCAGACCAGAATGATGGTTGGTACATGGCTCTCCTCACAGATAAAATCACAACACAAAAAAATAAGGCTTTAGAAACTCAAACGTTATTTGGTTTCACATGTACTTAAAGTATCTCTTTCCTTCCTTTTCCCCTTCCCTTTCCCCTTCCTCTTTCCCCATGAACCAAAAGTAGCTAAAACTAAATCAAGGGGACTTATAGAAATGCTAACATTTAACATTTCAATAAATCACATTACCTAGGCATGTGATGGTGCCTAAATATGAATGTAGGTCGCTAACCAAAGATGTACAGTTGACAGTTAAAAAAAAAAAAAAAAAAAGCTCTAAAATCCCTTAATGTTTCTTTCTCCCTTTTTCTGGAATGATCTTCATTTCTCAAAAGTTGCTTCAATTTCATTCTTTGCTGATTTCAAAAAACTGTCATCATATATTACTACACATTGGGTGCCACAATTAGCTATGGTCCTGTATGGGAAGTACAGTTAGCTATAGTGACTTGTAACTTGTCTGTCATCAATAAATACAGAGTTTGAATCAAGGCTTAAGGGTCTGTGTTACAGGAAATGATCTTAAAAACGTAAGATGCAGAAATATCCTTGTCGTGGTTTAAGCCGGCAGGCAGCCAAACACCACCCAGCCGCTCGCTCACTCCCCCCCGCTGGGATGGGGGAGAGAATCCGAAGGGTAAAAGTGAGAAACTCCTGGGTTGAGATAAAGACAGGTTAATAGGGAAAGCAAAAGCTGCGCGCGCAAGCAAAGCAAAACAAGGAATTCATTCACTCCTTCCCCTGGGCAGGCAGGTGTTCAGCCATCTCCAGGAAAGCAGGGCTCCATCACGCATAACGGTKACTTGGGAAGACAAACGCCATCATTCCGAACGTCCCCCCTTCCTTCTTCTTCCCCCAGCCTTATATACTGAGCATGACGTCACATGGTATGGAATATCCCTTTGGTCAGTTGGGGTCAGCTGTCCCAGCTGTGTCCCCTCCCAACTTCTTGTGCACCTGGCAGAGCACGGGAGGCTGAAAAGTCCTTGGCTAGTGTAAACACTGCTTAACAACAACTAAACCATCAGTGTGTTATCGACATTCTTCTTATACTAAATCCAAAACATAGCACTATACCAGCTACTAGGAAGAAAATTAAATCTATCCCAGCCGAAACCAGGACAATTCTTTAGAAGGCTCAGAGAAAATAAGTGTGATTAAAAGGACAAGCAAGTTTGTTAAAAAATATCTAAAGCAGTGGTTTTCAATCTTATTTAATTTGTGGATGTTCATCTGGACAAGATGCACACTTTTTTACAAAGGCAGTTGTACTAGGTGATCATTGTAGGTACCTTCCAACTGAAGTATTCTATTCTATTCTATTCTATTCTATTCTATTCTATTCTATTCTATTCTATTCTACTTTTTAGTCAACTTTCACAAACCGCTTAAAAATGCAGGGAGCTTGTAAGTGACAAATTAAAATCTTTTGCAACTGAAGTTTCGTACCCTGAGAGAGGATGGAGAATGCTCCCGGTGTGAATTCTCAGAGTCCAACAGTTTCTGAATGAAAAACTGTTTTGATTCCCATTCCTGTGAAAAACATGAATTAATTTCCATCTGGTTAAGGAAATAAACCATAACTATAAGAACATGAGAACATAGTTTGAAAAGACAAAACACCTCTTCAGTGGCACATGCTGAAAAGGCTTTCCCTTAAACCAAAAATGTCAAGGTAGGATTAATTTTTTTTCATAATCTGGCTATACTTGCCTCTTATTATCATCAGCTAGAGAATATATGTTATCCAGATGGCTTCATTTATTTTGAATTGCTCTTTTTTTGGTCAACCTAGCCTGAAGGAATTTACTGTTTAATTCTTTCATTCCACCTTCTTTTGAAGGAGAACATTTCTTCAAACAGACTACATTTATACTGTCTTCCCAGGTCTCGATACATGTCTGGGATGCATCCCAATTCTTCTTTCTCACTTTCTCCCTTCTCCTCCAAAAATAAACTTGAGAATGAAAACTTGAGTGTGAGAGCTGGAAGAAGTCATAATGTATTCCAACAAGTTCTGCAGTCCAGATGCTTAGGGCATCTGGACTGCAGGCTGCTTTGAGGAGTTTGGCTATTATTTAGCCCAAAATTGGTCCTGGAGAAATGGAAAGGAGCCAGAAACTTAAATTTCTGCCCCATTTCAGTCTAAAATAAGTTCAGAATTCTCCAGTATCAACTTCAAACTTGATGAGGGAAAATGAAAACCTCAAAGTAGCAGAGATAAGCTGGAATGGATTGGTTTTGTTTGCAGAGTCAGATTTATATGTCACTACGACATACATTCTTTTACATACTTAATCTTCCTTCAGGAAAAACAAACTAACATTTTCAGAAAAAAAAAATTTAAAAGTCCGTAACTTAGGTGAAGACGTGCATTGTATGTTTGTACTTTTTTCCACAGCGCAAATGTATTCACCCACAATTTTTGCTGTTTTAAAGACTGATTTAGTAATATGCTCATGCAAGGAATAATATCTTGTTTCTTATTCTGCTGATTCTGTCGGAGGTTAAGTTTAACCATCAAAAGGTTTTTAAATGTTTTGTTGTGTTTGTCATACGAATGGATTGATGTTGCAGTATTGTCTGTTATTAGAAATATTTTACAATTGGCATGAGATGATAAAGATTAGTCTTCCTCATCTCTGGTAGTTTTTGTCATAAGGATGGGTTATTACATTTTTGTGTGTGTGTGTAATCTATTTTTGTTCTCATTACCTTCTCATTCTTCTGACAAAAAACATGATGGGTACTGAAATTTGCACAAAATTAATCCATTACCCTGACAGAGACTGTAAAATCATTAATTTTAAAATGGTTATAGAATAACAGGGTAGTTTACTATTTTGAGCTGAATTGCTTATAATGTGCAAAAGGTGATATTATCAGACTATTATTTTTATAAATTATCATAGGAATTAATAGATACTGATGTTGYGAAGATACACAACGCTAAGCCTGCACAGCCTGTTTATTTAAAGGAAACACCATCTGATTCTGGACAAAGCAATACATAGCACTAAAAATAAAATTAACAGTGAACAGGATCAGAAAGTGTGAAACTCCACCAAATTAATTGAAAGTATAAACAGAGAAAAAAATGGGAGAAACTGTATCAATTAGTGTTGCAGTACCCAAAAACGAAGCGCCGAGAGGCAAAGTCTGGAGAAACTTGCTTTAGCAATTTCAAAGCAGGTGTCTTCTCTCCCACATTTTACCACTGCTGCAGGAAAGTTGGCAGGCAGTAGCATACACTCATGTCTTAGCTGCTGAGTGGTAAGATGTTAAAGTTAAGATATAAAATAAGGTGGGAAGAAGTTGTGGCAGTTTGAGCTAAGTACCTGGTCCAACATTCCCATTTGCCAAACTTGTGGAAGAGTGCAGTAGTCATCTTGAAGAATTAGAGTGGATGGAAAGGGATGGCAAGTTCTTCCTCTGGGAGTGGACCCAAATGCTGATTTAGAGGCCCAAAAGGTCAATATGGTAAAGTAGGAGAATATTTGTGTCTAAACTGGAATTCATGATAGCCAGCTCTCTCAACATGTGTAAGGAATTAAAAAAATAGCACAGAAAAGAGGTGTCTGAAATCCTGTTTACTGTGTGGGCTTTATTTCTTATTTCACATCGAGTATTTTCCCTCTAGTTTACAGAATCGCAGAATTACAGCGCTGTTTAGGTTGGAGAGGACCTTGTGAGACCATCTAATTCAATGCCACTGCTCAACCAGCGTGAGCTAGAACAGATTACACACAACTGTGTCTAATTGGGTTATGAATCTCTCCAAGGATGAAGACTCCACAGCCCCTCTCGGCAGCCTGCTCCGGTGTTTGACTACCCCCACGATAAAAAAGTTGTTTTGTATTCAGGTGGAATTTAAAGTTTTTTAATTTGTTCCCACTGCATCTTGTCCTGACAGTGGGCACTGTTGAGGAGAGTCTGGCTCCCTCATCCCTCCCGTCAGTGTTACTGTTCACTCAACTCCTGCTCAGGTTTTGGCTTAACACACAGCTTATGTTAAAGCCTGATGTTTGCTGGGAACACTGCCATTAAGTCAAACAAGGAGCAACATGCACTCAGAACACAATGGACAGGAAGGGATAGGGACCATTCTGCAGACTGACAATCGGGTATTTATACACATGGATAAGATCCCCCTGAGCCTTCTCTTCTCCAGGCTGAAAGTCCCAGCTCTCTCAGCCTCTTCTCATAGGACAGATGTTCCAGTCTCTTCATCATCTTCGTGGGTCTGTACTGGACTCTCTCCARTATGTCCATGTCRCTCTTGTACTGGGGAGTCCAGAACTGGACCCAGCACCACAGATGTGTCCCACCAGTGCTGAGTAGAGGGGAGGGATCACCTCCCTCAAACTGCTAGTAATGCTATGCTTAATGCAACCCAAGAGGCTCTTGGCCTTCTTTGCCACAGGAGTGCATCGCTGGTTCGTGGTCAACTTGRCTTCCATGAGGACCCCCCAGAACCTTTTCTGCAAAACTGATTTCCAGATGGTCAGCCCCAGCATGTACTCGTGCCCAAAGCTGATCCTCCCCAGGGGCAGGGCTTTGCACTTGCCCTTTCTGAACTTCATGAGGTTCTTGTCAGCCTATTTCTCCAGCCTGTCTAGGTCCCTTTTAATGGCAGCACACCCATACTGTGCATCAGCCAATCCTTCCAGTTTTGTGTCATTAGCAAACTTGCCAAATATGTACTCTGTCCCATCATCCAGATCATTAATGAATGTKTTGAACAGGACTGGATCCAATATTGAGCTCTGGGATACACCACCAGAGATTTGACTCCAACTGGACTTCGTGCCACTGATCACCACCCTCTGGTGCCCCGTGTCTTTCTTCTTGCCATTCTTGAAGACTGGAGTGACATTTGCTTTTTTTGAGTCTTTAGGAACCTCTCCCAGCCTCTGTGACCATTCAAAGATAATTGAGAGTGGCCTTGCAATGACATCAGCAGCTCCCTCAGCATTGATGCATGCAACCAATCAGGTCCCATGGACTTTTGTATGTCCAGTTTGCTTAAGTATTCTCTAATCTGATTCTCTTCGACCAAGGGTACATCTTCCTTGCTCCAGACTTTCCCCCTGATATCTGGGTCTTGGATTCCTAAAAGCCTATCTTGCTAGGAAAGACTGAGGTGGAGAAGGCATGCAGTATCTCAACCTTTTTCATSTTCTGTGTCACCAGAGCCACTGCCCCATTCAGCAGTGGATGCACAATTTCTGTATTATTTCTTTTCTAAGTACCTGTGGAAGCCTTTCTTGTTGCTCTTCACATCTTTTGCCAGATTCAACTGCAGGTCAGCCTTGCCATTCCTAATCCCATCCCTCCAAGATCAGACAGCAGCTCTATATTACTTGTGGGTCACCTGCCCCTGCTTCTGCTGCATGTACCCTCCCTTATTGTGTCTGAGTTCAGCTTGGAGCTCCTTGCTCACCCGTGCAGGTCTCCTGCTGCCTTTGCTTGATTTCCTACTTTTCGGGATGGGTCTTTCTTGAGCTTGGAGGAGGTGATTCTTCCACATCAGCCATCTTGCTTGGACCCCTCTTCTCTCCAGGACTGTATCCCATGGGGAATGGAGGAAGCTTGCACATACAACTCTCCCACAAAAGGACAATGTCCACACAAGCTGTATGTGGAGTACTCTGATGCAGGTGAGCTACTSTATTGCCAGAAAAGCATTTAACAGGTCAGGGAAAATCTTTCCTGCTTCTTATATACCTCTCATCCTACTCTCTAAACTGGAAGATGGATAAACCCATTATAAATATTGTGTTGTAGATTAATGTGGGTATTTTGTATGTGGCTTTTACATTAATCATAGGTATCTAGATTTTGGGACATTACAGAAGTCAGCTAAAGACAGAAAATTAATATTACTGTCCAAAATTATTAACCTAGAGTTATTGCACAATTTGTTTATTCATCAAGGATGTATTTCATAAGAAGAGAGTAGCAGCTTGATGGACCAACACTAGAAACGTAGTCCGGCTACAGGAGTCAAGAAGAAAGACAAAGATATTTGCAAACCGTGTCATGGAAAATGGGGGAAAAGATATGGAATGAGGAAGTCAAATTTAGTACCACTGACAGAAGAGGGGAAAATAAAAGACAACCAGATGAAACCCTGTTAGATGAGTGGAGCAGAACTGTCTGAAGCTGGAGGGTTTAGAGCAAGGGAGGAATGGAAGTTAGAGGAGGGATTCAAAGATAATTGGATCACCATGGACACCCGGAACCAGGCTATCTCATGTTCTCTGTTTCTTCTGACTCCTACTGTCCACATCTTAGGTAGCGATATCTTCTCTTGGTCTTTGGAGGCTTTAGCGCAAGCATAAACCGTTAAATACTTAATACAATGAAGAAATAATTGTAAGTACAGGAATGGGAAAGATTACATTCATTTAGGCCATCATGGATTGCCACAGGCTCCTTGTTTGTATAAAGTGTTCTTTCCAAAATGAAATGTTCCCCTTAAACACAATGTTGTTATTCTTTGTTAATTCCACAGTGGAAAATGATTTGCAAGCAATGCTAGTCCTGATTAAATGGATACACTTACAATCTTTTCAGTTGCTTCCTAATTTAACCAGCTTCTTTTCCATGTTCAGATTAAAAATACAAATTTCCTTTTACCTAATACAAGTTCTACATCACTGCTTCTTTTGCAGCAGCTTAACTCTTCAGAGATTCTTTTCAAGAMGTAAAATTAACAAAGCACTTGGAAAACTTGAAAGATGCAAATAATCACAGAAAGAAAATGATGTGCACTTTTTTGAATTTAAATGAGGAGTACTGTGTGGCAAACTGGTAAAACATTGAGTTGCCTCATGGAATGCTTAAGTAATTCCATACATGTACATTGTTTAAATGCCAAGGGCCATTGCCACATCTGTGGTTGGTTTTTTTTGTTTGTTTTTGTTTGTTTGTTTTTTTCTGTAATAATGTAATGATGGAAGTGATTCTCAACTAGAGTTTTGTAGGTTAAGACAATCATGAAATTAAAAGGTCCCTCTGAAAAAGCTCGGGATACACAATATCACTGATGAAATGAAAACTAATCTATAAAATGGTTAATAAATTCCATTATTAGGATTAATTTTAGGTGTACTTTATCAACACTTTGAAAGAAAATATTACCTACTGTTTAATTACCATACTATAGTATTTTCAGCAACATTCCAAAAGTAAATAAAAATTGATTGTGTGCCTATAACATTTGCATGCTCAAACAGTCCAATTTTCAATACTGTTTTAGCAGCTTTAGTTCAATTACTTTTTCCATTTTCACACTGACATTTTCCATGATAGTTGTTAGCCCAACAGAGCATTTCTTCCCTGTTTGAATGAAATTGGTTAAATTAATTTTAAGTTATTAGACTGTAAAGAAAAAAATTATATATTTTCTAATTACAAAACTCTGTAGTGTTTGGCTTGAATCCTGAATGGTAAATTGTGTGAGGAACCTACAACTATGCAATAACATTATTTTCTGGTTAGAGGCTTTGAAAACTGGTTTCAGAGGTAAACTTCATAAACCCCAATCTTATAGGCATCACTGAAATTTAAAGAAAACATTCTGGTTAAGAAAAAAAAAAGGAATAAAATTAGCATTTTTATAGTCATTACAACTTGAAAAGAAACTGAGATCTGCTACATGTGTATTTTTAATTTACTTTAATTTCCTTCTCCAGTAGTTTTGATTTTATGTCTGATTTTCACATCTGCTCCATGAAAATGTTCTATTCATCTTCTACCCTCTCCAGATGCAGTATCTGTATTTTTCAAACTGAGTTTTAGGTGTTTGTTTTAGCATAAAGAATGTTTGTTTCCAGAATATTCAGGAAGAACAGTGAAGCTGGGCAGCTATGAATTCAGACACCAAAATTCCCAAATGTTTTTTTAAATATCGCTATACCTGAATATTTTTTAAAATATGTTATATACCCAAAGCTGGTTTAAGCCATCTTTGTATCACTATAATAGTAATTGATAATGTGTAAAAATAAAGAATGTGTGTATTGCGTTTTGAGGTCATCAAGGAGAYTCTTTGCCTATCCTTTTTCTTTCTGACTAGCTCCTCTTTATCTGAGTTCCCCAATAACCTAAAATGTATTCTTCAGCACCTTGCATCCTGGCTTTTCTGCAGAGTATGCTAGTTTGCATCCCAGCTTCATTATAGGATATAATAGCTTCTCCCAGGTGCAATCAGAAAGAATTGGGAACATATATAAAGCAAGGGTGTCGCACAGACTACACCATCCCCTTATTTTTGGCAGGACTGAACCAATATCCTAAGTGTAGCTCATAGTATGGTGTGGAGGTACTCAAATGCTTCCAGTCCAGAAACAGTAGGCTGACATAACAAAATGACTTTTCTGGATCAGACCAAATGTGTGTTAGCCCTTCAGCCTGTCTTTAAGAAAATAGGAGATACTTAGGGAAAAGCTAAAGAACAGGACAAGTACGTAAGGTTATTTTCTCAGGCTGCCTTCCTTGGTACTAACAAACCTCAGTCAAGGGATTCCTGAACAAGATTAGGTAGTGATGGATCGTATCATGCAAGCCCAGTAAATCAGGTTATCATGAACTCTGGGTTTTCCATACTGCTTTTTATTGCAAACCCAAGGAAATTTAAAGGCTGATGAAATGGGCTGGTTTCATAATGCTTGAATGAGGCAAATTTTGTGTAAGAAAGAGGCATACATCTTTGAGGCTCATGTTTAAAAGTAACATGCCATCCACTACCACCCCCCCATCCCTCACCCCCAGATTTGTTTTGACTTGAGCCAGGTGGGGATTTTTATATTGAGAGTCTGAGAGAGGAGGCCAGATTCCCTCTACCACAGTCACTTACATTGTTTCATTAAAAGTGTAAGTATAAGCTCCAATTCAAACGTCTCATGAAGTGACATTAGAATATACTACATATTGAGTCATTGTTATTCCTGCCAAATTAAACATGTCAGTATTTTTATGCTATTTAGTGGATTCTAAGGTATGAGCAGAAAGGAAAAGGAGTAGGCAAACTTTCCTTTTGTCAGACATAAAGCAAAACCAAAAACCAGCTAACCCCTATGACAATTCCTTGGGTCTAGAAACTCTGATCTACTTCTTTAAGTATATTTGTAAAAAAAAGAATATTGGATTGCCTATAGTATATTTTCTGTGACTGCTATCAGGTCCTGGTGCATGTACTCTTGGGAACATTATATTGGACAGGGGGCAATTTTCCTTTGGTCATGTGATATAGACTCCTGAAAACAAATTCCTCAATCTGTACCTCAACAAAGGTCATTAAATTCATGGTCATTCTGAGCCCTGGAGCTCAAAAATATTTTCTTTGTGAAACTATAGCTTTTTTCTACTACACAACTTCACATTTTTCTTTTATATGATAGCTATCTCTGAATTTAAATAAACTATTAACACTGTTTACCATTCTTCCCCAGAGGCAATATGAGCTTGCAGAGCAAAATGCTGGCTTCAGTGTCTATGTTTCTATGTCCAGTTTTAATAAAATGACTACTTAACTTCAATAAATATTTTCTTAATACGTGTCTAGCATTCCTGAAAAGTAACAGGAGTCAAGCAAAAATTAATAGTGCTCTATAAAAAGCATGAAATGGGATTAAGATGTTTGGTACAGGAACTGTTACTAACAAATGTGATTTGTCTAATCTGCACATTTGATTTATTGTTGGATAAATCAGATGTAAGAGAGATGTGGTGAACTGAAATGGATGAATAAACACTCCAGTCTCTATATGTGTCTAACTTCATGGCCTGTATTTATTTAGGAGGCTAGTCCAGAGAATATAAAGTTGTTTTTCAACATTAAAATGTGTGGCTATAATATAAATGTTTGATGGATTGCAGATTTGTTTGATTTGTGCAGAAGGCAACTATCTGCATTCAGGTGGGAGGATGACAGTGTATATTGCTGAGCCAACAAAGAAAGCTTCGGCACCCCTATTCCTGCAAAAATTTTTTCCTCCATAAGCAGCTGAACTGACTCCTGTATGTCAGCATACAGGAACTCCCACACTATCTGTCAGTAATGGACAAAATGCCTCTAACTCAGGTCTCCTTTGTAACAGTGGCGAGAAAAGATTTCAGCCCACTTGTAAGCATCCCTTCCCATTATGTTAGAGATAATGTGTGCACGTGCTTTCCCACCTCTCCTCCTTCTCTCGCCCCCTCAACCCCGGAAAAATCAAACCCCAAACTCTAGTAAACATGCATGTACCATCTGTCATTTTTGGATGACAAGTTTCTGTGAATATTTTTAGAAAAG
>JAYKAV010000800.1:1419068-1504939 GCA_035582835.1 Phoebastria nigripes | reverse complement strand
AAAAAAAAAAAACAACCTCTTTTCTCCCCTCCATTGCTGCAGAAGTGGAAAGGTTGATACAAAAAGCATGAGGCCCCTGAGACCAMAGAGTTAGAATCAGAGTTAGAATCTCAGACAGAATCATAAAATCAAAGAATCATAGAATCATTTATGTTGGAAAGGACCTTTAAGATCATCGAGTCCAACCGTTAACACTGCCAAGTCCRCCACTAACCCRTGCACCAAAGCATCACATCTACTCGTCTTTTAAATACCTCCAGGGTTGGTGACTCCACCACTTCCCCRGGCAGACTGTTCCAATGCTTGACAACCCWTTCAGTGAAGAAATTTTTCCTAATATCCAATCTAAACCTCCCTGGCGCAACTTGAGGCCATTTCCTCTTGTCCTATCACTTGTTAAAAGATACACCGATTCTTCTTTCTATTGTTCTGGCCACACCTAAACTCAGGGATCCAGAAACATTTGCACACTCTTGGCTCTAGCCCCATCTTTCCTTTGCATTAGCACAGAACTATGTACCTATGTCCTTTTTCCATGGAAAGACACATGTATGGGTTAGATAACACCTGCGTGGTATTATAATATATACTAGAAAGCAGCTGTTCTTGACGAGCAAAGGAGCAGGACCTCAAAGCGTATTAAGGTATACGCTAGCTGGTCAGTGTAATTGCAATCTTTTTTCCCTCTAGTAATGATTTGTGTAGAAGAGAGATTTGGTAAACTGAAACACTACCATCTTAGCATCTTATTTGTTAAAGAAAGAAAAGCATGCAGTAATAGAAAGAAATATTTTCTATGATGAAACTGAAGTAGGTAAAATTTCTGTGGTCAAAAACTGGCTGATCCATGGTACTTGTAGGTAGGAACGGAAGAGGAAAAGTGGGAAAGAAGCAGCCCTGTGATGAAGGTAACTGATAYTGTACTTAATATTACCAAATACTTTTTCTAATTCTGAGCACCTCATCTCAAGAAGGGCATGGGTCAGTCAGAAGTTGCCATGAGGACATTTTAAACTAAGGATTTGAAAAAAATGTGTTTTAATAGAAACAAAAATAGACATTTTGAGAGAGAGAAAGAGAAAATAATGTTACAATTTTTTTTTAATAAACTTAACGATATTTAAGCAGTGAGGAATACTGTCAATTCTCTGCTTATGGGTAAGTGGTTCAAATCAGACATCGATGAAAATTCACCTTCTCCAATATATCCTGCCAGTGAAAAAAAGCRCAAAAGGCCTTTATAGAAATCTGTCTGCAAGTGGGAAAACCTGAATTTGATGCTTTTATTAGTGTTTTATGCTGTATTAGGTTTTTTATCAAAGTTATTAATTAAGTCATTAGAATAACTAATCATTTACTAGAGATTTTACAGGGAAATTTTGGAATTGTCCTCTTTCAATTTATTTAGATTATATCTATCTGAAATTATACAGAGTAATCTGACTTAAGGAAGGGGAATAGAATGACTAAACATAAACAAAATCTTTATTTTTTTCTTCTCTTGCATCATTCTGATGAATCTCTGAACTTTTACAGTACCGCATATTTCCCATGGCTGGCGCATGGTTTACAAGCCTTATGTTGTAAATATCACTTTGAGTGATAGTTTGCTCGAAAGATAACATCCCATTATAAAGTGCCATACCAGTAAAATGTTTGTGATCCATAACAACAACCAAAAAAGTCTAGTTTATCTGCCTGAAAACTGCAACCTGTTTCGCCCCAGAAAATACAAAATTAAATTGGAAATATTCATTCCTTTGTTCTAGGAGTATCTAGTGACAAAAAATCAAGTGGACTAAATCCTTTTCTGAATCCCTCCTCTTACCCTGTTTATTTCAGTCCTCAGCTATTTTTACAGTATTCCCTTCAACTGCTCACATGAGAAGAAAGATTTCTTTTGATACTAGACTCCTAGAGTAGTTAGAAATTTTACTACTGAACTACATCATAATCCGGGTGATTTTCCCATGCTCTCTCGGCTCTGCCATAATAGATCTTATCAGTTATGTAGCAGTAATGTTATACAGATCATCTGATGAAAGGTGAGATCTTAAAGGGGAAAAGTACAGCAATTTACTCTTACAAGCATGAATAAATATTACTGAATGTGCATAGCTATGTACTAATTGAGGTGTTACCATTTTACATAATGAATTTTCAAACAGAAGACCCTAAAACCTTTTAAATCAGGCTCTACCAACCAAAGGTAGATGTCAAAAATTGATGCACTTGGAAAAAAGAGTACAGAAAGAAATGAAATGGTGCTGTCAGAAGTGCTTACTTTTAACAAGGCCTTAAGCGGCTCTAGGAATGAACTCCAGTAGAAGTTTTAAATCCGAAACCCTGCAGATGGCATCTATGAATAAGGCTGTATAGAAGGGTATATTTTGATGGTTTTCTTATTATTTATTTTGAATATCACAATAGTAGAATTTAAAAGCTCTCTGAAGCCATTGTCTTATCTCAAAGCAGGAAAAAGAAGTGTGTTCATATATCGCGTTGTTTAATGCACTGTGTAATAAAGAAAACAGTCTTTGATGTTTTTAAGATTGTTTTTTGTTGTGGGTTTGTTTTTGGTTTTGGTCATTATGTCTGGTTCAAATTAACTTAATGATGCAATCCAAACAGATTTGGACTTCTGATTAAAACCCAGCCTAAAAAGTTGTGTTCAGACACGAGAACAACGGGAACAGAAGGAAAGACAATAGAAACAGTAATTAAGAAAACACTGTTCCCATAACCTCCAGAAGAGTTTCAAGTAACGATTTAAGGTTATTCTCCCTGTTGGATTGGAAAGATACCAAAGATATTTCTGACTCTAGGGATTTACTGCCAAAGTTTGAGGGGTTTATACTGTTTATTTATATGTTTTATTTTATTCTTTGTTTCTCTTAAGGTTATAATATATTATTTTTGTTCTAAAAGCATTTCATTAATTAATATGTTTGGAGTCCTTGAATTAGTAAGAAGGGGGTTTTTTTTGTAGGTTTGAGGATGAAAAGAGCAGGTAGATCTATCTCATATAGAGGGATATAGCGCAAAATGCCCAAACTCTGCTGTGCTCAATCCAAAACTGGAAACAATAGAGCCAGATTAACAATTTTTTTTTTTTTTTTTTTTTTTTTTTTTTTTTTTTTTTTTTTTTTTTTTTTTTTTTTTTTTTTTTTTCCCAATATGACTAGACTGCTTTTAGTTTGGAATAAGAATGCTGTAGTGTGCTCTGTAAATATATCAGCTTGGGTGCGTGCTAATTTATGCATCTTGTCCATTGTAGCGGTTTCTGTTACTTGGCAAAGTGGATGCTATGCAAATTTACACTCCCCATCATCTCATTGATCAAGAACACAAGGGGATACAGGCTAGATTTAAGCAGAAGGTAACACCTTTATTAAGCTAGTAGTGGGGAGGGACAGTTTCTGATAATGATTTGATGTTATTCTGCATGCGTCCTATCATACCAGAAATTCCAATGCTGGATTATGAACATTATTGATGTGACAAAGGAATTTCTTAATACATTCAATTAAAAATGTTTAAACTTCTGTTAACTTTTGTGCATAAAAATTTCTGACTACAGCCTGCTTCCATTTTTTTGTTTTTTTTCAGAGATTTATTAACAGAACACTCCCATTATGGTAGTGAGGGATGTTCCATGTGTAATTTGTTTAAAATAAACATTTTCTTTTAACACTCACCTTAAACATTATGGGAGGCAGAAGATTCTTTTTCTCACTTTCAATGGAATGTAGAAAACCTCCATTATACTCAAAAGTTAATAATCACTGTTGTCAGAGTTGCAATTTCTGACTCTGAAAACTGACCTGAAGGTCTTTCCACACATTTTCCACACCCAAATTTTTTTCTTTTTTTCCCTTTCATTGTCATGACAGCCATATTTGTATGAATACAAAACTTACATTAATACTTCTATGGAGGCAATGAATACCAGAAAGAGTGTAAGTAACTTAGCAGGGTTATTGTGGTCTATCACTAACAATCACATTTTGCCTAGACATTCAACAGCTTGATAAGATCTTTTAGAACTGCAGAGATCATGTACTCTCCACCTCATTTGTTGCCATTATCAAATACTATTATTTTACACTTGTAAGTTTCCTTAGTACCAGCATAACTACACATAATAACATTCGGCTGAAGAAGGCAGTGTGTGTTCACTTAAAAATAGCAAGCACTCTTCAGTAATTAAAGAATCCATAGTCTTTCTATTGTCCAAAAATCTCCCAAGTAAGGAAAATAAAATTCTCTCTCATCACCTGAACTTACCACTGTGGATGTGAGTTCATGTGCTTCATCCTAGATGTTTTCTTCAGTTGATTTACCATGTTTAACGACTACTTTCACTGAGCTTTCTTCTGAAGCTTGTATATACATAGATATTCAATTTACATTAGCAAATAAATATGTGAACAGAACTACACAAACCTGGAAATATCCAAGTTCAAAGAGACATTGCATTTCCATCAAAAAGTGAATCTCTATGCATCTAATTTGTGTTCATACTTAAGAATAATTCTGAACACTTGTATAATCCAAATTTTATTCGGACTTTTGAAACTATAAATATTCTCTTCTCCTATTTCAGTGTATTTATCTAACATTCTCTTTGCTGAACAATCAAAAGAGATTATCAGTTCCAATAGTCTAACATCTCTATAATTTCAAAGAAATATAATCTTATGAATATCCTTTCTCCTTGTTTAAATCAGGTATAACAACCCTCTTCTCTGCAGGTGAGTAAAAATGCATTCTGAAAGATCAGTTTAGAAAGGTCAGATATTAGCAAGTGAAGGTCAATTGTGGTAGTCTAGTTACTAACTCTGTTCATACTTTTCAGGCCAAATACATCATTTGAGAATTAGACAGTGATAGTTATTCAAATTTTCAGCATGATTCATTAAATATGTAAAGGAAAATTCAGAATTTTTAAAGGACACATAGCAGATAAAARTATGAAAATGGTAACACCAGAAGTTGAATTGAGGGGAAAAAGAATAATACATTAGATTTGAATTTTTGCTTTCCTTGCTCTGGTCTGATTAGGAAAATTTTTGAAATACTGCTACTCAAAGGATGAGAGAAAATGAAATAAGACTAATCAGACACTATGAAGATAAGTATTGTAAGTACATKTATTTAGATTAAATTAATAAAACTCTGAATGGTACCTGTTGGGATTGTTGCAGAAATTTGAGAACAATTGTCCAAAATAACTCCACAACAGTCAGTACCTAAGTTTAAAAAAAACAAAAAAGTCAGTTTGTTCATTCAGTATAGTTTCTTGTAGAATTTCAGGGAGAAACGCATGTGAAGTAGTTGCACATGCACAAAATGATTGTTCAAAGGACGTGATACAAATCTAACACATGTAGTCTGCATGTGCTCAGTGTTCATCAGAATGAAACACCAGGGCACAAACAATAGAGCAAAAACAGAATAACGTTCATAACTACTGGGCTGATGAAATGCCTTTTCCCTTTAAAATGAAAAGTGGTGAGAACTTGGCTTCCTGCAGAGTTTAAAAAGCTATATAGTTCCTATTTTAAGATCTTTTGAATTCCCCCATATTAGCAGAACAGCATATATTTGAGCCTCAGTATATTTGACAATCTGACACTTAGTGACACTTTTAAGATGTAAGTTTACACGATGAGTAAAAATGAAACCTTAAAGTGAATGGGTCATCTAAGACTTGATTTTCCACTTAGCTGTCATTTCAGCTTCTCACTTTAAAACACAATAACATTGACAATATCTAGTCATTTTTACTGCTTGTTTTAAGAAAAGTTTCTCTTCCAGATCTACAAAACCAAGTATTTGGTTTTTTTCAGATCAGTCAGGAWAACTCTTAATTTATAACAAATAATATAATAATAAAAACTCAGCAAAGGTAGATAGAAAATCAATAAGAATTCTATGTAAGACAATGTGGCTGCAAGTGAGCATGAAGTAGCTATCTCTGCGGAGATACAGGACCTAAGTTGAAGCTGGCACACATAAGAAAGTCTCACTTAAAGGTAGGCTTTGACCCCGTTGTATAATTTACACATTATTTAACTTGTCTAATTATCTTGGAATGAGTGGTCAGAACAGTTGGAAATGTTCAAATGGTGGCTTGAAATACAAAATAGAAGTTTTGTTCAACCATTCAACAAATATTTCTGTCACTGGAGTTGTTATTTACAAAACAGAAACATCATATTGTGTCATGAGATTACCATAAATACCCATTAGAGGATCTGAATTGTGAGTCTGGTTTACTGATTCATTACCTGCTGCTGGTGTAATGAGATTAGGTCTGATTCTATGAAGTTCTGATAGTAACTAATATGAGCTGATTTTTTTTCCCCTATAAAACAAGACATCCATGTGAAGGCATCCTACATAGGCCAAGAACCTTGACACTGAAGTCTCCCACCATTTCCTTAAAATGAGTATATCAGAGTCTTGGTCTCCAAAGCCAAAGATTTTAGATGCAGAGCAATAAAACCAGAAAAGAGTAGAGCACGTGTACTGAGTGAGACAAAGTAGATAACTGGTTTGAACAAGAGTCTGATCTTTGCCAACAGTATCCTCGCAGGGTGGACTTTGTCTTCCCACCCTGTCCCGCTGCCTTGCTTTTCAGTCCATCAGCTTTTGAAGGGCTTTCTAGGTTAGAAAACAACTCATCATTGTTCCATTCCTATCCATTCCCACAGGGGTCCAGAAAAATCTCCTTTCCATTACTCTGAAGTTTGCCTTTTGGGTCTGCTCTTCGTTGCAGCAAACCTTCCTCCTTTCTGCAGAGTCTGGAAACAACATAATGCTTATGGCTCCCTGCATGCTTCTCCGCTCGCTTGTCTTGGGCTATATTCTGGGGGCTGCTCTCAGCAGAGCTCACGCGCTTCCAAGAAAGAGGTAAAACACTGGTGAATTTCACAGAGGATTGCTTTGGGATCACATCACGTCATTTAGTCAACTATTTATTTTTAAGGATAATGCTTCCTGGTGTGAAATCTCTCTTTCATCTTTGTCCCTAGAAAAGCAGCCCAATGCCCTCATTTAAGACAATATAGTGAAAGTCAATGCTATGGGTTATTCCAAAACCCTTATTATGTTTTTATGGTTGTATTTTTTGAGTTTTCTCTGCTATCATTGCATTACTGCAAGGGTCTTTGTGGTTCTTTCCTTTGGCAATTTTATGCATATGTCATTACTATATGCCGTTTCCACTCAGATCTTTAGAAGAAAAAATGGGGTTTATTTTCCACCATAACAGTGTTGTGTTAGCAGTAGTGAATATAGTTGAAATTGTACTGTTACTGAACTCGTTAACTGTCACATTGCTCCTGAAAACACTTCCAGTTAACATAGGAGAAAAATAACACCTGTATAAAGAAATTAAGTTTTGCCCCCTCAGCTTGACTTATTCTATGATTCCATTTAAAATAAGGACATACCTATTTTCTTCAAAGAATGTAATCATGTAGGTAAAAATGTCAAGCATTTCAAAATTCAATAAAACAATTATATATGTAATATGTAAAACTGAAAAAGCTGAAGAAATCTGCATCAACTGGTTTTAGTTTTCAGAACTTTGAGATTCTATTTTTTGGGAAAAACAGAATTAATTTATTTCCTGTTAGCAGTCTGTAACCCTACTGATATAAACTTTGAAATATAAGTAATCATCTCAGAAAAAACAAGCAAAATTAAAAAATTGTAGAATGGTCTGTTTCAGACTATAGAATATATATAGAATTATATATGAAGCAAAAAAAAGAAAGTGTGTTGGTAGTAAAGATCTCTCTCTTCACAGAAAGATCACATTGCCCTTTTTAAATAATAATGAAGTATTAAATATTCACTTACACCTTCCCTAAATATAATCTTCTGAAAGGAATCTATTATCTGGATGAAATTTTTAAGTCAAGTTGGTTTTGGGACTCATTTTAAATTTTTTAAAATTCCTAGAGTAACGTATGAGAATTAGTAGATTATGCAAACAATTGATTCTATAAATTACTGTGTGACACAACAGTTCAATAAACAGCACCTAGAATTTTTCCGTATGTTGTAAAACTCTGCACCAACAGCATTGAACACCATCATATTCAGCATGAGCCCCAGCCACAYTAACAAACTGAGACCTCAGGTCAAGCCTCACTGAAATCAATAGAAGAGCCCCCCAGTTCTTCTCTGGGTTTTGTAGAGTATATTCAGGAAAAAGAGATTCCTCTCAGGGTTAGCCACAGAAGATGACATCTAACATGCTTTCAATGGTGAGTTTTATACGGATTGTCTGGTCCTCCCAATTCCTCTTAAGAGTATGGATAATTTTTGCAAACAATAGCTAATTACTTGCCTAACTGCACTGTTCTACAAAAGAAGCTCCTTAGTTTGAGCTCACATATGCCTGCTTGAGTATGTAAGCTCAGGGAAGTGAATAGGAAAAATACAGTAAGTTAACTTTTCTTCTTTACATTAGATATCAACACTTGAAGACTCTTAGTGGCTTTTACATGGCACGAAATGGCAATCCATTTCGTATTTTCTTGTTGTTTTAAGCAATTTGTAAAAAAAAACTATTTTCAAAAAGATATGAATGTTATTTTCTCTATTACCTAAAAGAAGTACATTTCTCCTCTGTATTAAGGAGGATAAAACAAACTGAGTATGTATTTCTGCAAGAGTACAATTGAAATTTAAAAGCAACTAAATAATTTCTTTACCAGATCTGATAGCTGAAGTTACTGAAGCTAGTAAAATTTAATTTGGAAAAATTTTCAAGAAATAAACTTACAGAATTTTAATATGAAGTTTATATTGAAACTGTGGGATCTGATGCAACCAAGGGACATTATACTGACAGATATGGTGCATTGTAAATCTAAATGAACTTTGTATTATCAAAACATCCTTAGTACAATCCAAGTTCATTGCATCAAGAGTTAATTCTACAGCACAATGGTATGGTCTGCTATCCATATTATATTAGATGTTTGTGAGTATGTTCAGAACGGGGATGGGAGCAGCTGTTTCGAGCAGACCTATTCTAAAAACTAATACTCATTCTCATGACGTAGTCAAAATATTTTCTGTCCTGGAAAATACATGTTTTCTAGGTTCCTACCTGGACTGGAAATGAGAACAGTTTTCATCAGCTTGCTTCACCTGAGGGCTTCTTGTAGGTACATGCATGTGGTTTTTTTCATGTGTGACAACAAGGGTTTGTGTGGGAGTATTTCTTGCCTGCAATTTGTACACACTGAGTTTCTTTCCACAGCCACAGCAGCAGAAAGGACGGTAATAAAGGTCTTCTTAATAAGTCACATAAAATGGTTTTCTCTCAGTTCAAATGGTTTTGATACAAATGTGAAACTCTGTTGACATCAGCTGAATTTCTTTCCTGTTCACTAGGGAATATGAAGAGGATTAGGTCTCCACATATTGGCAGTCACATATTCGTGCTCTCAAAAAGTTAATGTATAGATATCACTGTAAATAATTATCAAGACTTCAAAAGACTGTAAATCTCATGTTAAGACTTCTATATTTAATTTCATTCACTAGGCAAGAGTTGTAACATAGTATAAATTGTGCCAGATTTCTATTTTCGGTAGCACAAATTGGGTGGTTTACACTCGCTATAGCTCTGACTGAGATTATTGACAATGTATATTAAAGATATTTCTGTATACATATATATATGTATACACATATATAAAAAAAACATGTTAACTCAGGATTTGCCAAGAAGTAGCTAACCTGAGGATTGAACATGACATATTTCCTACACATATATCAGATCAACAGTCTTCCAGAATCAAAACAGATCACTCATGTTCCCTGACAAGCCTGAAAGTCAAAGTCTGTTAAGGTAGTTCCAATGAACTCAAGAATATATTTTTTCTGCATACTTGTGTAGTAGTTTCTTTAATCCAGTGCCCATTCAGTCAAGTTACAAACTCCAGAGCAGGTTACAAGGGAATACTGAGGGACTTTCATTTATGCTGCCACCAGACATAACTTTAATGCTGTTCTTGCATTTAACATCCTTCATCAGTTTACTGGAGCATGAGTCCTATAGCGTACCTCACTGAACTTACCAGTACCTAAGATAGAAATACATTTACAGAACAGCTCCCAAGAGATTAAAATGGAAAATCAGTTCTTTTATTGCAGATGTACTAATTTATAATGTACCATTAGTATAAGTTTTTCCATTAACTCACTGAACACACTAATAACGAAAAGGATGTGAATTGAGTTGTTTCTCCACTCCCCAGTCTTCTTTGGATATCTATTTCTGTAGCGTAATCAGATTTCAAAGCAAATGTTTTGCAATAGCAGTACATGATAAAATTATTTTAGAAACACATAATTGAAAGGTATGTTTCAAAGTCAAAGGGATTATTTTTTCACTATGATTCAGGAAAGCAAAGTTTTAATTGGAAGGATTTCATGTACCTCTCCTTTCAAGGCAGTTCTTGGTAACATAAAACATTTGCACACATTTAATCTTACATTGATCTAAGTCAATTTTTTCTGGTAAAGCTGATTTGAGATGAATTCTCAACAGAAATTGATGGGGAGAATTTGCAAAGACGGGAATTTCCTTTTTTTTTTTTTTTTTTTAATGAGAGATTAAATGACAGTAAATGAGAGATTGAATATCTGGGGAGTTAATATTGCAAATCACTGGAAGGTCATAATGTAAACAATTAGTAATTTGTGGTTACAGTGTATTATTCATCCAGTCCACTGGACAGTTCAGAGGAATTATCTGAATTTTTCCTTTGGAGATTATTTTTTCTGGAAACATGATTTAAGCAAAATAAATTAAAAAAAAAAAAAACCCAAACAGCAATTTGTCAGGTTTGCTTTTGTTTGAACTCTTTCATATAAAATAAGACTTCTATGTAATTTCTACTTTAGATTGCACTTTGTAAACAAGGAGTGAGGTTCATAAATATCACCCTCAATCCTTTTTTATTTTATATTCACACACTTTCTTTTTGGTCGGGCAAATGGACAACTAAAGAAGATAATCTGTGAATGCTTCTACTTTGTACTTTTTTCTACTTCTCTTACTCCTAACTACTTGGAAAAGAGTTGGAAACAAAAAATATCTTTTTTTTTAAATTTTTTTTACTTTTGTACTAATATCCTTCAAATTTCCATTTAAGAAAATAACATGTTTTCATTCTTCATTATTTAAAAAACAGTTCTTTAGGACAGCTTTGATTTCTCTAAAATTCTGTGGTACGAACACCAGACGAAGGTACCAGGAAGAATTGTTCAAAATTATCCTGTTTATTAGCTGAAAAGGCAGGAATAGAATTATGTAACCCAAGCAGAAAATGGATTTAGAAAGTTAAATATGCATTCATGGATTTTATCTTTATTCCCAAAATGAACTTCACTTATAGCTAAAAGCTAGTTATTTTTGGTATGAAAATAAGGAATAGAAGTTACATGGATATTTAAATTTAGCTAAAAGAGATATGTAATAATAGTGTGTAATAATGTGGTAATATCATGTTAGTTTGTTTTTTTCTTTTAAATTGTGACAAGGTAGATCACACAAGTCAATTTTTTTTTCAGCATTTTCATTTTCTCTGAAGAAAATGAGACAAATTTTCTTTCTGTTTTTAAGCTCATAATTTTAAGTCTGAAAGTCAAACTGAAAACTTCTAATATTTACACATTTTCCCATTCTGCTTGTGGAACACAACTGCTACAAGCTCGACCATGATATCTAAGGGGAAAACTCTCACAGTTCTAGCCCACTAAAGAAGTATTTCTTTTACTGACCAGCTGAGAACCTGCTGGTCTTTTTTAAAAAAGAGAAAAACTAAAATCCTCCCCAAATATAGTAACTTGATAGACAAGGCACCGAATGCTGATGATAACACTTACAAGCAACCTTTAAAGAGAGATTTTTCCTGCTTCTGGCCTTTTCTTTACATGATGATTTTCACTGAATTTTTACTTTTACACATAAAAAGTTAAACTGTTATTATATTCCTCTGTTACATAGCAGAACATAGTAGACTGGCAATCCTGTCATATTCTCCTTAATACCAGAGAATTATGTTGAAACATCTATCAAATAACCCTCCATGTTTGAAACAAAGTAGAAAATATTTTGATATAATATCAAGTAAGAGTGTTTGTTTGAAGAAAATTTTGTTATTTGTTTGTAGTTTGGTTTTTTTTTCTTTTTTTCTTTTAATAACAAAAAAAAAAGTCTTTATAAAAAGTATTGTGAATACAGACCAGTTCCAGACAGATTTAGCCCAAACTGTCTAAACAAAAATCTCTAAGGTTTTGGTTTGGAACCTTTATAGACTGAAATACCATATTCTGGATGAAAGCTGTTTGACTGAACTGAACAGCAAACTGCCTCTGTTGTCATACGGATACAAACAAACTGAAATGAGTTGCAGTAATGCAGCACTGTCATTCCATTAATTCCTTTTGAAAAAATGGTAATGTCCCATAACCAACTAGGAAAGAAACTTCAGCAGATCAATAAAAATGCATCAAGGTAATAACCACAGCTTCTATGCAGAATTAAGTGAAGAAAAATAAGGCACAATAACCCAGATAAAGTTTTTCTATTGAAATATTTGCACAAAACAGTCTTCCTTTGATATTTGTAACTATGCCAACTGTGAGGTGATATGAGGGACTGTAGTTTATTATTTTATTAGCTTTCAAGTGCTAAATTGGTAAGAGTAATCCATAGCTTATGCAAGAGAAATTACATTTTTTATGTATCTTACTCTGCTTGGTGGCTGAGAATCAATTTCACTGTGAGACTATAAATACTAGGACAAGATCCAAAATGTTTAAAAGGAATTTTTGAAAGAATAGAAAAGCAAATAGATAAAATTTCTCTTCAATAGAGACTTTTTTTTTCTCCCTAATGGAGAAATTTCTCCTCAATTGATAAAGTTTTTCCTGCCTCATTTTGAAGAGTTTTCAGATCTTTTACTTATTTGGTGATTTCACCAAATGGTTATTTATGTGGAATACAATTATAATTCAGCAAAATATCTCTACTAGCAATTACCAGTTTTACTTACAGCTTCTATAGCCACCTGCACAATTGCTGTCAAGAATAACAACCTTATTCATGTGGCATTTCAGACACTGTCCTTATCATATCTTAACAAATCTACTTTCTACGTAAAACTACATTCACATATCAATAACTTTTAATTTCAAGTAGTAAAGGAAAGTTAAAAAGATTAGTAAACCAAGTACTTAAATTGGACTTGAGAAGTAACATGGACTTGTATTCTTTACTTGTGAATTATTAAGTTTATATGCTTAACCGAAAAGCCCTGTTTTCTTCTTCTGTTTTGTCTTTGCCAGGGCAGCAAGCAAGTCACGAATGGTGTTAGTGTGTTATCAAGAATAAAACTGGAATACCCTGTCCTTGAAAAAAACATGTTTTATCACACTCTATTGGGTATTGTTTTCCCCTCATTTTGTATTATCTCAAGTAAAAGTCTACTCAACTCTCCACATGCACATGTAGCACACAGTGTTTCTAAAACAACAAGCCATGAATTTAGATTGAATCCATTTATTGCAATGGCTGTCCTGGCAATCTTTTCCAGAGTATGGTGAATATATGTTATAAAATAGTCATTACATATTTGGATAGAATATTAACATCCTTAATATTTAAATCTGAATAAAGTGTTAACATGTACGTATAACATTCTGCACAATACACCTTGGATGGCTTCCTTAAAGTCAGAAATAAAACCATGCTCCTTTTCCTTTACAACTGGTCATTCCTCTTTAAGCATTTTCCCAGGCATCAGGTATGGCATAAAGGATATACAGCATGTTTAGTCTGATTTTTTTAGTGCCATTGAGCACTAAACTGATGTAGTAATGAGTTAGAAGTGGCCACGAGGTCTTTGGCCGACAAATGACACAACATTGATTTAAGAGAATAATTTCAACCCCCTCCATTAGTATCCTGGCCTGGCTAGACCCCTGGAAGAGGTTATCCTTTGATGGAGAGAATTGCTGGCTAACACAGGTATACTACGACAGGTGGCTACATTGGGGTTATGTTAATCACCCCACATGCTCTTTTTTTCGATAGAAGTATAAGAAGGGCAAATAAAATCTTTTGGGGAAGTACAGCCCAGTGGGCAAGGTGGCCAGCTTGTTTTTTGTTACTTAAGTTMTCTGCTAAAATAAAAAGGGCCTGAAATGAAAGTGTGTGATACAGTGGCTTTTGGTCTTAGTTTATGGATGGAACTTAACTGTTAAATAAAGTAAACTGTCTGAATATGTATGTATCATGTCGTACCAAATTAGTGGGTAAAAAGATGAAGGAAGAGAGAAACAGATTAGGSTACAATAATATTTATTCTCTGTTTTTGGAGTTGTTTCCTATTTTGATTCATGTGTTGCCTTTATTAGTGTTTATTTTGACTATCTGCTAGAAGAGTTTATCAAAACATTCAAAGAAAAAGTGTTCCACCACAGACCCCATCTATCCTTGCAGCATGTCCACAGGGCCTTTCAAACAAGACTTGCCAAACCACTCTATTTTCTTGGTGCAGGTGATACTGAACAGGAACAGAGGAAGGTGAAAAAAGGCTGGCAAAAAAAGGACACTCAGGTACATTCATATTGTATGTAAGTGCTTCAGTGTCCCACAATGTGCAGAAAGCCCGTGGATTTTTTTTCTCACAGCTACCCTCCAGTAATATTGTCCTGTGTTCAGGCCAGTTATGTACCTGCAAGTCAGAAGTATGGCTGGGCAATGAATTTAACCTCAAGCTATCTGCAGTGCAGCTGATACAGCTTAGATAGAGTCAGATGGTACCCAGAAGTATAATAAGACATTAACTGAATCACTAGCAAAAAAAAAAAAAAGAGGAATGTCCTGTGTCGCAGGTTCTTAGCACTCAGAAAGAAGTGAAAAGTCTGATAAGAGACTCATTAAAAGAATTCTGACCCATTAAATTAAATAGAGCTGTGTAGGCAGAAAGGGCTGGTGACAGACTGTAGGAGTGGAGGGGGATTTTGGCTGCACAGGAGGAAAAGATCGGGAGGTCAAGAACCAGAGGTTCTGAATATTCCAGAGAAGCATACAGAGTCTGCAGTATTTAACCAAATTAAACGTAGATTTTTACTTAAAAAGTCAGTACTTTTGAAATTCCCAGCCATTTTTTCAAATTATAAATTGTTTATATGGTTTAAATAACATTTCAATAAGCATGGGACTTACGGTCCATACATCCCAACATCAGAAAGCAGAAAGCCTTCACCAGGAAGCAAAACTTCTCTGCTCTTGCATGGAGGGGTGGTTGTTGGTTTTCTGATATTGAATACTGAATTTTTATTTTATCTTCCTCTTTTCTTTGGAAAAAAAAATGTCTTTTATTCAAGCGGAAATTTTTAGGACAGTGTTGACAGTCATTAATACAACCGGGTTAAGTACAACTGGGTTAAGACCTATGGATCCAAATGTCATTTGAATCTATGCTTATGTAAAACACCTCAAAAGTTGGAAAAGTAAAATTCTCCAATTCTATAAATTCTCCAATTCTCTAACATTCAAACCCCTTTTGCTGTTCTGTACTTACTCATATTTAAGTTTAGTTTAGAAAGTTGGTAAATTATCAAAAAGTAGCTGAAAATCCTATAATAATTTGATAATTTCCAACATTTATACTAAAGACAAATTCTTTCAAATCATTGGCWGTTTGCACTTTTTACAGAATTTCTTAGAAGCAGGTGAGTGATTTCTAGATCAAACGCATAGCAAAGATGGGGATTAATTCTACCCATCTTTAACTATCTGCAAATAAGATGTCTTTTGTAAGAAAGTTACTTATCCTACATAGAGCTTCAGGCACCTATATGTTCCATTTTCCTTGGCAATGTCCTTTTCACTTTCTATTGGCATAGAAAGATCTGAACTACTAGGTAAGAATAAATGACTTACTTAATTTAAGTGGTTAAAAGTAAATTATTCCCAGCCCGGGTTGCTGCAACAGCTAGAAAATAAATAAAAGAAATGGATAAATGAGTCTAGCTAAAAAGGTTGATTTTGAAAAGAAGTTACACTGTCCCCAGTCATAAATCACTCCTATAATCCACAACAGTTCTACTGAAATCAACAGATTTTAAGTTTACAGCTATAAGTGATATCAGTGTGATATCAATTAAACATAAAGGTGGTACCTAATTTAAATGACAAACGGGTGCCTAAGTAATGTTAGGATCTCATAATTGCATATTGCAATTTGAATGTTAATTGATTAGTAGATTGTATTGGACAAAAGTAATTTGTGATTTATTGCAGTGTTCTTTTACTAGATTTGTTACCTTACCAAGAAGGTTTTTTTAAGTGAATCTGTTTTTTTTTTTTAAATTTATATATAACAGAAATTATATCACCTCTTAAATCTATATAGTGCAGAACAAATCTTAACCATTGTAATAAGACAATGAAAACTGCTTATAGAAAAGCACAGCTTTTAAATACAATGGTGCTAATGCACTCTCCTGTAAAAAACACAGAAAGAAGTTACATTAAATTTCTGTTTGTATTAGACATTTCTGTCTCAATATAGCTTGGATGATTATTTAAGATTAAAAATAGTGCTATAATTTCTACTTTTAAAAACCTCCCATGAAGGCACACATGTAAAAGGCTTAATGTGCCATTTCATTGAATTTCAGATGCAGAGGTTTGGGTTTAATTCTAAGAATCTTATTCTGCAAGCTTTTTTGTTTTTTTCCTTGAGGTTTGAACATCTGAAATTGCTAATGAAGCATCAATGCTAGTCCAGCTTTGACGATAAATGCTGCTGAAAACAGTAAACCAAGGCCTTTCTGAGGATAAAATGCCCCTGAGTCCTTAAGCCCCAAGTTCTAATGGCATGTAAACATTCAGATTGCCATGTCTATCTTAATCTGTGTTAAATGAATTCAGTATCAGTGTTCCCACGGCTGTATATAACAATGTGATTATTAATTCAGTAATACTATATTTTTTGTTATGTCTAAGACAGGTGTATTATGTGGGTAGGATTAATTTAGCTTAACATTAAATATCTGAAATGTAAGCATCCACAGCATTGCCCAGATTATTATTGTATCTACAGGTTTTAATTTTACCATTATACAATGTAATATTTTGGTTGTAACTTTACTAACTTTATATAGAAATCTTTACAGAGGAAACTTAATATTATCTTGGATTAAGAATGTACTGAGAAACAAGGTAGATTCAAATTTACAATAGCAGGAGTTCAATTTTCAATTAGTACCTTACACTAATTAGATATGTTACTTAATTTATTTCTGTAGGTTATGTGCTTTCACCTGTGCTGCTCTTTCTTCATTTTTTAACCTTATCTGCAGCACAGCAGAGAAATCATCCCACTTTAAGGCTTCTTTGTTGGAAGATAGAATGTAAATTAACTGTAACTAATGTCTCTACATTTCTATTATGTCAAATTGAAATTAGTCTTAAAAGATAAGAACAAATTCCCTATCCAGAGAAACTTGTTATCAGTTCCTAACACTTTTTTATGAATAACCAGATCCTGTCTGCTTTTTGAATTTGATTCTTATTTTTAACTCTGATATTTATGTACATAATATGTAAATGTGACTTTTTGGAGAATTATCTCTTGAGTTATATATACAGGAGAAATTCACAAATTCCCTAAGCTATCCCAGTGCCTGAGAAGTCTTTYAATTACAAAATCATTTCACCTGGTTACAAAACTGTGGTGCACTAATTTTCCTATAGAATATTAGACCTGAAGTGTCTTATTTTCCACCATCTATTTAAATTTCCCTTTGTTTAATGCTACTGGTCAGTTACTATCTAACCCTTTYTGGGTATTGAAACTATAGCCATCCACAGGACCTGGAAACCATTGAAAGGTTAAGTACTAGCCTGATCATATATAAAAAAGTATATAAAACAGCCTTTGTTCAATGTTTATTTCTGAGGTACATCAGTTCTGGATTTATGATCTCCACTGGTGGTTACTGCTGTCTGGCATTCATTCCTGGGATCTCCCAACCCTCCCATTGACCTTGCTGCTGCCCCAACTCCTTAAATCATTCCTGGTGTTGCCATGTGGACTTGATGACACTTCCCTTGGCTTATGATCAGGCTCTTATTTTGCTTTCTGTGCCATTTGCTCCTCCAGTGTCTCCAGTTTAGCATGGTTCTTGGCCATGGTATGTGCCCAGAGCATTAACCTCTCCAGCTACATGTGTGCTAGCAAATTAAACAACTCCACGGCTGTGGCCTCAGTGTCAACCAGCCCATACCAACACTATTCCTCCCTCTTATTCACAAAAATAGGATAGTCAGATGTAAACCACCTACTGCATTATGAGAGTCTCCTCACTTGTGCAAACTCTCAAACTGTGCCTTGAAGTGATGCCAAGGACTGTTTTAGTTTAACAGTAAAGAGAATTGAGTTAGAGTGCCCGGGTAGCTAAAGGGTGGTGGCTAATACGGATATAGCCTCTGCTGTGTAACCTCATCTTATCTCTGGTTTTAGATCTGGTATCAGTCTCCAAATGTTTTACTCTGGTCTTCATCGTCTGGTCAAGTGCCTGAGTCCCCCTGTACCTTCCCAGTGACAGTCATAGTTACAGACCTGCCTCTAGACCTAGGTGCAACAGTGATGTATTTTGATTTTTGTTTATTTTGGCCTGCCAGAGCTGTTCTTATTTCTTTATTCATCTACCAATAAGGCAGTTGTAGCATGCAGAACGCTGTAATGTAGTCTTATTTTCATAATAGAAATGTTAGTCAATCACTCCAGCTCTGACAGCATACAGTTTACAAACCCTCAAAAAACACTGCCATTTTTTAAGCCAATATTAAAACTTTTACAGACTGTTTTCACATCATATTTTTACTCTACATATGCTTTTTAAAGCAAAAATAAGTTGTAAGACTTCTTTTGTATAAATTCAGACTTTTTTTCTCCACCCTGAATCTGCTGCAGTAGAATCATAGAATCATAGACTGGTTTGGGTTGGAAAGGACCTTAAAGATCATCTAGTTCCAACCCCCCTGCCATGGGCAGGGACACGTTCCACTAGACCAGGTTGCTCAAAGCTCCATCCAACCTGGCCTTGAATGTTTCCAGGGATGGGGCATCCACAACTTCTCTGGGCAACCTGTTCCAGTGCCTCACCACCCTCATAGTGAAGAATTTCTTCCTTATATCTAATCTAAATCTACCCTCTTCCAGTTTAAAGCCATTGCCCCTTGTCCTACACTACATGCCCTTGTAAAAAGTCCCTCCCCAGTTTTCCTGTAGGTCCCCTTCAGGTACTGGAAGGCTGCAATAAGGTCTCCCCAGAGCCTTCTCTTCTCCAGGCTGAACAACACCAACTGTCTCAGCCTTTCTTCACAGGAGAGCTGCTCCAGCCTGCTGATCATCTTCGTAGCCCTCCTCTGGACCTGCTCCAACAGGTCCATGTCCTTCTTATGTTGGGGGCCCCAGAGCTGGATGCAGTAGTCCAGGTGGGGTCTCATGAGAGCAGAGCAGAGGGGGAGAATCACCTCCATCAACCTGCTGGTCATGCTTCTTTTGATGCAGCCCAGGATACAGTTGGCTTTCTGGGCTGCGAGCGCACATTGCCGGGTCATGTTGAGCTTCTCATTAACAAACACCTCCAAGTCCTCCTCTTCAGGGCTGCTCTCAATCTATTCTCCGCCCAGCCTGTATTTGTGCTTGGGATTGCCCCGGCCCATGTGCAGGACCTTGCACTTGGCCTTGCTGAACCTCATGAGCTTCACACAGGCCCACGTCTCAAGCCTGTCAAGGTCCCTCTGGATGACATCCCTTCCTTCCAGTATGTCAACTGCACCACTCAGCTTGGTGTCATCAGCAAACTTGTTGAGGGTGCACTCAACCCTACTGTCCATGTTGCCAACAAAGATGTTAAACAGCACAGGTCCCAGTACCGACCCCTGAGGAACACCACTCGTCACTGGTCTCCACTTGGGCATTGAGCTGTTGACTGCAAAATTTGAGTGTGACCATCCAGCCAATTCCTTATCCACTGAGTGGTCCATCCGTCAAATCCATGTCTCTCCAATTTAGAGACAAGGATGTCGTGCGGCACGGTGTCAAATGCTTTGCACAAGTCCAGCTCTTCCCGTACCCACCAACCCTGTAACCCCGTCATAGAAGGCCACCAAATTTGTCAGGCACGATTTGCCCTTACTGAAGCCACGTTGAACCAATCACCTCTTTATTTTCCAGGTGCCTTAACATAGTTTCCAGAAGGATCTGTGCCATGATCTTCCCAGGCACAGAGGTGAGGCTGACTGGCCTGGAGTTCCCTGGGTCTTCCTTTTTTCCCTTTTTAAAAATGGGGGTCATGTTTCCCCTTTTCCAGTCAGTGGGAATTTCACCAGACTGCCACGACTTCTCAAATATGATGGATAGCGGCTYAGTAACTTCATCCGCCAGTTCCCTCAGGACCTGCGGATGGATCTCATYGGGTCCCATGGACTTGTGCACCTTCAGGTTCCTTAGATGGTCTCAAACCTGATCTTCTACAGTGGGCAGTTCTTCATTTTCCCAGTCCCTGCCTTTGCCTTCTGCAGCTTGGGTGGTGAGGCTCTAGCGCTTGCCGGTGAAGGCTGAGGCAAAAAAGTCATTGAGTACCTCAGCCTTCTCCATATCCCGGGTAACCAGGTGTCCTGTTTCCCTCTGGAGAGGGCCCACATTTTCCCTAGTCTTCCTTTTATCACCAACGTACCTATAGAAGCTTTTCTTCTTGCCCTGGACATCTCTGGCCAGATTTAACTCGATCAGAGCTTTAGCCTTCCTAACCTGATCCCTGGCTGCTCAGATAATTTCTCTGTATTCCTCCCACACTACGTGTCCTTGCTTCCACACTCTGTAGGCTTCCTTTTTGTGTTTCAGTTCACCCAGGAGYTCCTTGTTCATCCATGCAGGCCTCCTGGTGTTTCTGCCTGACTTCCTCTTTGTTGGGATGCATCGCTCCTAAGCTTGGAGGAGGTGATCCTTGAMTATTAACCAGCTTTCCTGGGCTCCTCTTCCCTCCAGKAATTTATCCYATGGCACRTTACCAAGCAGATCCCTGAAGAGGCGAAAGTCTGCTCTCCTGAAGTCCAGGACAGTGAGCTTGCTGTGCGCCCTCCTCGGTGCCCTAAGGATCTTGAACTCCACCATTTCATGGTCACTGCAGCCCAGGCTGCCCTTGAGCTTCACATTCTCCGCCAGCCCCGCCTTGTTGGTGAGAACAAGGTCCAGCATAGCACCTCTCCTCGTTGGCTCCTCTACCACTTGGAGAAGGAAGTTATCATCGATGTATTCCAGGAACCTCCTGGATTGCTTATGCCCTGCTGTGTTGTCCCTCCAACAGATATTGGGGTGGTTGAAGTCCCCCATGAGGACCAGGGCTTGTGAATATAAGGCTGCTCCTATCTGTCTATAGAGGGCCTCATCTGCTCTGTCTTCCTGGTTGGGTGGCCTGTAGCAGACCCCCACCATAATGTCACCTGTCCCTGCTCTCCTTTTAATCCTGACCCATAAGCTCTCGGTCGGCTCCTCATCCATCCCCAGGCAGAGCTCCATGCACTCCAGCTGGTCATTGACATACAAGGCAACCCCCCTCTTTGTCTCCGCTGCCTGTCCTTCCTGAAGAGCCTGTATACCTCCATTCCAACACTCMAATCATAGAAGCCATCCCACCACGTCTCCATGATGCCAATAAGATCGTAGCCCTGCAGGCGTGTGCACATTTCTAACTCCTTTTGTTTATTCCTCATGCTATGTGCGTTTGCATAGAGGCAGTTAAGTTGGGCCCCCATTGAAGCTGACTTTCTGGCTGGAGTGGTTGGAATTCCTTTGTGCTGCTCTTCAGGTGCTCTCCTGCCGACCTGTGATCCTTCTCCAGGCTCGGGGCATCTATTGCTCACACTGGCATCAAACTGGTAGGAGTGGGATGGATTGAGGTTCCCCTATGTAGTAGTAGTACATGGTTACGAGTACTGTGTGTATAGTTACTAGAACTATGTAGCAGTTTGTAAATGACTATGTTTGTAAATTACCAACACTAACAGATATGTCTGTTAGGAATGGCAAAAGAATCTGGGAATAATCCATGAAAATGAATGGAAAAAAAAAAAACCAAAAAAGAAATCAGATCAGATCAATGTTATGAAAACTATTATTTGAAAAAAAAAAAATGGCTTCAGTTAGTAAAGTACATTATAGTAAATGAAATTTATAGCCTGTTTTAAGTCATGTGACCCAACTGGTCTTCCAGTTTCTTGATTGCATAGCAGTTCCACTGGAAATGTGATAGATGTTTTGTTTTTGTTTTTTTTAATAATAGTTTTCACAACATTGATCTGATCTGATTTCTTTTATTAAGGGCATTGTCCAAATGCCTTTTAAACACTCACAGGCTTGACCTCTCTAGGAAGCCTGTTCCAGCATTTGATCAGCCTCTCAGTAAAGAAATGTTTCCTAATGTCCAGCCTAAACCTCCCCTGGCACAGCTTTGAACCATTCTTACACATCCTGTCCTTGGAGCACAGTGGATACTCCACTTCCCCTCCTCAGGAAACTGTAGAGAGCAATAAGGTCGCCCCTCAGCCTCCTTTCCCCCAAACTAGACAAGCCCAAAGTCCTTAGCCACTCTTCATAGGACATGCCTTCCAGCCCTTTCACCAGCTTTGTTGCCCTCCTCTGGACACATTCAAGGACTTTCACATCCTTCTTAAATTGTAGGGCCCAGAACGGCACACAGTACTCAAGGTGAGGCTGTACCAATGCTGAATCCAGTGGGATAATCCCCTCTCTTGACTGGYTGGTTATGCTGTGTTTGATGCACCCCAGGATGCAGTTTGCCCTCCTGGCTGCCAGGGCACACTGCTGGCTCCTATTGAGCCTGCTGCCRACCAGCACCCCCAGATCCCTTTCTGCAGGGCTGCTCTCCAGCCACTCCTCTCCCAGTTTATACTGTGCCCTGCATTACTCCGTCCTAGGTGCAGAATCCGGCATTTGGACTTGTTGAATTTCACCCCATTAATCGTTGCCTAATGCTCCCATCTATCTAGATCCCTCTGCAAGGCATCTTGTCCCTCAAGAGGGTCAACAGCACCTCCCATTTTGGTATCATCAGCAAACTTGTTAATGGTGCATTCAACTCCTGCATCCAGAYCATTGATAAATATATTGAACAGGACTGGCCCTAGAATTGAACCCTGAGGAACACCGCTGGTGACTGGTCGCCAGCCAAATGTAGCCCCTCTCACTGCAACCCTTTGAGCTCTGCCATTCAGCCAATTCGTCACCCAACGCACCATGAACCCGCTCATACCACAGTTGGACCACTTGTCCAGAAGGATGCTGTGAGGGACAGTATCAAAAGCTTTACTAAAATAATAAGAAAATGTATATATTTTAATGAAGAAATTCATGTAAGTTAAAGGCAATTGAAAAAGAATTCAGAAATTATATAAATTTTATTTTGACTCCTAGCTATTATAACTACTGTTTTTGTTTATTTTTCCAAAGGTAGTTATTCATCCACATGAAAATAATGTCTTCCTTTTTTGGAATCCAAAGTTTACTGGTGCGTACTTCAAAAAAAAAGAAAACAGAAATTTTAGTCAATATTGTTTTTCAGGCTTGCTTCGCCATTAGTCCATGTGAATGGTAGTCCACAGGTAGCTAGTACTGTTAAGCAGATGGAGTACACAAAAGATTGTAGACTAAATGGGCAAGCACTGACAGCTCTTGCAACTCACTGAGCCATTTAAGATGAGCAATGAGTCAGAGCTGGAGTCCTACTGAGAAAGATCAATAGTGAATGCATTATCATAGTTATTTCCAATGACAGGAATAATAATGCAGTATTTATTTCTGGCACAAGGTTGTTTCAAGCATCATTTTTTCCCCTCACATGATTTGGGATGTACCTCATTCTAGTGCAAAATAGAGATATCTCACTGTGTTTAATGCTATGATTCCACTCAATCTAGTTACTAAATACATTTTTTTCACATTATGTTGGTTAATTAAACTTTCTGTGAAGATTGTGGTAATTGAGTGTAAGGCTCCCATTAACATCAGTAAGACTGCAAGGCAGCAATGTAGCCTTCTACAGTTTTAGCACTCCTCTCTGTGAAATAAAGGGGAATAAACAAACAACTAGCCTGCGGCTTTATGTCAGCTGAAACACAGAAAAAACAGGTAAAATGAAAGAAATCAAAAACATTTCTCCTAACCTAGGAAAGAGGCTATCTGGAGAGTACAAGGACAATAAAGCTAGGAATAATTCAAATGTTCCTGAAGGGATGAATTTTTGCTCACTTCAGCCTCTATGGTCTTTAATCTGTTGACTTTCACTAAACTCTTTAGATCCTAAACCTCTTTGACACATTGCCACTTTTTTTTCTTTTCCCCACTAAGCCATCATGAATACCCCATGCCAAAATATAAATTGGCAGCTAGTTTCTTATTTTCTGTGTAGTAAAACTGCTTCAAGAAAATTATCTAAGAGCCTGTAAGGAATGAAGTCAAAATCATAACTAGAATTAAAACTGAAGGCTTTCTAGCTTCTGGTTCTGTGATCCTGTATATATTTATGATCATCTAAAATAAAGCATCCTTCATATAAATATCTGGAAGTGCACTTTACCATTTAAAGTTAACACTTCAAGTTTGGAAAAAGTACTCAACACCTCTTAATTTTTAAAACCCTAATGGTTTCTTTATATACGTTCTTCAGTAAATTTTGAAACACAACTTTGCTTTGACATGTTTATTGTCAATTGTCTTGATGTGTTTATCGTTAAGTGTCAACCCCTTGTCACATTGGTGCAATTTCTTTTACAACTTATCTGTTCATTCCTTAGGAAGTGTTTTGACTTCCCATAAATTGGGGGTTACTTTCAAAGATTTATATATATATATAAAATAGCATCTAGAATATTACTTAGGAAGAAGCTCTGTTTATACCACTACTTCTTCACCCATCTGGTTTAATGTTGTGATCAGGAATTTCAGACTATCAACTAAAGTAGGATAAAGAACAACATTTTTTTAATTGATTCTCTGTTTTCTCAAGCCACTTGCCTCCAAACTTTTTGCTTTTCTCCTGATTCTTTTAGGTGGAATCTTCTTGTTTTAACAAACCTAAACAATAAACCAACTGTGAGACTGATCTTCCTTCCATTTAAATTTGGACATTCTTAGCACTGCTTTTATCAAAACCGTCAGAACCTGTTGGCCACCACAATTTTTTAAGCTTCAGCCAGATTAGAAACTCTGCCTCTGCCATTGTTACTTGCAAATTGGATGGATGAGGGAAGGAACTGAAAAGGGGATTGCTCATTCCCGATTTATTCTATTAATTCTGGGCTATATTCAGCCAGATAGGCAGAGATGAACATTCAGGATAGTGGAGAATAGCAATATATTATTAGTTAAGAGTGCATCTTGGAAATCACAAGGACTTAGATCTTTCTTAGATCCGGCAGGTATTTGGGGAAAAGAAATTATGAGCACGTGCTTCAACAGAAAGTACAAAGTGGATTTCCAGGTTCTACTAAGCCAGTTCTGTTCTCCAGTCATCAAGTGGTACAAGAAGAAAACTTGTTCCTGAAGTTTTCTTGAAAATGTGCTAAGTGCTTTACAAGCACGCTGAGAAAAATAATCTAAATTTATTATTTTCTAATGAATTAACTCTTCTGATCTCATATTTTTCCAAGGAAAATACATGCCTTCTGAAGGCATAATAGTTATAAATAGAAAATCTTCCTTTCATTTTAGTGAACTGAAATGATGATATCACCTAACAATCTTACATTTTTCAATGAGTTACATTCCAATTTTAGATAATTCAAATTTGGATATTGCAAGGTATGGCATACATCTACTGAAGCATAGACAATGGGTAGGCATTCCATACCCCTGAATAATTTTCATAAAGAGATACATTTTAGGCATAATAAGAATTTATTCTTTATATATTTATTAAGATATAATTTCCTTGAGAAGACTCTGAATTGGAGGGTAAGAGTTGTGAATTTTCAATATAGAGGAGGGAAATGAGGCAGCACGTGSCTAGCAGTTGGATAAGTCCAGTAGCCCCTGCTTCACACATAACGGCCATGGTTGTTGCAAAAAAATAAGTGCTGAAAAAGCTCATGACTACCAGAAGCTACTGCTTTGTCCCAGATGGCATCACCCACAGGAGATAAAATTCCTGAGTGATTCACCTCAGTAACCATCCTCTGGGTGCTGACTTTCCACCTCAAGCTCCCTGGCCGGAGACTTCAGGTATTTGCCTAATCTTGCGTGTCCCAGAAAGTTACTGTACTCTTCCGGAAAGCAATTACTTTCAGAAAATGTTAATATTATCGGTTTTCTTAACTTACACCTTATAAACAGTCAAATATTAATATCTGTAGGAACACACAGAAGGTCACATAAACCTTCAGACAATACTTTTTGAAAACGGGGAATACTTTGATGTTTGCCTGCTTGACAAATACTCTGTGTTATTCAAGAAGGAGATATACTTCTTCCTGAGRTAAATCCAGCTGCCTGTTCTGCACTGAATTAAGCCATGAACTTTGGAGCAAAACAATAAGCTTGTAAACATGTTAAATAAAGGTCAACATCTACTCAGATGTTCCCTCTGACTACTACACGGTGTCAGGTAACAAGATTGTGTAGGTTCAGGCAGGAAATACTTGTTTGCATGTATTACTAAAATTTTGAATAGAAACTGTGATACCCTTGTATCTATCAGATATGAATTATCCCTTTAACTCTGCCACTCAAAAGCTCCTTTCGATATATTGTTCTTGTTCGTGTTGCTCAGACTCGATTCCATTTTCCCATGCACTCTGCCAGACTGTTTTTCTCAATCATCAAATGCAAGACAAGTGGTTTAAATAGCATTTGTAAAATGATATGTCTGCTTAACTCTTTGAATATGTCACCAGGTATAAGTATCACATGGCCAAGATCTAGTGTCTGCAGTTAGACATATGCTTCACTTTTTTCTGCCTCAAATCTGGGCTTACCATCACACAACCATGAACAAACTCAAGGTCTCCTCCACTGTTTCCTGTTACTTCACCCAGAAGGATGCCTTTTGTCCTTGCCCAAGCAATGGTCTATTGCCTCATATGTGAATAATGATACAAAAATCTGCAGATTTTCTAGAATCAAAAGGTTAAACATTCTGAAAATCTTACTGTTAAATGAGTGATCCTGGATTATGTTCAATAATTACAGCAGACTGACCTACCGCTATCATCAAGTCTGAGAAACACACATAGTATCTAAGAAGGTTGACCAAAGCTAACACAACACCCGGGTATGTCTTTTGTCTCAAATCTAGAGGCAAACAAGTTTCTGAGGGACCACAGGCATTTTTAATATCTGGGGGTTGAAACAAACATGATCATCAATCTTTTTTATATACTCTTCAACAATTCATTTGCAGTAATTCAAAGCAGTTGTTAAAAGTTTAATTAATTTGGTGACTTCTGAATATTTCCATTGAATGAATATCAAGATCAAAAAAATAAACCCTGGAACCCAATTATGGCAAGTAATTAAGAAGATGTACGAAGATTGCAGTCCTGATGTACTTGTTATGCCAAATAACACAGGATTTTCTAATCTGCAGCCATTTTAGCTTTGCAGCTATTTATCAACTACATATCTGATATACATATATGTATTTAAATAAATAACTGCAGAAAATAAATACAAAAAGGTGTTTGATGTGCTGAATTATGTTTATTATGAGTAGTATAATATATTATATATATAATATATATTTTATTACTCTTTAATATTACAGTCTTTTCGATTATGTCAATATTTTTAGGTTCCCTAGGGGTTTTGGTCCGTTCCACTCATTTGTCCAACAGCCCAATTATTTCTACCATAGTATGATAGATGGCTATATTTCAGAATTTTCTCAATGAAGAAAAGGAAATCACAATAAAATCTTGCAAAACTACTACAGAAAAACTTAATTAAATACATATATTTTATTATAGATATTGTAGCRTACTGAAGACCAGACCACCATCTTCTTCAAAATGGTAAAGCTGGCTTCTGGCCATAGCGAAACAACRTGAATGATTTTAATCTTTTCTACTTCAAATCATGTAAAAGAAGTTCATGAAATTAAAATAAGACCTGAAATTTTAATATAAGACAATAAGGATATCCTTTTTTATTTTTTTTCTTTTTGCTCTTGTTGAAAATACTAGAGCCTTTCAAGTAAATCAACATCAGTGGCATGTTGTACCACTGCAGCTTGATCAGTTACTAAAAAGCAAAGAATCACAAGACAGAGGGAAGATACTTCTTTTAATTAGAAAACGCATTTCAAACATAATAAACTTTGAACTGATCAGCTGAAACACTAAGAAAAATCAATAATTCTCTTAGTATCTTTCAGGTGAAAAAAAAAAAAAGATGGCATTCTCTGCCCCTCACACACACACTACCTGAGACCATTTAAAAAAGACCTACACTTACTTTGTACTTAATTCCTTTGAGAGGTTTGTCAGACATTACAGCTTACTTCTGAAGTAATTCTGCAAAGTGACCAAGTGCCCCCAATTTTAATGGACTGTATCAGCCTCACAGGGATTGTTACTGGAACATTAACTTGTCCCTTTTAAAGCCACAAACTGAAAAGGCACAGTATTTGCTGACTTTCCAAAAGAGAACAATGTAATGTTTTCCCATAACCCAAAACCCAGCATTCAATTCACACAGGAAAATTGTAGAGACAACTTCACCCTTTTCTGGATGCTAAAACTGAAGCTGAACAGCTTCACAATCTCTGTTTGCTGAAGATGCTGAATGTGTATTTATAGCCATTAATAGTTCTTCACCAGCAGCTCAGAATAATGAAACTCGACGGCTTGGGGTTGTTCATTTTCAGCTACCATGAAAAATCACAAGGATCTCATCCAGTTTAGCTGGTGAAGTACCAAGTGCTTTTTGCCAGATATCAAATAATCTCAAACTCCATAAAGCAAACAGAAATGTCTGAATAAAGATTTGTATACCATAACTCAAAAGACCATTTAAAGATTAACTGGTAACTTAATAATCACAAAGAAATTTGAATTTGATATAGAATCCTTTAAAAGAAGTAGCATGAGCTCCCCAAAAGAGTATTCCGAAAACAGAACAAAGAAAAATATTTTACAGAAAAATGTAAAACAATCCTTTTATAACCTCTCACTCTTAGTTTTTTTTGGTTTTTTTAAATTGACTAATTATTTAACTTAAATGAACTTCCAACACACAACAGCAAATGTCTTATGCGCTAGTTACTACACTGTAAAAGAAAACAAGATTACATCATTTTACCCACAACTACAATGAGAGGTTTGGCAGGAAACTTTCTGCCACACTGAAAAAAGTAGATCAGGGAAACAGAAGTTTAAAAGGAAAATATTGGAGACGCAGTATTTGGGAAGAATTATTCTGGCAGGTAAAAATTACACAAAGTATGATTTTTTGCTATAGATACTATGCAAAATCGAAGTCAGTAAATGAAGTAAATTTCTCTCATCTCCTAAATGTAAACCTATGAATTATGACAGAATCATTATGTAGACTACAATTTCCACATGAATAATCCAAAAGGTTTTTAGCCAACATATCACTCGTCAATAATGCTATAGAATGTGTTATGTATGTGTACAATGTCTCACTATCCAATTAAAAAATCAAGATAATCTGAGCAAGGGGTAATCTCAAGCATTTCATAACTATGCATACTTACGAGGTTTTAGAACAATTTAGCTTTATGTACATCAAAAAGAGAAAAACTGATGTTCTATGTTTATAATATGCTGAAGTTATAAAAGGACTTGATATTAAATGAGCCACAAGAAATTAAAGTCAATCAGAAACTGATAACATTCAGTTGTGTCATTTGGATGTTTGTTTCGGCATCAGTTAAAATGAGGATGCTAGATAAAGGGGATAGAAAAGAAACAAAAAGACATTTTTGCGAACCAAGGTTGCTACTATGATGTGCAGACAAAACACTTTGCTATACCACCCCAGATTGAACTAATATTTAGTGAAAATATATGATGAGGAGGTACTTAAAGCAAATGGTAGTCAGGAGTAAGTTGGGAGACTGAAAAAAAAGGGAAGGGAAAAGCAGGAAATTCTGCTGATGCACAAAAAAATTGTGGAGGAAAAGATATTTCTGATATTGTTAGTTATCAAAAAAAAAAGTTAAAAGGAGTGTGGAGAAAGCTGAAGATCATGGAGAGACCTAAGATAAGAATGAGTAATCCTAACAAATATTCAGAAGGAATGGCTTTTCACACACTGAACATGGAAGACATTTATAATTTTTTTAAAAGGAAAAAAACAAATGAGTTGTTCAGAAATGCAAAGGAGAGTCTTACCTGGATGAAAACATTCTGAAGAAGGGTTTGAATGGGTCCCATATCCAGGTTAGTAAATCAGATACCAAGTGGTGGAACAGTTGGTAAAAGACTGTTGTATGACCTAAGGTCTGATGTCAAGACTCTGTCAATAAAGATCTGCCAGCATCCATCATCCGACTACCCTACACATAGAGCTCTGAGGAACTGTGACAAAAGCTGCACTAAAATTTCAGCTCATCAGTAGTGTTTAAGTAGGGAGTTTATATGTGAAATATCTTTCTCCTTTCCCGATGAAACTGTCGCTTCCTTTTTCCATTTTGCACCAACATTCATTTTTAGCTTGTTAATTGCCAGCCCAATACTTTCAGTTGCTCTTTAATAAACTGATTCATAAGTATGGTAACTGGAAACAATTGTTTAAATCAACCCTGAACACAATGATCTATGCCTGTATCATACATCATGAGGGAAAACGTCTTAAATGACTGCTATTAAGACAAGCAATTTGGTAAAAAAATCATTTTCTTGATATCAGAGGCTAATTGCCTCTGATTGCAATATGTGGTCTGTTACCCTTTTCATAACTGTGAGATTTTAATATTATTTTAACTTTGATGATGATTCTCAAGTTAAATAAAAATCTTCATACTAAAAATCATATTAAAAGTATTCAGAAAAGCTCTAATTTTCATATGGCTAAGTTAAAAAAAATCAGTGGCCAAAAACATGACATCCTATTCTCTGTGAACAAAATATATATAAATAAGCCAATTGAAAAATTAATTCATCTTAATTTTCAGCAGGGCAAACCCTCTGCTCTGTATTAGGAATCCCAGAGACTCAAGGTGGGAGAGAGAAACAATTAAGCAACACATTTTTAAATGTATGTTTTCATGTTTGTCTCTAGCTTTAAAATTTTTAAATGGGTTTAATTCTTGCTTTTCACTGAGCAAAAAAAAAAAAAATTGCAGAGCAAAACCAGACGGTGATAAAATTGAAAGTATCAATTTTAAGCACATACATGCTTAACTATTTAAAGTAAAACATAAGCTGTCTTTCTGAATCATGCAAAAAATATATATTGGAATTAGGATATTTCATCCCTTACATTTTGAGCAACTGCTCAAACTGAGTATTGTCTCATGAACCTTTTTCTTTTATTAGTTCTCTTTTATTACATCCATAGAAGTTGGACACAAAAACRTAGTTTGAGGATAACATTAAAAAGACAAGTTTTAAAGTAGCCCTTCTTTAATAAAATAGAGTCGATTATTCCACTACCCTCTTTTGGTTCTCCAGTTTAGTGTATAGAAATGCTGTTTATTTTACCTTCTGTATACAGCTTCCCATTTATAAGTCTCAAATCTTTCTCACTTGGCTGCAATCTCTACTCCTGTTACTCCCTCTGGTTGCTTTTTACAGCCAAGTTGTAACATTTGTTGATGCTCCAAATTGCCTCTCATTTCTAGTTTAATCATGGGTAGTTTTCATAAAGCAGCACCCAACAAAGTTATAAAACAAATGTCCAGAGGGAGAGTTTGTTTACCCATTGAATGAAGTTCTGATTTAGTAACTATATCCCACAACAGTAAAGTGTTTTACTTAATACACAATCATCCTCTGTTCATACCATTTCAGGTCTTTTACAGCCTACCACTTGAATAGAAGGAATCAATCCTGTCAGACAGTATATGTGCCAAAGCCACAAGGGTAAAAATGAGGTGAAGAACAGAGGGATTCCCCTCACAGTCTGGGGATATAATGGAACTTCAAGTAATTAACTTCTAAAATACTTAGTTTCTGTTAAATAGTTTGAAAGTTAAAAAAAAAAAGAAATTAGTTAAATAATAAAAATTGATATTTTAATGGCTTTTATATTTTAAATTGAGTTAGAAAATCAAAAGAAACCATTACATTCACACCAGTTTATTTCTAAAATATTCATATGTTAACAAATCCATCTTTCTAAAGAAAATTCCTGCCATCTGATGTTGACAATACACCTCTTATGAAAAGTCAACATTATTTATCAGCAAAAAGCAAATGGAGACCAAGCAAACTTGGTACTTGCACAGAAAAAGGAAGTGGTTCTTTCATTGGATATTATATTGGATACATAAAGAATATTTAAATAACCATTCCCTTTTGTAGTTTTCATAGACTCATTTTTATTACCTCTTATCACACAAAATTCTGTGACTGCCCTCTAGCCCTACTTATTCTGCTAATATTGAAAAGTACTCTTTTCCATTAGTAAACTTAAAGTCAGGAAAAAGGACTTCTGAATATTTTTTATGAATATTGATGTGAAATGGTTAGACTCATTTTTAAAGTGAATACATGCTGTGCCTATAGATTCTGCAAATTCAAATGTACTCCCTGCTAAAGCAGCCATGGTGCCCTGATCAAAATCACTGCATAAAAAATATAATTGGATCATAATTCTGTGTAAAAATGAGTTGTAAAAATATTTTAAGTTCGATTCTTTATTCCTATTTCATGAAAACCACAAAGTTTAATTAACCTAACTACACAATAGTACAAGTTAAATTGTATACATTGTCACTGTTGATTAAAAGCACGGATGATTATGATTAACTACAGTGGTATAAAGCTTTATACAAAAAGCCATGCATACAAATAAGCAGAATCTGGCCCCAAAATTATTGCATGGATTGAACACTAGACACAGTCCTGTGTGTTAATCTTCTCTGTTTCTAAGACTTGTGAAAACAGTCTAAATAAATTTGTCTAAAAATTGCAATAGGTCTGATACAATCTATTACTGTCTTGATCATTCAGAGTGGGACACATATATTTTAATAATATACTTCATATGAATAAACTTACTCTTCAATATCACAAAATCAAAATTCTTGTTCCTTAATAGTGAAGACTGCTAGTCTCCAGGCTTTTTCGATTCTGGAAATTTATTGCATTAACYCACAGGTAAAACACATATTTAAGTCAACCCATTTTCATCTTTTCAATCACTTTTGGTGTTGGGGTCCAAAAAATTAAAAAGAGAAAAAAGACTATCCCCCTTCTCCCTTATACCTGAACCAGACACGTTTTCTACCTTGTAGGTCATTTTCTTTCATCACAGCACTTGCAGAGAAACAGATATTAAAAGCAGTTGTATACTAAGAAAAACTTCTTATGAGAGATGCCAGCTTTTGAACATTTTGTGCAGAAAATCTCTGGAATGTATATCCTTGAAGACACTCAAAATTCAACAGGGTGAGTCTTCAAACAATCTGCTCTAACTGGACCTGTTTTCAGAAGAGGTTGAGCTACAGGACCTCCAGTCCCTTCAAATCCAAATTATTCTGTTGTTCTATGCTTACACTTTGTTTTTATTTATTTGGGGGCATTTTTGCTGTCTTTGACATCTTTGATATACAATCTCACAAGTTCCCTGAAACTTGTATAACCCATTTGAATTCATTATTTTCTAATAACAGATTTACTCAGCTATTGATATTAAGGACTTTATTCTCCAATAAAAGTTCTTAATGATGTCAATGGCATCACAAAGGAAAATTATGGGCAACAATTAATAAAAGTTAGAGTTTTGGTAACAGCTCTGATCAATCATTTGGAAAGGCACTACTTCAAGATCTCTCTGCAATGGAAATAGAAATACACACCTAACTTCTATACCTTCTGTGGAAGAAGCAATTTGACATCTGACATTTTTTGCTAAAAGTTATCCTAGACTTGGAAATGACAATGAAAATTCAGATACTTTTTGGAAGAGAATAATGGCGTTGAAATCAGAAAAGCAAGTTATAAATAGTCTTGAGAAATCTGTATGCAAGAGGTATTCACTGAATCTATAGTAAGGACAGAGAAAGACCAGACACAGGGAACTCAAATAATACAATACAGACAAAATACAATGAGTTTGATATCAATTTCAGCTACACCAAAGTATATAATGAAAACATATAATTTGAAAGAGATCAACAGGATCAACCATAATTTCCATTTCAATTTGATGCTTTCAAAAGAAAACTGAGGATATTTAAAGTATACACAATACATTATGCTCATTTCTAATATAGTAATTTTTAAAGAATTTGTATATTATCAAATTCATTGATCAACATTGTTTCTGTGAGAAAAGAAATACAGAACAAGGCAAATTACCCAAATAACAAACATCAGATAATTKTTATATATTGTTGTCAATATCTATTTAGTCTTTCTCTCTCCTTACTGTTATTTTTAGAATGTTGAAAAAATATGTCAAAATAATAATTCAATATAAGGCAATTTGAAATTTATTTTTTCCTTCTTTTAGGCAGCCTTGAATTTTATTTTTTCTTCTMCATGTCAGCTTTCTGAACTAAGTACAAGAGCATTTTATGACATGGAAATTAAATCTGRCAAGAAACCCAGCAGAAACAACATTTTGTTTCTGTTTTTTTTTAAATAAAAATTCTGTATCACTGACTTTTGCTTGCTTCTTTTTGTCCTACATGGTTGTTCTACCTTAAAAAAAMCCCCTTTCTTTAAAAAGGTTTAAAAATCTTTTGTTGTAGTGCTGAAGCAGAAGAGAACAGAAAATTGTAATCTTCAGTAAAAACATTTTATGTCTCTCTTGTATTGATATATATCAGTCTAGTTCAATATGACAGTGACCGAACATTAGTTTTGTTTGAACTTGCCAAATTTTTCTGATATCAAGTCACTGAATTGCTTTAGTAAGCCAAGGCTGAGAAGAGTCCAGGTAAGCGTGGCCTGGAGCAGACACGTATGTGAGGTTTGCAGTTAGAATATTCAGAAAGTTATGATGAGTAAAAAGCAGTGACTTGACTTATAAATAGGCATTCCATGTGTTTTAAAATAAAAAGGCAGTGATTATTTACAAGAACCAGAATTTCTGTTTATACTAAGGATTCTTTGGCCAGCTTTGGTGAATATCCCATYATTTTGAAGACCCTTCTAAGACTGTAAACCTGGAAAGTTTCTATGGCTTACTGCCAAGATGAAATGGCTGACCTGTTGTTTGATGTTGAAAGAGAAGTTCATTTTTTCTGGGACACATGATTTTTTCAATCTTCCAGAGTAAAAAAACAGAATGTACTGAGATATAACTGCAAAAATGACTGATGCTTTATTTTAGTACTCACACCGAAACACACTCTCACACACACACACACACACACTTTTTTCTTCTCAAGTCTTTTGGTGAGCAAAAAATCGGTACCTTCTTGGTATTTATATTTTAAGGAAAACTCTGTCCACAAGAGAAACAAGCACAGGACACCCCACTTCTAGACATCAGCTGGACAGAAACACTTTCTTACAGCCCTATGCCAGGAGCTAGGGAGATGGGGTAAGACTGCCTACATATAGTTACCTAGAGCCATTTGAAGTGGTATAGCTTACCAAGATGGGGCTACCACCTGCCATGGAGGAGCTGGTGGTTATGACACAGGATGCCTCAAAGAGCTGCACTTCTTTGGAGAGGCAGCTGGACATTCAGTAGGATATCCTGCAACACCTAAAATGACACTGGACACCTGTGGTTAGGTAAGTGACTTCTGGTCTTAACCAAGAGAGCTCAAAACTTGACTAAAGTCAAGAGATCTCAGTGAGACATACAAGAAAATTAATCAGAAACAAGTAAGAACTCTGCTGATTTTTTGCTAAACCAGAGATACGATATTTTATGCCTGCCAAGGAGTTATCACATAACCTCATATACAGGACATAAGGAAGGCAAAACACAATGTGAAATCCAGAGGAGCTTCTAATACATACCTGCTGCTTCTACTCATAAAAATAATATTCAAAGTTATCACAGTTTTAGCAGACTTCCTAAGCAGGATTCAAAATTATTGTCTCAGATAGAACAATCCCATTTTTCCACTCACAAAAGCACTTTACTCTATTCATTCAGTAACAACACTAAGATGTTGAATCTCTAAGTGTTAAAGACCTATCATGGAGATGCTCCCCATTATGAGGTACTACAAAATCCAGAAAACAATTGACCTTACCCTGATAAGTGAGTGGGATGGAAAAGCATTTTTAGAAATAATTTGTCTCTTGCTTTTATTGGCCCCGATGGTCAGACTTTTGACAGCTCATTTTACTCTCCATGCATTATCCTGGCATGCTTATTATTCTGTTCTACATATATATGTTTATTTTCATGGCATCTATCTCAAATTTCCCTTTCCTAGCACCACTGTAAAAATTTTTTAAAATTACCCCTGCTAGTCCTTAGAAGATCTATTATCTTCTTCACTGATTTCTTTCCACTTCTGCTACTCATACATTTTGTCTCATTCAAGATAACCCATAGTGAAATTTTCTTTACAGTTATGCCTGCTTTCCAAGATACATTTAAATCATAAAAGTACAAATAGACTCACTGATATTTAGTGTTTTTTTCTGTTCAAAAATTCATGCGACCAGGGAGAGTAAAAAATACCTCTGAAATCTTTCCTGGAAAAGCATACCCTRCAACTGTCTGCTCACAGGGCTTGGCTGCTGTCTAAGGGTTCTAAGACAATTAAGCACAAGATACTTCCAATGAGGAAGAGATACCTCCAATGAGTTACTTGAGTTAAGCAGTTGTTGGCTAATGAGTTGTGACTCCTTCATAATGCTGTAATTTTTATTTGATAGAAAAATAATTGAGGATTTATTTAACCTGCACCGGTAATTAGCATTGTTTTGTTTCTCAGTGGGTTTTTTTTGTCAACCGAAGACTTTTGTCTGTCCTACTTACCTGAAATGAAATTTCTCACAAGGGATAAGATTTGTTTTAATAAAGGAACAAATACAGTTGACTAAAAGATTGAGTTTCTCACCAATAAAAAGTAGGTATGTTTATTATTATATAATACTAATTTAGGGTAAATATTACTTGACAATAAAAGATTAAGAGTAAAAAACCCCTGAAACTTTCAATGAAATTAAAACAATTAATTACCTCAATGTAAGCTCTGAGTTCAAAATGAAAATGATCAACTTGCATATGAGTGTTTTGAATCAAAGCATTTCCTTTCCCCGTGGAAAACTCTAATTTCATTAAGTGAAATTTGATGATGAAAAGTGTTGGATTTTTTTAAACTATCTTGGCTAAGAATATTTCTCCAAGGCATTTAGATAAAAAGAAATCCATATCTTTCAGGGTAAATAGACCTGAATTGCATTCTTATTTGTTGCATGAATCTATCCAAATGTATTTTCCAGCACTTCTAAACAMAACTGTAAAAGGAAAAATAAAACAGGTGACCCTTTTCAAAAAATAAACTAYGTAGCCCATTAAGTTAACATGTGAAATTAAACTGAAATGTGAAAATTTCTAACCTGTTGTATTTCAAAAGAGTTTTTTCAGTATTTAATAAGATAACAGTGTCAGGCAAGAGATTATAGATATGCTTGATTGAACTGTGTTTCCTGGTGTTCAGGTAAGGATATATAACTGAAGGGTAAAACATATTTTATTTATTGCAGGAAAGTAGGGGTTTTAGGAGGATTGAGGAGATAGCCATCATTGGCAGGCTGGAACAGAAAGGTCATCTCAGACACACAGAAGGAGATACAAATGGATGAACAAATGCAGGCAGCAATTGAGACAGAAAAGGTGGAAAACAAGTAATGGACATTAGATGTGTCTATGTGGTATAGCACGTAGGTGAAAAAAATGTATCTTTCATGCGTCTTTGAAAGCTTCCTCTGTATTCTGCCTTGAAACCAAGTAAGCCTAAGATGCCAGCCATTTCATAAAATCATCTTTGAAATTAATGGAGGAATAAACAGATAAACAACTTAAGAAACACATCAGCCACGAGAATGTTTTCTTCTTATCTGTGAGACAGCATTTATGCACAGATGTGTGCTGGTCTTAGATGCAGGAAGAGTCATGTTCCTGTAAACTTGGAGGCCATATATTAAAAAAATTCACATGTGAAATGTCTGGAAAGTCTTATTAACATAAAGACAACGCTTCTGTTTCAGCAGTTCTTTAGATGGTAAGAATTGTTTCATGTATATCTTCTTCCGTTCTGCCCTGCACATCTGATATTGACTGTTCTAAAAGAGAAGATATAGGATAAAAAGGATCTTATGGCTTAAGGAGCTGCGTATCTCAAAATATAGAAGCACTTGAATCCTCCAGGCAAAAAGTTGTTTCTGAGGAGTGCACATTCTAAAAGCTTTTAAACTGCTTTCCGTAGTTCAAAGCTCCCTGGATTACTCTTTAGCTATCATGTTCTTACTTAGCTTCAGTTGTAAAACTACATTTGTCTTCCTTATACAGTTCTAAATTTTCACTACCCTGTGAAGAATAATTAAATCACAAAGTAAGCAAAGCCAATTCRGTGGTGAATGAAAAGCCAATGCTACACAACAGTATTAAAAATTGAAACTGAACAGTTTAGCTTTACAAGTTAATTTACTTAGGTATCACCCTAAGGTATCAACACCATTTATCACTATTGCTGTAGTCTGGCATGTTTGCACCATCACTAGGAACAGAAGCATTTATGGAAAACAAATTAGGAACTTAAGGGAAAGGCAAGGTAAATATTGAAATGAATCTGTAAATACACAGAATATCTGCAATCGGGCATCAAGTCCTTGTTTAGAATTAAACCGGTGCAGACACAAGGTTCTAGGTAAGAAGCCATGCTCATCAATGAAATTATGTAAGATGTGGTGATACTAGGAATTTTTAAAGTAAAACAAAGTGCAGTCACATTTTTAAAGGGCTTTGAAAGGATAAGTCCAATATATGTATGCAGCTACAATTTTAAGAAGGCTAATGAAGAGTTAGAAAGGGCAGTAAAAGAGGGTGGAGACATTTCCATTAGAAAGCAGAGATTTGTCAAGAGGTTTACTTTTCTACAAGAGCATCTTTTAAATATTTGAAGCATGTTTTTTTCTTGTTTTCTTCCAGAAACAAGCACATTTCTACATGACAGAAGTTTGTAGCCTCCTATTATCTTTTCATCACCTTAACAGATGGTTGAAGTTAGGATATAGATTTCATATGCTCTAAGTCGTCACCATGAGAATGCATGTGAACCTGTTGTTAATGAATCTGAAATTACTGCACTTAGCTGTAAACAATATTTTATATGGAGTTAGAAAGAGAAGATTCAAAGTTTACCTCCAAACTCTTCCATGAAACTCATACTATTCTTCCCTCCTACCCCTTTCTGATATTCAGAAGATGGATCCAGAACTTTGGAGAGATAAATCTAATAACAATTTTCTCTCTTCGTTATTCTATGGTCATAGAACTTCATTAAAAGAGATACTAACATTTCACTGTCATGTTTTAGATTAGGAATACCAAAAGAAGTCAACCACTATATTCCCAGAAAGAGTTGGATTGACCTTTACATGCAAACATATAGATAAAACTGTTGGCAACATAAGCTTCTCGATTTTGGAGGCATGTAGATTGCAAGAGGAATTGTTCAACATCAGACAAAATCAATGAGAGTGGAACTTTGGATGCCAGTTTAATGTGCTAACCATCTTTGTTATTGTATACACAGACACAAAGAAACGAACAATACAAAGACAAACAGGAGGCAACATATAACTTTCAGAGACCACTTCAAATGTACTATGAATATTCATTTTTTATATTAGTAACACAAAACAAGTATTTCCATACTGTTTGTTGTGATCTGAATGGTCAAACCTGAGGTTTGAACATGCCAGCAAGACTGTCAATTTAAAAATTAGGTGTTTGGAACACTGGCTAAAACTATTTAGCAGTTCTACTACTGCTACAGTTTAATGCATATGGAACAGCCTAAGGGACCCATTGCATAATCAGTGCAAAGATTTTATTTGATTGTTCTCTCCCTACAATAATTTGCAATAAAACTAAACATATTTAGTTGAAGTTGAATATTTTTATTCTTTACATTTTATTTTGTTAGTATAAAAAATACATATAAAAGCAATATAAAAAATAAATATGGACTTAAAGTAACAAAAGAAATCAATCCTATCTATTCATTTTAAATGCACTTGCTTAGGTTGGTTTAAGATAACCCTATAGTTTCCTTCAGCAGTCTTTTTTCAACCTCCTATAACTGCCTGCTACTATTTAAGCTGTATATGTCTGAAGTATAGCCCTTTCTCTCTAGCCCCTCAGAACCTTTCCCTTTGTTAAAGGTATTTGAAACCTATTGAAATGCAAATGGTGGTAAACATTGAAGGATCATGTTAATATTACTGAAAAGATATACATATTTTTTAATGATTTTTTAAGTTTTTGTACTTCTGGAAGTACATGTCTGCTAGTTTCAGGAAGAAGAAATATTAAACATTTCTTATTTTGTGCCAAAGGTCATGTATTACCAAGCAAACTCAGCAATTCTCCATCAAGATTACTGGAGCAAATGTAGAAACTGTGTCTTACTGAAATCATTAATTCTTCTCTCTCATTTAAGATAAACTTCTGACTACTCGTCATCAGGTGATAATTTTCCCGACCTTTAATGATGAAGAAGTTATCAGACTATATTAATGATCCAGCAAAATACTGGATCATTAATATAGTCATATCCATAAGCTCACTTGCCTGTTAGATTATCATGCCCAGCAAGCTCAGTCAGTTGTTTGGGTTTTTTGGTATTTTTGAAACCATATCCAGCCAAGACACACCTCAGCATGAGAGAAACCAAAAACATTATTTTATGGAACTGTGGTGGGTTGACCTTGGCTGGGCACCAGGTGCCCACCAAGCCACTCTATCACTCCCCTCCGCAGCAGGATGGGGAGAGGGGAGAAAGTAAGATGGAAAAAACTCGTGGGTCAAAATAAAGGCAGTTTAATAAAGYAAAAGCAAAGGCCTCACACAGAAGCTAAGGAAAACAAAAGATTTATTCTCTACTTCCCATCAGCAGGCGATGTCCAGCCACTTCCTGGGAAGTAGGGCTTCAGTACACATARCAATTGCTCCGGAAGACAAGTGTCCGCCCACTCCTCCTCCTTTCTCTTGGCTTTTATTGCTGAGCAGATGTCATATGGTATGGAATATCCCTTTGTTCAGTTTGGGTCAGCTGTCCTGGCTATGTCCCCTCTGAARATCTTGCCCACCCCAGCCTACTGGTGAGGGGGAAATGTTGGAGAGACAGCCCTGATGCTGTGCCAGCACTGCTCAGAAGTAGCCAAAACATTGGTGTGTTATCAACACCTTTCTAGCTATCAATACAAAGCACAGCACTATGAGGGCTGCTATGGGGAAAGTTAACTCCATCTCAGCCAGACCCAGTACAGGAACTATCCACTGATAGTTTCAAAATTGTTCATCTTTTCTCTGAAGTCCAGCAATATCTCTAGATGTGCTTGGGCCCTTGTTTACATAACTACTAGAATTTCTTTTTGCACTTCATTAGCAACCACAGTCAATCCTAATATTCTAAATGAGCAAAAGCTCTTCACAGTTCCTTTAATCACAAGCACTCATTATAATTTTTCTGGGTGATGGGGTGTATCTGAAAATCAACATAGTTCCAATATGGCTAATTTAGGTCTAACAGTTCTAAATTCTCCCTAACTGTGTTTCTGCAAATGTATGAGCAGCAAAAGAAATTAATCTAAGAATTTCAAATGCATTTCAAAACAAACTTTCTCGCTGAAAATCATCATTACTGAACTATTCTCTCATTTCCTTTCACAAGGTGTAAGCAGAGCCATTTTTTTTGAAGATACACAACTTTTTCCTGTGCATCGAGATCTCAGAATATTCTACGTCAAAACACCTTTTTCCAGCATTTACTTTACTGAGTCAATAAGTATGCTTCTGTTCTACCACCTTTCATTATTCAAATTCTCTCTCTTTGAACGCACAGTTTTTTCTCTACTTCTGTTTAGTGTGGGTTTTTTCTGCCCTCATTGCTCGGAACAGAACACACTGACAAGCTCAATTATATCTCCGTATGCGATTAATATTCTAATTTCAATTCTTTATGCCAATGGAAAACCCACTGAACACCGCTGGCCTGAAGAATTCTCAAAGGAGAAAGGGAGAAAATATCTCCACTGCTGAACGGCCAGCAGGTCAATTAGGTAGATTACCTGGAGAACATGGGTCTGGCTCGTATCATTTAGACAAGATGAACTTGCAAATTCAGGAATTTTTGTCTTAAACAAATCATAGCTGTGGAACATTCATTCTGATCTATGTTTAGACACTGCAAGACAAACAAGCTTGTTGCTGCAATGCGAAGAATAAAACAAATGGAAAACAATTTAAATTTTAATATAAAGTTAGTCATTGCACAAGATGGAAAGACCAGCAACTGAAAAGCATTAAAGATAAAAATATTTAGCACCATCTAGCAAAGCATACAAGAAAAGGTAATATGATTTTTTTGATGGCTTAGCTCCAGTAAAATGAACTCACCTTAAGTGTACTTCCTGAAAAAATTACTTTCCAAGAGCAGAAGGTGCACTATTATTGACGTATTAAAGACACAAAGAAAAGAGAAAATCTGAGGTTTAAGTTTCTTTATAAATAATATACTATTGTGGCGTCAAGTAATGACACATCAGTTGATCTCTGTAAAGGATGAATTGGGTCATTTAATCACTATATTTTCATTTAGATTTCTTATCGAAAAGAAGAATTATTTGTAAACCAGAAATTGACCATCCAAACCAGTATTTCACATCCTGGTGGGGTAAATATACAGTCTTTTCTTTGACAGTACAGACAAATTTACTTAAGACAGAAAATAGTAAACAAACAAAATTAATGAAACTAAATGTAATACTTCCATGTTATCAGGCTCAGAGTTCAAGAAACCACATACATATGAATCCATCAAATAATGGCTTTGCTACAGTTTTTATACTTTTCTTGGAAGTTTCATAAAATTATTTTTAATTTAACTCTTTATTTTGTCACAGAAATGGGGTTAATTGACATTTCAACTATATACTTTCTACATAGACTTACACCATAGGAGTTTTGTAAAATTTCACTTACATTTAACAATCAGTTTCACATTTCATACATGGAGAGTTTGTTTCTCTCATACACTTTTGTTTTCAACCAGTTTGCTGATGTAAATTACTAGTTCACAAAAATCTTGGTGTTTTATGTATGTGTTTGTGTTTCTCTAACTTAAAGGCCACTTAGGTTTCACAAAAAATTGATCCTATTTTATCTGCTGTTGCCTTTGGGTATTTGAAAAAGGCATTTTAAAAATCTGAGACATCATGTTTCTGATAAGCAGCTACCATACGTACACAAAGGTGAAAATTCTCAGAATTTTGTGCATTTTTTTCTGCATAATATTTACTGCATTATATGCTGGGTGTACAAACCCTCAAGTACATAAAAATGCCATTATTTTGCATTTTATTTTCACTTCATATTTTATTAGCACCAAGAAGGCTACTATTTTGTATTGCTTCATGTGAAATGTTGTTTACTTTCTTTAAAGCCTTTGTTGTCCTTCATATAATATACACATCATCAAGCAATTTCTGACCTTTACACAGATCTTGCCTTGGCTTGCCTCTTTATTAACAAGCTGAATGATCAGGCTCTGCACTTTTAGCATGACATGTTCAAGTATGGCTGAGTCAGAAGTTGCTTATCTGTTATATTAAGTCTTAGTAATTACAGAAAATTAGGGCAATTTAAAGATCAGAGGGTTGCAAATATTTTGGGGCTATATAAAATATTTTATGGAGGAACTATGAACCAAAAAGGTGACTCTGGAAGTATTGTAATGTTATGAACTGAGGAGTGCATTGTATAATCGCCAAATCTACTTACACAAAACTTTCCCTCTTGAGATCCACGTTTGTTTTTAAACTGCTTCTCAACTTTGAAGGGCTGCAAAACTTCGTAACTTCACTGTTGTAAAATGGATTGAGGCATTTTCAAAAGTTCTGGACCTAATTAAATACATATTAGAAAACTCTGCTGAAGCCATCAGAACAATTTCAAGACATATTAATTTGAAACACTGCTGTTGGAAACCATCTAAAGTCATCTATAATGCTAGGAGCCAGAACCGTGCACGGGTAGCTCACAAAGACTAATAGAGCAAAATATTTTGTGATAGGAAATCTCTCCTGATATCCTGAACCCAGATCAAACGATGTGGAAGATAGAGGATGAGGGATGTGGAGCCAAGCACTTCCAGCTTCCCATGACTAATGACACATCTTGCATTTGGCTGCRATCCTGCAGATGTTGCCTGCAGATGTGTTACAGCACACACTGCGCTCAGCCAGCCATGGCCAGACTGCAGTCTGTGCAGTCCCCTACACCGTCAGTCCGTGTATTTTATTTCATTTCATGCTGTTTAATTACTCCTAGATTTTTCTTAAAGTCCTGCCATATGACAGAACTTTAAGTGAAATCCGTGACATTTACTCTCTCTTTTCTGTGTTAATTTTCCCTTTGTTTTCCTTTATTTTTAAAAGCAGTTTACACCAATCCTCCAACTAGGTGTGTACATTTTTCCTTATTTTCCTAGCATGTTCTGACACTTTTCTTCAAACTCTGGATTTGGCTTGAGGACACCAAATATCCTGATCATTGCCTGCTCTGATTGCCAAGCCCACACAGATGAATGGCAGTCATCCTGGGAATGACATGCAGCAATTCATCAAATGGATTTGCCCATTAGGCACATCCAGGCAATCCAGTGACAAAAACCATATAATCTTGTCTTCCAGTCCCCTGCTATACCAAGTGTAACAATTACTGCGCAGAAATGGTGCGTATCACCATTTAATATGGAAAACAATGAATTATTTTCTATCCTTGCCATTTTTCCACAAGTCTTGATCTAATTTCATTTTAAAGGATCACATTCCTCCCCCCCTCCCCACCCCCCTGAATTCAACCCTGAGCTCCTTCTCTACATAAATACCTTCCTGTGTGACATCAATACACATATTTTCAGCACTGGGATGGTAATGTGCTCTCGTCTGTAAAACTTGATGAGAAACAAGAGGAAAGCAATTGTTCAATAGTTAAGTATTTATAAAACTTAAGGAGCCCCCAAAATACAATCAAAAGCAAAAAGAAAAATCCAAATAGCAATCTCTTTGGCTAGACATCTTATGGAAATTAAGACCTATCTCAATATTCCATTAGACCTGTACCCCAAAGTCATATATGTTCTTAAAAGGCACATTATGCAGAAAGAAAGACACATAAATCACTGAAGTGGTTGATATAAACATTCAGCAAAATGAAAATTAAGGACATCTTCCCTGATGTTTTATTGTGTAAAATTTCACACAGTGGTTTTCAAATTTACTTTAATTTCGTCCTTTTTTACAGGTTGTCTCTTCCTACCCAAAACTTACATTAATGAGAGATAAATATTTCGAGATTTAAAAGAAAAAAATTTACAGGAACACAGCACTTTTCATAAAACTTCCTTCTGCTGTGTAGTGATCACAATGTAAAAGATCTCTCAGCTCTGTAGAATTCACCTACTGTATAGGAAACAGAATCATGTCCTTATTTTGCACACTTTTTTAAGGGATTTAGTGATTTTATCTACTTGCTTCCAGAAGTGAACTAGCTTACTTAGTTCTTATTTGAAGAAAGAAGGTTTTAGTGGCTACTTTTTTGTTCTCATGAAAATAATCATAAGATCTCTTAAGGGATATTTTTAGTTAAAAAAGAAAAAAAATGTATAGGTCAGCTCCAGGTTTGTTTACTACAGCAGAAACACAAGAATGCGAGGAGAAGCAATTGATATTTTCCAGCAAGTATATTGTCTAACGACTTAGTAAGACATAGTGCCATTTTCCTGCCACGATCTGGTTTCTATATTAAATACTTAAAAGCAAAATTTTGTTTATATAGTCCCTATTCCCACATTTCTTTTTGTCCTTTCAGCAACGTCTCATAACATATTTGCTCCCGTTTATTAACATTCAAATACCTTTTCCAAGGGTCTTATGGTAAATACAGGTATGGGTTCATTCACCTGCTCATTCTCTAGGCAAGGCTATGAGAAATAGATTAAGAAAACATGTATTTCATTTAAGTTAAAAGACTATAAATATTGTTTACCAGCATTTCATATCAACTATATCTTTAACAGCATAAGTGACTAAATATCAAATGTAAGAATCTGTTATCTGTTATGGCACGCCCACAAGAAACTTCAAACACACCTTTCTCAGCCTGTATTTCATTGATTAAAGCACTCCTATTTCAGCTCATACTTCAAGTGACACCAAAACTTGTCTCCTCTCCAAGCTTAAAGTTATTCTGAAAGAAGAACAGATTCAAAACTGTCTGATGAAACTGTTACTTTTTTCAACGAGGTATTAGAGCTTGCTTTGCCTTTACTAACAAGAAGCAAATACAAGCATCATCCTGCAGCTTTGTGATTAAATACTGATGTGAAAGGGGAAAATCTTAGCCCCAGCTCCTGCTTGAAAGGACTGTTGAAGTATTTTATCACTTTCTTCCACCTCAAAAATACCTTTAAAGGGAAGAATGACATCTTTCAAAAATAAGAAGTGACTGCTGTCCATCATGTAAAGGAAAAACCTTAAGAACCTGTGAGAGTCTTGGGTTATGAATCCTGAATGAAAGTTAGTGCCATTTTCAGGCTAACACTTGAATTCCAAAGAAAGAATCAATTTTAGCAATGCCTCACTGCCTGCAGAGCTTCCCTTTGGGTGGTGGTCTCTTCTTAATGTGCTGTCTGTGGGTGATGGTTTGGCTCGCTTCTCTACGTATACTATTCTAAAGCACTGTATGAAAAGCCTTGCAGACTGGAAACTAATACCTACAGTATACAAGTTGCCAGATGCGATAATACCATATATTACAATATTTGTTTGCACTGTTCATTTTTCATATTTCCTATGATTTCTGCATTTTCCCGTGAATTTGCTGTGACAGAGAAATCCTGATACTTCTGAAGTTCGAAGATTTTTTAATCCTGCAATAAAGGCAGAATTTCCCTTCAGACATTTATCCCCTGGTTATAACATCAAAACTAAATTTAAAAAAATTCTAATACCTGCTCAGTGTAAGCTATGTCTCCTTTGTAGGGTCTTAGACCCATCTATAAGGAGAGATAGTAGAGAAAATGGCAATTCAAGATTCTACATTGCCTTTCTTACCAGCATCTTTCACCTATTGGTTATCCAYCTAATGAGAAAAAAAAATTTACTGATATGCATCCTCTGGACTCTGTGAAATCGTTAGTCCTGGTTTAATTGCAGGACTTCTTCCCTGTAAGACAGGGCTGAAAGTTGAATTGAGCTCCAGTTGAATGTACGCTTTGATGCTGGTTTCATAAGGAAGCAGAGGAGAATCCAAGTCATATACACAATCTTATATGTGCGCATTTGAGATCAAGGCAATACAAACCTATGCCACAGTAAGGCTAATAGACAGGAACCAGCATATTACTTTGGGTGTGTGAACTTGTATGTACTGCTTTCCAGTCAAAACTTATATACGAGTGAAGGAGGACTAAAAGACAACAATGTTGACAAACGTGTTGACAAACTGTTTTCCTGATGGCTCAAGTCATCTCTGGTTTGGGGTATTGGGACGTAGGAGACTGGGCGTTAGATAAAAACCAATCTTCGCTTCACTAGGGAGGTGTGACTACTGGAAGAGGTTACAAGAGAGCTTGCAACATTTCCATCCTTGAAGATTTTCAAGATTTAGCAAGAAAAATCCTCACCAGACCTGATCCAGTGCCAACAATATACACACTGTGAGTGGTGTGTTGGACTAGGTGACCTCCATAGGTTCATTCTAAGCAACATTTTTATGATTCCATTATCTTTGTACTGTGCTTCACAGTATCACGTGTTCATATCAGTGACCCATTTCCCTTTACCAATGTTCACCTCACAGTGTGCAATAAGTTCAGTATTCTTCAACTTCCTGAAAAATATTTAATTCTCTTTGTTTAACCATAGGATGTCTTTTAAACATTAGTCACATTCACCTATGATTAATTATGCCTTTTGATCATGCTTTCTTAAAGTGAGTGACCACATCATCTATGAAAAAACTGCCTGCACCACCACATCTCTAATTACATGGTGTGGAAAAAAAAAATGAAGGAACTATAATAAATATGTTTATAGAACCCGAAAGTTTTAAAGTCCAAAGCTACTGGTAAACAAAAAAAAAAATCAAATCAGAAGCACAGACAGTATTTATTAAACTGAAAAGTTAGAATCTTTTAAAATTATTCAGAAAGTGAGCTATAGTAACAGCAATATTTCATTTAGTTTGAAGATCAATCCAACTCAAAAAAATAGAAAACTAAATAATCTTCTTCCAAAAGTACATAGTGGAAGTTATAAAAAAAAAGTTTAACATGTATTAACAATAACAATCAGGTGGTGCAGATATATCATTTCTATAACCTAAGAAGGGAACAGAACAGATTCAGCAATAGTCATGCTATGATGAACATATAAGAACTGTTTGCTATGTTTTAATTAACCTTTCAATAACACAGACATTTAGTTTATTGAACTTTTACTGAAATCAACAGTAGCCTTAAAATATACTTCAAAGGGAAAAATAGTGGCCCAGGAGCTATATACACATCCTCCTAAGTATCTGCTTGGCTGGCGGTCTGGAAAATGTCAGCTTCAAAGGATTAGAGCTTTATTTGAGAATCCTAATTTAAAATGTTACTATGAGATGTAATGGCATCACTGGTCATGCCATGAAATAAAGTAGAAAGATGTCACTAACCTTTACTGACAGCTCCATGAAATATAAGATTAAGGCAACCATTGTGATTTTGCTGCAGAGCCCTTTATCCCCTCAGCTCCCACTTGCCTTGGCTTAAAGGGACACAGCACATTTCTAGCACAGTAAGACATTCCGGGTCACTCTGGAGCATTGCAGTTTAAGAGTATCTTATATTGCTTGGCACAAAAATTCTCAAGACTTCATTCAATATTTGCAGAATGGGTACTTCCTGACAACATTAGCAATTGTTTTTACTTGAATACCATCCAAAAGAGAAGACAAGGTGCAGCATTCAGATCTAATAACAGTCTGAGGCAAAATGTGGGCAGCTGAGTCCAAACCAGTGGTCCTGAAATGACTGCAGTGACTGTCAACATTTAAAAGATCCAAGCTCTTAGTATGAACAGCCTGACAACTAGTTCATAAGTAAGTTATGACACCGGAAATAGACATTACTCTTCATGAATGAGAATAATTGGACTGTAAGTCTGAGGTTCATATCTTTCTCCTGCTTAAGAAGGCTGAAACCCTCTGCCTCTCATTAGTAATTGATAATAATAATAGAGGTATATGTGCAAATGATTAARTTCTCATCCCCCATTTTGACTAGATTATACTTTGTCTTCTTCATTCTGTAGGCCACAACAGAGAAAATAACAGGTTTAATTCAGACTTCTTTGATCTCCAATGGATTCACTGGGGAATACCAGGATTACAATTCATTGTCAAGGGTTACAGTTTAAAAGAGTGATAAAATGGTAAAATAAATGTGAAATTTCACAGAAACTTCACACGCTGAAACCTGTGAAACTCATAGAAAATGTGAAAAGAGAAGAGCACAAGTCAACAGCAAATCATTATAACGTGTGGTATCAYTGCATCTGGAAGCCCTCATTATGAATCAGAACTCCATGTGCAAAACACTTAAGAGAATTAACATGCAAATATTGGGCCAAATACTCTGCTCATATAAAATGCTGTGCTCCATTGACTTTGATGTTATGKTGATTTATACCAGTCAAGAACTTCTTATCATGTAGTAAAACTGTTTTCAGGTAATTGAGTCATCTGATTGTTTCTTATTCCCTCTTTTAGAAAACTTTTCCTTACTAATCTGAAAGATTCAAAGTCATTGAATCAGCTCAGTTAGGAATTAAATTATAAATGAAGCACATAACACTTAACAGTAAAGCACATAATGATAACAAAAGCTTAATCTATTGCAGTCCTAAGGGGCAACAGTAGCTATTTCATTCTATACTACTCCTTGCTCAGATTGAGCAGTGCATTTCAGTGTATATTATCTTTTCACTACACTCATTAAAATGAATGAAAAGAACCTGAGATACATTTTGTATCTACATTATTTGAGAAATGCCACTAACCATAATTCATAAGACCTACTTAAGAGTTTGCCTTTATTTTGTAAGTTAGAGTTTCAGAAGACCTTCACAGAGCTAAAGTTTGATGAAAATACTGTCTAAGTAGTTCTCTGTTATTTTGTGAAACATAGGATAGAGAAGTAGCAAGGAATTGCTCTAGGGGGAATGTAGTGGAGCTTTAAAGCTCTCAGGGTTCAAAGGTAATAAAATAATTCCATAACATCCTTGCTTTTCTGAAATGCTGGCCCTTTGTCAATGCCACTAGTTATTTTTCTCTATAGTCCCCAATATTTAAGCTATCTCTTCAACTAAAAGGCACATTATCTTCTACATTTCCATTCATCCCTAGAGAAAATTTCAAATAGGCTCAACCATATGAGTTTACTGAAGATGTGCTTCACAAGGCTGAGCAAGTGAAGGGGCAAGCAGGAACTTTTTCTGAAACACTAAAATACAGAAGGATAAAGCAAATCCAGAAGGAGGCTACATGCACATTTATCTTTTTGGCAAAGCAAAGTTGGYATCATCCAGAGGAACGATGCTCATAACAGGTTTCCTTTGAAACACAGCAACACAAAGATATACCTGATTCGTAGTGCCACAGTGTGCTAAGCATTTCCTGAAACATGCTTAGAAAAATGCTCAATAGCTCTAAAAGGATCCACTAGCTTGGTCAGACTCTTATTCTGGAAAAGATGTTCACACCACACTATGTAGCACCTATTACTTGCAGTTAGTGCTGTCATTGGTAACTGCTAGTGTTTAGCCAGTACTGCAGTCCCAGAGGCCTCTACTCCAGGTTAACCCTAATGCTGTTCTTACTTTCTAAATGAATGATCACAGCTGGTTTTGATGACAAAGGTTTGGCTGAGCTTGTTGTCAGCAAGGAGTGACTTTAGCATAGTATTTTTGGCAAGCATGACAAATACTTCAGGATGTCAACAAAACTGTGTTGTCTGGGCATACAAAGTGATGTGGTTTTTGTCTTCCTTTTGGATGGTGAATTATAGAAGTGGTTATGCTGATCAGGTTGCCTATAGTGAAGATGATTTCTCAGTATGTTTTGTACCTTGTACTTCTGTATTTTGTGTAGAAAAAAGAGATCATTTTAAATATTAAAACAAACAGCATTTCTTGTGATTATTGGTGATGCAGTCATAGAACATATATTGATGTCCATATACTGAAGCAAATTCATCACTATGTCAGCTTTCCTTCATAAGTGAATTGGCTTTAAATGAAAATAGTGATTCTTAGATTTGAATAATAGCTTCATACGGCTGGGGTAATCTTAATCCAATGCTCCCTATCAGTTCATATAAATGTTCCATTTATTCAGTGCTCCAAGAGCTCAAATCTAGTTTATCAGCTGTCACAAGCTTTGATAAAGGCAAAAACATGATCAGATGCAGTCTTGCAATTATGAATTGCACAGATGATGCTAAATAGTCACTACTTCATGCAGGGCAGTTTCTCTTTTTCTGTGTGATATAAGTGTGGTATTTTTCTTGGCTATTTGAAAATGTGTTACAGCATCATGAATCATTAAAATAGAATGATACTCGGTCTGCAACTTTCTTATTAGTTTCTTTTCCTCTGTTAACACCTTTACTTTAATTTTGGACCTGTATATCTGAGACAACAAAAGTGGAAGATCCATGCAGGTGAGTAACAAAACTGGACCACTTATCATTATCTTACTGGTAGCACCTTTTAAGCTTTTAAAATACAGAATTACAGGTAATTCTAGGTGACACTAGTATGATTCCAATTTTCCTGTGTGAAAAAAAGTTTTTTCTAGTTTAAGTGATTGTTTTTTCATTAAGCTTGAGTAAAAACTTCAGTTAAGTGGGGGAATGGTTCTCTATGTGGGCACATGTGCATGCAGAGAGCTAAAAAAAAGAATGACCAGAACTTCATAGTTGAAATTTCAAGTACAACATTGCCTCTAGTTACAGAGTAATGGAGTATTAAACTTGTGTCGGATTTCACACCTATTATTGATTGTGCTTGCCTATTAACAAGTCTGATTTAAGTGCCCAATAAAGTCTTTTGTCAAAATTTAATCTGCTTTAGATTTCACTTTTAGACCAGTCATCGATTGCATATCACTCATTATATTGATCATTTTGTTAGCATTTACATCCTTTGCTTAAGAATTTTGTTTAATATGATGATATCATCACTTTATAGTTTTAATTAAGAAGTTAGAGGTTTTTTAAATGTATTCTTTGATAAGGCTTTTTTTGTCCCCAGGATGAAGACTATTATATATATGACTAGAAGAGCAAGGGAACTCAGTATATTATTTACAGGTTTTTGTGGCTAAAGATAAATGTTTGAATCAATATACTTTGAATTAGTTTACTTAAAGAAAATATAGTCCCTTGCTGCTGAAAATTTTTCGTTCATTGTCTGTTCTTTTTTTTTTTTTTTCCCTTTAAGAACTTAATATCATAAATTTACCATGTCAGTCCTGGTCTGTCTTCCATTTTCAAAATGGAATTTCTGAATCTTTTTCTGAGACTTATTCCCCTACAACTATATGTAGTTTCCATGACTATTGTGGAGACAACATTTCCCCGCCCCCCCCCGCCCCAATTCTGGATCATGTCAGTTGATGCCATTGTACTCACCTGAAAAAGAAGTATTCTACAACAAGAAAAGCCATAACTACTTCTAGTCCACTACCATCAGGGTTTCAGAACAATATTAAGCAATATGCCTTTTTGAAAGGAATTGAAAATTATCCTTAGTCATCCAATATACTCTCTTTCCATTTCTTTTTCTTCAAGCACAGAGAAAGGTCCATCCTGAACCAAAACTGCAGCCTCATAACCTCCCAGTCACTTCCTGAATGGACTATAGGTAGGAAGGTAACACTACATACATGTTCTGTACAGCATAAAATTGAGCAAGTCAGAAAATGTATACATGGATGAAATTCTTGTAAATAATAGCAAGATAAAGATATCATATTTAATAGCTGTTGTAAATATTAATGTTGTATTGGGTTTGCGTGGCAAAGTTTTGGTAGCAGGGGGGCTACAGGGGTGGCTTCTGTGAGAAGCTGCTAGAAGCTTCCCCCACGTCCCATAGAGCCAATGCCAGCCGGCTCCAAGATGGACCCGCCGCTGGCCAAAGCCGAGCCCATCAGCAACGGTGGTAGCGCCTCTGGGATAACGTATTTAAGAAGGGGAAAAAAACCTGCACAACTGCAGCCGGAGAGAGGAGTGAGAATATGTGAGAGGAACAGCTCTGCAGACACCAAGGTCAGTGAAGAAGGAGGGGGAGAAGGTGCTCCAGGYGCCGGAGCAGAGATTCCCCTGCAGCCCGTCGTGAAGACCATGGGGAGGCAGGCTGTCCTCCTGCAGCCATGGAGGTTAATGGTGGAGCAGATATCCACCTGCAGCCCGTGGAGGACCCCACGCCGGAGCAGGGGGATGCACACAAAGGAGGCTGTGACCCCGTGGGAAGCCTGCGCTGGAGCAGGCTTCTGGCAGGACCTGTGGACCCATGGAGAGAGGAGCCCACGCTGGGGCAGGTTTGCTGGCAGGACTTGTGACCCTGTGGGGAACCCGCACTGGAGCAGTCTGTTCCTGAAGGACTGCACCCCGTGGAAGGGACCCATGCTGGAGCAGTTCATGAAGAACTGCAGCCCATGGGAAGGACCTACGTTGGAGAAGTTTGTGGAGGACTGTCTCCCGTGGGAGGGACCCCACGCCAGAGCAGGGGAGGAGTGTGAGGAGTCCTCCTGCTGAGGAGGAAGGAGCAGCAGAGACAACGTGTGATGAACTGACCGCGACCCCCATTCCCCGTCCCCCTGCGCCGCTTTTGGGGGAGGAGGTAGAGAATTCAGGAGTGAAGTTGAGCCCAGGAAGAAGGGAGGGGTTGGGGGAAGGTGTTTTTTAAGATGTGGTTTTATTTCTCATCATCCTACTCTAATTTAATTGGTAACAAATTAAACTAATTTCCCCAAGTCGAGTCTGTTTTGCCTGTGACGGTAATTGCTGAGTGATCTCTCCCTGTCCTTATCTYGACCCACGAGCCTTTCGTTATATTTTCTCTCCCCTGTCCAGCTGAGGAGGGGGGTGATAGAGCGGCTTTGGTGGGCACATGGCGTCCAGCCAGGGCCAACCCACCACAAATATTTTTAAAGTTATAATAATGATTATTGCATTAGGATAGTAGCCTGGGTCTTTTTGTATTCTTTCCTGTTAGTTTCCTGACCCTCTGCCAGCTTGTTAGAGGTAGTTGCCAAGGCTTGTTCATGTATGTTAAAGTTGTGCTGGGATGTTACCTCAATATCAGCACTCCCAGCAAGACAGCCACAGTTAATTAACTAATGCCTATTGCCCTTGAAGTCCCCAAATCCAAATAGAAAGAATAGCAGCATTCTGCTCTAGCATCCGATAAAAAAAGAAAAAGATGCCTGGATTTTGAAACACTGAGACACATGTTCTTTAACATCAGATCTTGCAGAAGTCGGTACCTCTACCAAGACTCATGCAAAAAGATTTACAGACTTGTAGATTAAAAAGAAATTACTGTAAAAGTACATGTTCTCAAAACTAGCTGTTTAATATTTGGATGGATGTAGTTAGCATAGGTTATGCACTTGTCATGTAAAATAGAACAGAATCACAGAAACGCGAAGGACATGTCTACAAGCTGCAGTATGATTGAAGATCTTCTGGCCACACTCAGATCTGACAAGGCACCAGCCAAATCCTGTCTGGGAGCCATATGGCACGCTGTTGTGTCTCAAAGACTAGCACCGGCCTCTTGGCATCTTTCTAACTATTTTCCTTTTTCACACAAGCTCACATCTACCTACACCTATCTAGATAAACATACTGTTCCATCATCTGGCCATAAACAGAGTCTAATCTGATGTCTGGGAATTCAGGTTTGGCACATATACATAGTTATATATCTTTAATGTGCACCCATAGCAATTAGCCCTCATGATCCGTAATAGTCCAAAGCTGTGCAACTTTCCCTGAGAGCTTCAAAATATATTTTTAAAGTGATAAATTAAGAAACTTGCTAAAACCATAGCTGAAAAACAAGCAGTGGCATATTGCTTATTTCTGCTTCAAGCAGCAAAAAAATCTATAAGGTTATGGATTTGGTTTGCCATCTAAAAAATATTTTTTGAAGAGAACTTACCTAATAAAACCACTACACATATGTCTTCATTGTTCAATAAATTACATACTTAATAATTCAAAAATAATAAAGTACAGTTAGGGAAAAATAGATAGTGATTAGGACATTAGCCTAGCATTGGGATGGCCTGAATTCAATTTGCTGCTTTGAAACAGACTTCCTAGGAAGTGTTAAATGGGTTATAAGGCATAGAAATTTTTAAATCAATTAGAAACCTGGCAACATCTTTAATTTAAGCTACTTTTCCGATTCCTGCTGCAATTAAGCATTTTTGAAAATCCTGTTAGGTACTTGTCTATAATACAGATATCTAAATACATTTTATGTTCAGCAGTTACCTCTGTTCAGAGGGAGTAACTCACATAGATGTCAGTGGTGTACAGATACAGACTTTTTTTGGATCAGCTTATCTGAGCTTCTGTTCTTTAGCTTCTGTTCTTTATCGCAATATAAAATTAAAAAGGATTCTTTATTTTGCTAAGGAGTGGCAGAATTAAGTGCATTCAAAAGTGAAAGTTAGTTAGCCACCCATGAAAAGGACAGACCTTCAACCAAACTTCCTAGAGAAATAGAAATTACTTGAAATATTGAGGGTAAGGACGTAAATGCGAGCTGTATTTGGCCATCATGACATGACTGCACAGCCTAGGTTATGGTTAGACTATGGAAACATTTATAGCACTTAGTCCACTCATGCACAATGTGAGTGAAAATCTCTTTCTCCTTTGGGTACTTCATTTGGCACAGATAATTGTTGCTGCTGCTGCTGCTGGGACGAACTCAGTCAGTCTTATCCTTCCTGTACAGTTATTTCCTAATGTGCTTGTACACACATGCACCAGGGACAGACCTATCATATCTATCTAGAATCCAGCCACATATTCTCTGAACACAGATCCTATTCCTATTTCCCAATTCACTTAACACTTCAGAGAAAACATTGCTAAAATATATGTGAAGAACAAGAATAGTGTTTCTGAAAGCAATTATCTTATCCTTGTCAGCAAGAGAATTTATTTGCTCACAGCAGCTTTAAAGGATATGCCATGTAAATCCTGACGCAATTCAAAATATTCTGTGCTCTGGGCTAAACAGATTTAGTGTAACAGCTGGTCAGGAATTTTCAGACTTCACAGTTTTTCCATGGGAAAATTTCAGCTCATGATTGGAACAGACTAAAATGTTTTGAAAAGGTTGGATTTTTCATCAAAAAAATAAAGCTCCCAACTAAAAATAATAGAGAGCTTTGTTTTCAGACACTTAATTGCCATGGAAGTTTCCATTCATGCTTTGGTTGGGAAGTCTTAGACCTTTGCATCCTTGCTGAATAAGATGATACTGTATGTTATCAGACTTTTCGAGCCGACTTGCTCCCCATTACTCTTGCTGATCTTGTCTCAGTTAAAGACTTACAGAGTAGGGACAAAATCTCAGTTTTCTATTGTGAGGGCCACTCACCTGTGTGGTGTCATAATAATTCCCATGAACATACATCCTGTTATGGTCTTAAAGCAGAGTTTGAAATCTTATCAGTTTCAACAGGAGGAAACCCTTTGAACAGCTAAACGTATCAATATGCAAATTTATTTTATGCAAATATAAACTAAACCTAAAACAAGTATTTAATGGTGTAGAGACTCAACACATATGCAAGCATACATTAAGGAACTTTGAAAGTAGATGGAATCAGCCAAACTTTTAATTAATAATCACTTTGATCAGGGAAGCAAAGGTTCTTGAATCTCCTGATTTATATAAATTATTAAATTTTCCAAAAAATAAGAAATAATCTGTCGAATACTCATCTTCCTCAGCTTCACTGTAAAAGAGCTTAGCTAGGCAACACTGTAAAAAAATCAATAAAAAGTGCATTTCAGAATACTTACCGTTATAGAATCAGTATGAATTTAAAATCAGATTTAAAAAGGGAAGCAAAAACTACACCTACTCTTGAACTGAATGATTTTGAAAGACAACAATGTTTATTTTCCTCTGCCATACCAAACAGTCGGAAAATATATTTAGACTAATATTTTTTGTTTTGAAGGAAGATCTGAAAAAATAATTGGTACAGCACACAGCAATAAAGTAAGAAAAATTAAACTTTAAAGAAATTGTACATTTTACACAGAGAAAATGGGCAAAATACATTTTATTCTCCTGTGTAAAACTGAAATGAACAGGAACTGTAGTGTGGTTGCCAGTTATTCACACCTCGAGCAAAAAAATCAATTCTTTACAAGTCTTGTATAGTAATGAAATGTTCAAGATAGGCAACAGCTTTAACTGTTCATCCAACAGTGGAGTTTTGTTTTAAACACAAACTATTTTTCACGAATGTATGCAGAAGACTGCTCTAAAGAAGATAAGAGTTCTAAAGTGCTTGCCAGTCAACCTGTCCCCCTTTCAGGCTGATTCAATTATCAACACGCATCATATATTACAGTAGACATAAGTTTCTCTCAAATTAGGAAAGCTTTCAATCAGCTACACATTTGGGATATTTCTCTGGTTCACTAGAGACAGCTGACAGGGATAGTCTTTAAGACATTTAACTTGTGTAAACACCAGTTCATACTATTAAGGGAAACAGTAACTCCTCAGTAGTTAAAATTTCATCCAGCTCTAAAAGCAAAGTTCTGTTCTAGCTGCCATAGCATTTTATTTCAATAATTGATGATCCTGAATAATACAGTATTTATACTAGTAGCATTTGTTTCCACAAAGGTTGAAGAAATGCATATTTTGAGTAAGGCATTACAAAATGACTCCATTCTTAAATGGTTGTTTACACCTAGCTAAAAAAAATCCCATTAATTTGTTACATGCACACAGCCCACACTTCTTAAATTTGAGTGTAATAATTTGAGGTTTGATTAGAGATTATGAACCTCATACACATTTGTGTTAGATTAAACTTCATTTTCATAGTCCTAATATCCTTTTTTGCCCCTTACTCCATAGTATATTCAAATTCCCAGAAGACATAGTCTGTAAGTGATATAGTCCTGAAATAACATTTTTCAGTGAACAGAAGAATCAGCTGCCAGCAAAAAGTTGGCAATAAAGTAATTGATAACAGGTCTACAATTCCCTAGGAAAGTCCGTCCTTGGACAGTCATATAGGGAAAGAATTGACAGATTAGTTATGAGATGAGTCAGTCACTCTTATCTATTGCAATTACTTGGCTAAATGGAGAGGTGAATCAACAATGTTACCAAGCTGCATTCCCAACTATACTTGAACTCCATCCCTCTCTTAAAAGACACAGACACCTCAAGGATAGGCTGAACAAATCCAGAGAGTTACCAGAAATTTTGTTCTAGGGAAGGCAGGTACAAGCGGTGGCCATTAGGCCATTTGCTGGTAGAATGATGCTTGTGCAGTTCGTGATGGCCCTGACTGTACACCCAGGAGGTAGCATGGCCATTGAGATGGTCATGGGCTAATCAGATGTCTATGCTACTAACACACTTAACATTAGTGTTTTCCACACCTTTATGACAGGTCTGACATCTGTTGGGAACTATTGCTCATAAAACGTGGTGCTTTGTGGAAAACAACTTCTGTTCCATCTGTTGAAAATACCTATTACACCAATGCCCATTGTTCCAGAGAAATGAACTTCAGGAGAAGGAGAAGGTCCCTTTCTGTCCCATTTGCATCTGCATAAAAAATATTGTTATATAAGGAGTCAGCATTAAAGAAAAATAATCTTAAAAATAATCTATAGCTCATTAGTAAAGTTGCTGGGGTGTGGCATGAAATTCACATTTTTACTTGCTATGAAAAATGTGCTAGTTGGTATGGTCAGTGTAAGATTTATGATATCCTTAGTTACTCATTACTTTCTAACAGTTTTGTAAATAATGTGATACTAGCTTACAGGAAACAAACAGCTCTTATATTTAAATTATATTTTAATTAATATACTTATAGAATATTAATTAAAATATATTCATAATTAAGCAATTTAAAGGTAAGTCAAGTTAAACAGCTAGAAGTGTGATTGCAGCCCAGAACGTCAACTGAATCCTGGGCTGCATCAAAAGCAGCGTGGCCAGCAGGTCGAGGGAAGGTGATTCTGCCCCTCTACTCTGCCCTGGTGAGACCCCACCTGCAGYACTGCGTCCAGCKCTGGAGCCCTCAGCACAGGAAAGACATGGACCTGTTGGAGCGGGTCCAGACGAGGGCTGCAAAAATGATTAGGGGGATGGAACGCCTCTGCTATGAAGAAAAGCTGAGAGAGTTGGGGTTGTTCAGCCTGGAGAAGAGAAGGCTCTGGGAAGACCTTACTGTAGCCTTTCAATACTTAAAGGGGGCTTGTAAGAAAGATGGAGAGAGACTTTTTACCTGTGTGGCCTGTAGTGACAGGACAAGGGGCAATGGTTTTAAACTGAAAGAGGGTAGATTTAGGTTGGACATAAGGAAGACATTTTTTATGATGCTGGTGGTGAGACACTGGAACAGGTTGCCCAGTGAAGTTGTGGATGCCCCATCATTGGCAGTGTCCAAGGTCAGGTTGGATGGGGCTTTGAGCAACCTGATCTGGTGGAAGATGTCCCAGCCCATGGCAGGGGGGTTGGACTAGATGACCTTTAAAGGTCCCTTCCAACCCAAACCATTCTGTGATTCTATGATTCTATGATAAGTTATGATACATCAGGAGTGAGAATAGTTGAGCTTGGCTGCTCTAGTATATATGTTCTGATGCAGTTTTAAACTATATGGGTACGCTACTTCTTTTTAACAGTGTCCCTGTTTCATGAAATGCACAGAATAAATGGTCCTATTTTTTTAACATTTCATATTCTCATCATCTTACTTAAAAAATGGTCTCATGATTCACCTTGTGAAATTGAAACTGTGTTTTGAAGACATGCAGAACTTTGTATTTTCAAAGCACAGGTCTAATTTTTTACTTGATTTTGAATGAAGCAGCTCACTACTACTATTACAAACCAGACCTGGGGCCACCAGTAAAGAACAAAGCACAGAGCGTGAAGCTCATGATAATTGTTGACAAATGTAACTCAGAAGTGGCAGGACAGAATCCACTTTTAAGGTGTTTGAAAGTGAAACCATTCTCCCTCTTGGAACCATGAAAAAAGGTTTTTGCCCTATGTGACAAAGTCCTATTAGAATATTTTTTTCTAAAACCATATTTTCTATCTCTGGTAGCATTCTTAAGGTTCACTGCACACCTGCATTTCTGAGAGATTTTCAGGAATGTGTAGAGTTATTAATACTTTGTGGTTTTCTTATACTTTGGAAGTTAATTACTATGTGATTCAGAATAAACTGAAAAAACATACTAATAAAGGTTTTACCAATAAAAAGTCTACAGCTGTTACACCATTGTTTTAAAAGTTTTTTTAGGACTTGGTGTTATGAAAACCTCATAGAATTTGTTAAAAAAAAAAAGCTCTTATGAGATTTAAAATATAAAGTTTTAACCATAATAAACTTGCTCTGTACTTTGTATTAAGTCCCTACATTACCACTCTACCATGTGTATTTTGTAAAGTCTCAGAAAATAATTTATAATTAGAACATATATATCAATTATTTTGAAAAAGTTTTCCCTGAGAGTTTTTCAAGTGAAAGTTGCTAATACTGTCAGCAGTCTTGTTATAATAAAGGGAAAAAAAACATCTCAGAAGACACTCTGAACTAATTTCACAAGTAAGTATTTCAAGTAGATTTTCAGAATTAAGCAGATGTTTGCATGTAATAGAAGAAACTCCTTGGAAATTAAAACGATCATTTGAGGTCAAGAAATGTAATAACAAAATAAGAATTTCAAGAAATGAAGCAAAGCTAGAAACTTTTCAAGGTGTATTTTAAGATTCAGAGTAAGTTCTTCACCTAGACAAGAAGAAAAAAAAAGAAAAATAATTGCAACTGCTGTGCAGTAAGAAGGAATAGATAATTTAGGTAGAGATAAGAAGGGCATAAGCAATTGGCTTGAGTTTAGAAAAAGAAGATGGCATTAAGTCAGAGAAAATCTAGTAAGGATAATGGAAGTTAAAAGTACATATATATAAAAATAAAGATACCAAATTACTGCAGAACAGAAAAAGTACTAACATGGATGTAAGAAAAAGTAATAGAATTTAGTTTATTCAAGAATAACCAACTTTCTCCCTCTCTGCTGCAACAAAATGGCTGACCTGATCTTCTAGACAAAAGGAGTTGGGTAGATTTAATCGCTCCAGGCTTAGAGAAATTGATGTGGGACCACATGAAACACCATTAATGAAGCTAGCGGTAGATTAATGTAGGAATCGTTAAACAGTAAGGAACTCGTAGAGATTGAGGAGGACCATGAAGTAAGATAAAAAGGAGAAAATTAGAAAGGTGGATTGCTAACCCCAACCTTACCAAGTAGCGAGCTTTGGATATACTAGTGACTTATATCACATCAAAATGTGGTGTTGCCGTAAAGAAATAGAGGTACTTCTAGGGAAATATCTATGGCACTGAACAAGATCCATGTCAGACTTGTCTGAAAATAACTCTGGACTTCAGCGTTCAAGACAGAAGTTGAAACCAGAAAAGGTTTCATAAAATATCTTTAGAGTTGTTAGCAGAAAGGATACAGCCTTGAGCAAAGATCAGTCCAGCTTGGTTGTTTAGTCTGGCAAAACAAATGTTAAGAAATGCTACGACTGCAGTCTATGAATACATTGGAGAACAACTGTAGACAAGAAGAAGAGCTTTTTAAGCCAAACTTAAATGGATGCATACTAGCCATGAATATATTTAGACTGGGAATACAAACCAAATTTCTGAAGATCTTTCCAACAGAAAAATGGGGAAATGTATGTGTCAGAAACCCTGATAATTTTAATTTTTTCAAAATAAACAGGCGTGACAGTTCTTACCAAACAGAGCAGTAAACTTAGTGCTCTCAAATAAAAAATCTGGGTTGTGAGCTGTTTTCTGAAAAAGCAAATTCATATTAATCAGTAGCTGAGCCTAAAGTTATAGTCTCTGTTAAGAAACCGCATTTATTGGTTAAAGCTTCTTGCCACATTATTTTAGAAACATGGCTTTTGCATCAGAGCAGAATTATGGCTGTTCAGCTCAGACAACAGCCAAAGCAAGCCTGATATCTCTATAAAAATCACATAGCTACGAACTTTGTTAGTTCAGAATCTGTTTTTGTTAAGCATTGCCAGAGCTAAGTAATCTATAAAGAGTGAGTACCTATGGTGCTCAATCTGGCCCCACCAATACATATATTGCTTCCCTTGTGCTTTAAAATCATAGCTGCTTTATGAAATACTCCTTACGTGTATGTCTAATCCCATGACTCCCTGTGAGTACTTCCACTCTCTTCCTTCCTTCCCTGGATCAAAAACTTTTCTATAATACACCAGATGAACTTGCTTCTACATGACGGACTGCATGACGTGGTTTATCTATATTTAGTTTCCTGCAACATGGCCAAAGCTTCCTCTGCACTGCAGTGATGGAAGGATCAACACCTCCTGTGTGTATTGCGTCTGCTCTGCCCTGCGCTCTTGTATGTTCCCCTTTCTCTCTTCTGCCTTCACAATGCTGTTAGAATTTATTGTAATAGCCAATTGGATCTGCATAAAGCATAAGCTTTCTATTGTATGTATGCAGTGCTCTTAAAACCACAAGACCTTCAGTATACTATCACATTACAAGTTACAGTTAAAATACATTTACACAACATAAGGTCACCTCAGAAAAAGGGCCACTGTTTTGGCATTAAAAGCTGCTAATTATTTGAGAACTTATCTTGGAGACATATCATATTCAATTTAAGTTAAGGAAAACAGAAATTGTATTTAAGATTGATAATTTAAAAAGTGAATTAATTATCTAGASTACAAGACCCTTGAACTTTAATAGGAAGTGTCTATTTCTCACAAACTCCTTCAAAAATTATACAATAATATTTTATTTTTTAAATTACTCTATCTTCTAAGGAAATCACCACTTAGCTGGTTGAAGGTATCTTCAATGTCAGAGGTGTTTAAAGATGAAGCATTAGCAACAGCATGCATTGAAAAGATATTAATAATATCTTTGGTAATTCTGTCATGATTTTTAGGAAGTAAGCGTCACCTTCTTCAAGAATATCTATATATTAAGCTTTATAATAGCAAATAATTTATTATAGCATTCCTGGTTAAAACATTATTATCATTATTATTATTATTACTATTATTATTATTACTATTATTATCGATAAAACTTTTTACAACAGACTGATAAATTATTACATATTCCAGCTATGTCTATTTAAATCTTGTCAAATGTGAACAGAAAGTTATACATGAAGCTGTAATTTCGGAGGAAAATATTATGTATGTTTGTGAAATTCAAATTATTTTTTTCTTCAAAGCAATAAGGAAAATCCAAGCTCAATGTTTACCAAAATGGACATTTTTCATCTTCTTTGCAAAAGGAGAGATTTTGACCTTTTTGACCCCTAAGACATAGGTATGCTAACCACTGCCATGGTTCAGAAGAGGCCCAGGAAACACATTTCTTAATGTGTATTGATAAACTCCTGGTTTATCAATAACACTAGGATTAAAAAGACTTTGTTTATGCAAAATTGAAGAAAAAAGCAGTGTAAAATAGGATAACACACTGTTTTGGAAAGTCTTGTTTTTCTTACAAATTACCTGGTGAATTATTCTCTGGCACATTAATTAACAGCTGAAGATTTCTAAAGCTCCTTATGAATACCAACAAACAGCAAAATTATTTTCAAAGTCAGAGAAACAAATTATGTTTTTCCCTAGCTGTAGAATTCCCTTGTAGACGAGAAAGCATAGGAATAATATGATTGAAACTTTTGTTATTGCTATTATTATTGTTATAAGGCAAGATGGAAAAACACGTAACTCTTAGAAATACATCATCTAAGCTGGTCAGCAAAATTTAGGTCAAATCTGTAAATGAGTCTCCACCATTCACTATATCCTTCCAGAGGTTTCTGATAGAAGACAAAATATATTTTGCTGCTACCCGGAACTGTCAGTCAATATTATTTCCAAGGCTGATTTTACATTAGTGGTAAGTGGAGGATAGATAGAGTTACATTTCAGTGTGATGTGAAGTCTGAGTGTTTGTGCTGACTGGGATCTTTTGACAATTTTGTATTGTTGCCTGAATTAGATGCCTAAAAATTTTAATCTGTCTATTTTTCAATCTATTATTACTATTCCCATCAGACTGGAAAGGTTTCTCCAGCTGTCAGAGCTTTTAATCAAATGCTGCATAAGAATCACTAAAAGTATCCCAGACATTTTAAAAAGAACAAAAGATATCTGCACAAGAATTTGGGAGGGGACAGCTGACCCCAACTGACCAAAGCGATATTCCATACCATGTGACGTCATGCTCAGCATATAGAGCTGAGGGAAGAAGAAGGAAGGGGCAGGACGTTCGGAGTGATGGCGTTTGTCTTCCCAAGTCACCGTTACGCGTGATGGAGCCCTGCTTTCCTGGAGATGGCTGAACACCTGCCTGCCCATGGGAAGCAGTGAATGAATTCCTTGTTTTGCTTTGCTTGCATATGTGGCTTTTGCTTTACCTATTAAACTGTCTTTATCTCAACCCACGAGTTTTCTCACTTTTACCCTTCCGATTTTCTCCCCCATCCCACCAGGGGGAAGTGAGCGAGCAGCTGGGTGGGGCTTAGTTGCCGGCTGGGGTTAAACCACAACAGTCTTTTGGTCTGGTCCAAAGGGACCAGGGGTGGATATTGTAATGGAAACACCTTTAAATTGTTGTAACCCAGGATTTGAGTTGCATGTTATGGGAATTACTATAGCAGGAAGCATAGCCAGGACAGCTAGCCCAACTGGCCAATGGGGTATTCCATACCATGTAACGTCATACTCAGTATATAAATAGGAGGCATGGTCCAGGAAGTAGAGATCACTCACTGCTTGGGTATCAGTCAGCGGGTATTTTTGTATATTCTATCATTATTATTATTATTATTATTATTATTATTATTATTATTATCGTCGTCATCATCATCATCATGATTATTTTCCCTCCTTTTCTGTTCTATTAAACTGTCTTTTTCTCAATCCACAAATTTTACTTTTTTTTATTCCCAATTCTCTCCCCCATCCCACTGGGGGGAGGCGCGGGGAGTGAGCGAGCAGCTGGTGTTTGGCTGCCTGCCGGGTTAAACCACAACAATCTTCCTAATGGCAAACACTGAACAATGCAAAGGAAGGTATAAAACATTGCATAAACCTCCACAGTCACACACAACTGGCGGGGAAATTTCATCTTAATCTCTACCTGGCAATCAGTTTATGCTCTGAAGCAGGATAACTAATAACATTTCTTCACTAATATTTCAGCTGATGTCCAATAATGGGTATTGATTTTCTAAAAGAAAAATAAAAACTAAATATAGCTGGTACTCTTGGGTAGCAGACTGCCTCATCACATTGTCCAGGTTTGCTAGAGTTGTTAATGGAGATTTTTCTCTTGTGTGAGGAAGGTCATGATTTGTAAGTTCTCCGATGCAGTTATTACTGAAGGGAAATAGGACTTCTCATCGGATAAAGAAAACAGAGAAAGTGGAAAAATGAAAGTTTCCCAAAAGGTGCATCTGTATTAGCTTTTCTGAAGTGTACACTGACCATACTGTGGTTCATGTTGCAGAGCAGTCTTGAAGGGTGTGAATTCCTTTGGATGAAACTCCATGAAAATACTGTCCAGAATGCAACCAGTCCACAGAACAAGACTAGAGCTTGTTAAAATAAACCTCCTAGATGTGCACAACGAGAACATTTGTTCCTCTGTACCAACTGCTCTGCTCTGCAGGCCTGTTTCCGTTAGTTCATGGTCTTGTTAATATGGACATGGCCTGTATGAGCAACTAGAAGATCCAGACTCCAGTCTATCACAGAYGTAACCTGAGGCAAATCTTTCAGGTAAAGCTGTATCTCTTTTTTGGAAGTACACCCCAAATATATGCTGGATGGTATAGAAGAAACATAATCAACCACACTGAAGGGGGTGGGGGGGGTGGGGGTGGAGGGAAGAAGGAAAGAAGCTTAACTATTAGTTACAGAAAAAAACAACAACAAGAAAAAAAAATCCTCAAGGAGAACAGCAGCACTACTTATCTTACAGTACTGTTGTTTTTTTTCAATTGTTTAGAATTTTTATTTGCCTCCAATATTGTCAAAACCACTTACCAGCATCCTATCTTCAAATTCACAGCACTTGTCACATCCCCAGCCCAAATATGAAATTTTAAATGCATTAGTCTTCTGTCTGTTCTTGTGTAAGAGAATATTTTCCAGCTCCATTTGTCACATTTAATGACCATAACATAGAAAATGGAGAAAATGAGAAGTTGCATCTGAAGGTATCATCTTGACGAGGTTAATCAGAAACAAGTGAGTCAGCAATATAAGAAACATAGACTGATCATACATACCTAGGCAATTAGAGATGATATAATCAGTGACTGGAAATCAGTACAAACACAGAACATCCAAAGGTATGATCAAGAGAATTTTCTCTATAATTTTTACAACAATATTTCATCCTGAAATTTTACATGGATTTTATTGAAATCAAAAGAATATATCCACTGAGGTCCAAAGGTTTTGGATTTGATTAAGAATGTTGCTTAGGGTGAGAAGAGTAATTGAGAAAGATTTTCTCTGTGTGTATGTGTGCTTTTGTGTGTATGTCTGTGTGTGTTTGTGTGTGCACTTAACGTGTGTGCATGTGTATGTATGTCTATGTGGAATCATTAAGGAATTAAGATGGATTCAGAAATAAAATCTTGAGAATAAGCTTCCAAAGGACAAAACTCCTTTTTTGCAGAGATCATAGAAAGTCATTTAACGACCTTTTAGGATTAAGCACTCTCTTTTCCTACAGAAATAGCTCAAAATCTTTCAAGAAACCTATGCTCTTAACACAGTATTGACTCTGGGGTTAGTTCAACATCTTGATGGAAAATAATTGTCATACTCCTTTTTAAAAAATCATGTCCAAAGTTTCTTTATATTAGAAATATATTCTGCAACCTCTAATCCCTTATTTTGGACATACCATAGAATCACAGAATGATTTGGGTTGGAAGGGACCTTTAAAGATCATCTAGTCCAACCAGCCTGTCACGAGCAGGGACATCTTTCTCTAGATCAGGTTGCTCAAAGACACATCCAGCTTGACCTTGAACACTGCCAAAGATGGAGCATCCACAACTTCTCTGGGCAACCTATTCCAGTGTCTCACCACCCTCATCGTAAAACTTTTCATCCTTATGTCCAATCTAAATCTACCCTCTTTCAGTTTAAAACTGTTGCCCTTTGTSTTGTCAYTATAGGCCATGGTTAAAAGCCTCTCTCCGTCTTTCTTATAAGCCCCCTTTATATATTGAAGGGCTACCATAATGTTTCCCTGGACCCTTCTCTTCTCCAGGCTGAAAAAAACTAATTCTCCCAGCCTTTCCTCATAGAAGCGGTATTCCAGTCCCCTGATCATTTATATGGCCCTCCTCTGGACCCGCTCTAACAAGTCCATGTCTTCCTTGTACTGGGGACTTCAGAGCTGAATGCAATACTGCAGGTGGGGTCTTACAAGAACAGAGCAGAGGGGCAGAATCACCTCCCTCGGCCTGCTGGCTACGCTTCTTTCGATGCAGCCCAGGATATGGTTGGCCTTCTGGGCTGGAAGTGAGTATTGCCAGCTCACGTTCAATTTTTCATCCACCAGTTCCCCAAGACTATCMGCAGGGCTGCTCTCAATCCCTTCATCCCCAATCTATATTGATGCTGGCGATTGCCCCGACCTGGGTGCAGGAACCTTGCCCTTGGCCTTGTTGAACTTGATGAGGTTTGCACGCGCTCACTCCTCCAGTCTGTCCAGGTCCCTCTGGATGGCATCTCTTCCCCCTAGTGAGTGAACTGCACCACTCAGCTTGGTGTCATCTGCAAATTTGCTGAGGGTGCACTCAATCCCACTGTCTGTGTCATTGATGAAGATATTGAACAGTAATAATTTTGAAATCTTCTATATTGACAAGAAATGTAACTAGTGTGAAGAACACAGATAGGGCTAGTATCAGGTGACTACAGTAAACACTGCTTACTGATAGATAATTACTGACTTAAGAATACATGAATTATTAAGTTTTAATAAGTGGAGTAACTGGAAATAAACAGCCCTAAATATGTCATCATCCACCTAAATCCTTTTATTCCTATTCATCCCTTTTAAAATGCAAATATTTTGAATTAAATATGTATTCATTTTCAAACACCAAAGGTTTTTATAGTCTTTAGGGTTCCAACTTCTCTTTGCAATCCAGTTTTCAGAAATACAAAATAAAAGTGTCTTAGTTTGGGTTTTTCATTCCATAAAGGTCTCCTCAACCTCTCTGAAGATATATTCTTTATACCAAATTTTTTTGCACTATTGATAGACAGAATACTATTTATGAATGAGGCACTACAGGATAAACAGTAGACATAATGGTACAAATGGAGTGACAGGACAAAAAACAGTTGCTGAGTATTCATCAGTATTCATAAAAGTTAGATTACAGAACAGTAACTAATTTTGAATGTACAGAAGAGATACAGAAGGTTAAAACAAACTTAAGCTTCATGAAGCTCATTGAAAGCTGTGTTTAAACTACTTGCAGTGACTAATGATAATGAAGTGCATCTAAAGCAATTATAAAAGCCTACTGAGGTTTTGCTTTTATGTCCAAAAATAATGGCCAAACACGTAATATCTAAAACACCTTATGAACTGCAGAAGCACATTAGCAAGGGGATGCGAAACCTTTGAATGGTAAATAGTAACACACACATTGAATCTAGGAGTCTAACATGGAAAAAATAATTACAGAAAAAGATTATTCATCCTCAACACTGGCTTTCTCCTTTAGTTTCCTTTACCTCCAGATCTACTCTTTTTTATGCTTCTATTTTAGCGCTTTGACAGCTTTATATTATATGAAGGCACCATGGAATCAATACTTCTGAAATAATAGGAATAGAGACAGACTGTCTGGCTCTGGGTCCATGAGGTACTGTATTTAAAAAAAAAAAAGGCCAGTCAGTTTTATTCAAAATGTTCAGGTCCCCTGCAGAATCACTTTATACATGGGAGTACACAGATATCACCTGGGGCTCTAGCACTGAGTCCTGAGATATCTGTCCATATCTTTCCTTGGCTAATATACCCAAGACACTATTTGTGCTGGCAAATATAATTTCTTCATAGTAGTACAGACATGGACCAACATAAAMCACAGGAACCTGAAGCAGACAGAGGTTCTGGAACTTTCTGGTGCTAGAAATCCTGAAAATGTGTGTATATCAACAGAAGCCAATAATGAGGAAAATTTGCACATACTGTTTTTCAATGTGTTATGCAGCATGGGTGAACACAGCAGGACCAGGACAATACGGCCACCACAAAACATACATGTAAGTAAGGAAGACTTTAGGTAAAAATCCAGTGGAAAGTCAGATAATGTTTACTGGTCCACATACTGACCCACAAAAAAACATGTGATGAGTAAGGGGCAGGGGGTAGTAGGACAAGGCTTGGTGCTTTCGTCTGATGAAGGCAAAGAAATGTGAAAACTAATGTTGGATGCTTAATCTAAGCATAACTAGTTTTACTTAATTAGTTTTTTATGAGCTTGAAGTTTGGAAAGTATCCTATGCCATTACAGTCTAAAGGAAAAGGATGAGGTGGAAGATAAGAGCTTCAAGAATGTCTTGCTTAGTCCTAACTAAAGACTAACAAAGAGGGGAGAAAAAAAGGAGTGAAAAGTTACTGAGGAAACAGAAGCATTCAGTCCATAGTCAGCATGCATCTTTTAAGATCTTCACTGGTGAGCAGAGTAATCCTTTAAAATATTTAYTATTTTTCAGTGCTTATAATATTCATATACCCACAGTATGTTCATATATAAGGTCAAACATGCAAAAGATATGGAAAATGAATAATTTGATTCTTTCTGATGCCTTAAGACCTACTTTCTTCACAAATAATATAATTATTAAAAAACAAGTAACAAAGGGATCAAGAGAGGCCCTCCAGTTCATTCCTCTCAAATCTCTTAAATACAGATAAGATTCAAACTCTGGTTTAAATTTTGGAAAAGATGGGTAAGTACTGAGTTCATGTCTTAATGACAAGAGAAGAACTCGAAAGTCAACTATGAATATTTGCTTGAGAACCTACTGGATAAAAGGGGGAAGAATGAAGAAACACAGCATACCTCACCTTTTTTCCCTGAAATGTTAAACATAGAGTCATAGAATCATAGAATAGTTTGGGTTGGGAGGGACCTTTAAAGGTCATCTAGTCCAACCCCCCTGCCATGGGCAGGGACATCTTCAACTAGATCAGGTTGCTCAGAGCCCCGTCCAACCTGACCTGGAATGTTTCCAGGGATGCAGCATCTACCACCTCTCTGGGAAACCTCTGCCAGTGTTTCACCACCCTCAGCATAAAAAATTTCTTCCTTATGGCCAACCTAAATCTACCCTCTTTTAGTTTAAAGCCATTCCCCCTTGTCCTGTCGCAACAGGCCCTATTAAACAGTCTGTCCCCATCTTTCTTATCAGCCCCCTTTAATTACTGATAGGCTGCAATAAGGTCTCCCTGGAGCCTTCTCTTCTCCAAGCTGAACAACCCCGACTCCCTCAGCCTTTCTTCATAGGAGAGGCGTTCCATCGCCCTGATCATTTTCATGACCCTCCTCTGGACCCGCTCCAACAGGTCCATGTCTTTCTTGTGCTGAGGACTCCAGAGCTGGACGCAGTACTGCAGGTGGGGTCTCACCAGAGCAGAGTAGAGGGGCAGAATCACCTTCCCTCGACCTGCTGGCCACGCTGCTTTGGAGGCAGCCCGGAATACGGTTGGCCTTCTGGGCTGCGAATGCACATTGTTGGCTCATGTCCAGCTTTTCATCCACCAGTACCGTCAAGTCCTTCTCGGCAGGGMTGCTCTCAATCCCTTCATCCCCCAGCCTGTATTGATACCGGGGGTTGCCCCGACCCAGGTGCAGGACCTTGCACTTGACCTTGTTGAACCTCATGAGGTTCACACGGGCCCACTTCTTGAGCTTGTCCAGGTCCCTCTGGATGGCATCCCGTCCCTCAGGTGTGTCAACCACACCACTCAGCTTGGTGTCATCTGCAAACTTGCTGAGGGTGCACTCGATCCCACCATCTATGTCATTGATGAAGATATTAAACAGTACTGGTCCCAGTAAGGACCCCTGCGGGATGCCTGCAGGATATTTCACAAATTTATGGAAATTTACTATATGAAGTTTTTCATAACAGAAAGATACCATTTTTATGTGGTGATCTTAGCAAACTTACAGATATGTAGGTTTTGTACAATGACTTCTGTTGAGCAGAACAGAATCTCTTAGGAATGCTAATGAAGAAGTCCATGCTAAAAAATGTTTGATATATAATTGGCACCAAGCTCTGTACCATTGTCTGAGCCATACTGATGGAAGTTCAAATTGATAGAAGTGACAGCGTTTTGTCTCTATATGCTTCTGAAATTTCATGACCTTGCAGAATTTTATATGATGGAATTCTTGAAGCACAAACTTTAAAACTTTTGCACAATAGTCAAAAATCAGATGAGTAATCACATTCTTTAGCTGCCAGTACTTTTCATTTTAGCAAGCAAATAATTATAATTGAGGGACATCAGTAACATTCTAGTGAGGCCTATGGGTTAATACTTGTAAACAAGTACAAAGCATTGGCGCTCTCTCTCACCATTTTTATGCTTCAAATTTGTATTTTTGATCCATGGACTACACTAGAAACTCAGCTGGGAAAGATCTTTGTACAGATTATGTGAGTGACTGCTGCATTTACTGCTCAGTCAAGCACTAGAATGTACACCCTTAAAACAGATTCATCAAAACTGTGATTATTCAATCTACCAAGTTGCAGAAAAGAGAGCAAGAAAAATATGTGGAAGAGACCTAAATCTAAGCAAATTTCGTTCCAGATTTCTGTATTTGAAAGAAATTTCAGTAGGATAAATTAAAGACAAACCACAGGATATATCTAACTTCATCTGATAAAATATAAATATTTCACTATTTTGTTTATGCAAAAGGAATCTTACAGTATACCTATAAACAGAATATTTTTTTCTGTGAAATAGACTTCTTAGCACTCTCCTCATGCCAATAAATAAATAAATAAATTGTGCTGGTTTTGGCTGGGTTAGCATTAATTTTCTTCTTAGTTGTTATGTTTTGGATTTGTGCTGAAAACAGTGTTGATAATACAGAGATGTTTTCGTTATGGCTGAGCAGTGCTGACACAGAGTCAAGGCCTTTTCTGCTTCTCACCCCACCCCACCAGCAAGGAGGCTGAGGGTGCACAAGAAGTTGGGAGGGGACACAGCCAGGACAGCTGACCCCAGCTGACCAAAGGGGTGTTCCATACCATATGACGTCATGCTCAGTATATAAAGCTGGGGGAAGAAGAAGGAAGCGGGGACGCTCGGAGTGATGGCGTTTGTCTTCCCAAGTCACCGTTACGCGTGATGGAGCCCTGCTTTCCTGGAGATGGCTGAACACCTGCCTGCCCATGGGAAGGAGTGAATGAATTCCTTGTTTTGCTTTGCTTGCGTGCACGGCTTTTGCTTTGCCTATTAAACTGTCTTTATCTCAACCCACGAGTTTTCTCACTTTTACCCTTCCGATTCTCTCCCCCATCCCACCGAAGGGGAGTGAGCGAGCGGCTGTGTAGTTCTTAGTTGCTGGCTGGGGTTAAACCACGACATAAATAAATGCACATTTGTTTTGAGAGGAAAAAAGGTACTGTAATGTTTTATGGCAATGTGACTTTAAGGATTTTTTTTATTTAAAATAACTGATTTTGCATGTTTGGTCCCACAGAACCTTATAACTTGGTATAGCAAACATTAAAAGATTCAGTTTCTAAAGTGTTAAAGATTCAAAGTTTCAGACCACAGGCGAATGAGCAGATTTGTTACTTGTGTTTTTAAAGTATCGTAGAAACTTAGTACAGGTAAAAGAGAACAGAAGTTTGAAGAGTAACAGATTTCTCTGGATAAGAAAATATTTGAAAGCTCCATGACAATGATTGCATTTGTGCATATGGTGTACTCAGCTGTATAGATATCAGAATAATTTCAGCACCAAAACAGTTTTTTCCTGAATCTTTTTTTCAGACAGATTGTTGCTGCTAGAGATATGTCAAGAGTACTATTTACATTAAGAATTATGGACTATCCAGTCAAAGTTGTGATTGGAGGGAACTACCCACAAATTTAATACAGGTTTTAAACTCATCTTAAATTTTGTTATAGTCTAGGTTTAAAATATCTAAATCCTACTTTTCAGTGCAGAGGAAGAGTGCTCTTGAAAATTATGTCAAGATAAAGCAGCACTCTTCATTTATTTACAAATTTATGAAGATTTAAATAGTTTCACAACATTGTCTATAATTAATACCAGTAAGTTTCAGAAGTCTATTTTCTCAATTGAGGGACAATGTATGAAAATAAAGCACCAAATCTGGGATGGAAAGAAGATAGATAAATTTAAAGATAGATAGATAAAATCTAAAGATAAATAATTAAATATTTAATTTAACTGTGGTAACAGCTGCAACATCTGGAAGGTTCAGAGCATGTACTGAGGCTTCCAGATGTAGGTGTGGTACAGTTGAGTGAACTTGGCAATGTACATACTCATTATAACTGGATTATAACTGGATTATAATCCTAAAACAGATTCCTAATTAAAATTTAAGTAAAGAGTGGACATGGACTTTTCAATATTATGTGGCTTTCTGTGGAACAAATCTATTAAAAAGAAAAGGCCAAGGTACTCAATGACCTCTTTGCCTTGGTCTTTATGGCAAGACTTGTCTTTACTGGTAAGGCATGCCTTTCGCAATCCCAGGCCCCTGAGGCCATTGGGTAAATCTGGAGCTAGGAAGACCTACTTCAGACAAGTACCTCTTGGTGGAGTTAATCTGCTTTAGTAAGTCTCCACTTTCTATTACAAATACTTTCTCTGCTAAGCCTTCGTCCAAACAGAGTAAGAAAAACTTCAGACATATCTTTCCAGAAATTGATTATCTCATTGGACAGTTTAAATATATCAAAATATACAGCTTTAATTTGCATGGGAGTTGGAAACCCATAGGCAATCCTGTGTCTAGACTAATCATGTGTTTAATTACTCTAAAATAATGATAAATGAAGCTAAAAAGAATAGTTTTAGTCTGGAATACAAGATTGTTAAGAATGACAACAAACTCTGATGGATTTATATTCTTATCAGACGCATCTCTTTACTGAGTTTCTGGAACCACCTACTAACATGTCATGATACAGAGAATTGTCAGCCAGCCGAGATGATGAACCAATCAGAGGAGGAAAAAAAATTATTTTTCCACCCACAAAACTGATCACTCGCTCAAAGTGAAAGACTGATTCAAAGCACTAAAGACAGCTATTTAAGATTCACAGTAGTATAACAAAGAGCAGATGTCTCCTTTGTTGCAACAGCCATCCCGTAGGAAAAATGCGTCAGTTGAGAGCTGTAAACCAGCATCTCTGGCTGCAAAATTTAAGGTAAGAGGTAAAACTGTGCTTTGACTGATTATTCAGGAAATTCTACCAGACACCAGTTAAGGATATTTAGAGACAAAGTTGTAATGTTCTCGTGTGGCTAAAGCAGGAATTAACTTTCTCTAGAACATGACACTTCTTGCATGGCTCCAAAATTCTGGTAGGTTACCTGTTAACGTAGAAAGATTTTTGTCCATCAAGGTAAAATGATCTAGCTGACAGAAAATATTGCTGTGCAGGCCAGAAAACCTGGAACCATTTAAATCAATAGGAGTTTTACCCATATGAACAAGATTTCACTCCAAATGCACATTCTGATCACCTCTAAAATGCTCTCAGTCCTGGATGCCCAGCAGCCACAGGGTGGTCCTCCTATATCAAACTAATAAAGAAAGTTTAACAAGAAATCCGATTCTTTTGTTGGTTGAACTCAAATGTGATTTAATCTTGTTTCTTCTCCCCTTTTGTTATCTACAGCTAGAACTATTTGTGAAGCACCTGATACATTCCATGTACACAGAGTTTTGTATTACTTTGACCTTTTCAATATTCTGTACTTTAATTGGTTAAACCGTTCTATGGTTTCCCTACAGGTTAGCTGCCTGCAAGTAGTTGAGGAAGAAAGGGGGTGGCAGAGAGCATCCTATAGTATTTGTGAACACTGAAAAGGTCAAAGCTGTATAGATCGCTCTTATGCATTAAAGAACGTAGAAGGCAACAAAACCCCCCCACTGCTCATCTGGTAAATGCTGTGGTGTGAACAGAAAATGTTACCACATTAGTATCTTATGGCGATCATGAAGATGATCGCAAATAATTTTATATATTCCTACTGTGGTTACAATTGTGTGATCTTTTTGCTTGTGTAACTCATTAAACCTGATGAGCAGCTGAGTAAAATGCCTGGTAGAAAAATCAAACTAAAGTACTGGGTAATTAATACTGGCTTAACCTGCATGAACATTTTAAAGAGCAGTTTTCAAAGGGTAAAATAAATTAGTATTCTGTAAAATGCATTAATAATGTTGTTATATTAATAATCTTTACAGAAATATACTTAAAGGATATTACCTTCCTACTGAATCAGTCCCATGCTGCTATCTAGACTATTCTCATAGTCTCTTCTTTTTCTTTTCATGAAGGGAAAGAACAACATTTTTACCAATATTGCACTTTCCTGCAAGTCTTACATTTCTCAGTTTCCTCTTGTAGTATTGGAAGTCTGTCCTATTTTAAAATAGCCATTCTATATAGTATTTTGTGATAATTCACAGTGCAATTTTGTAGCTAAAAACATCCCCTTACACGTAGCTTTATAACTTTTTACTTCCATCAAAGCACAGTTACAGGAAATGTGAATACAAGAGTTCCCAAGAGTCATAAATATTACAGGTAATCCAGCCCTTGACTGGATAGACTGCATATCTATGAAACAGTAACAGTACAATATTACTTAATACCCAGAATTTGGGTCCAAAATTATTTATCAAAAAATATCAAGCACACTTTCCAATTTCAGATATTAAGTTGAACAAATAAGCATGAAGATTAACAGATTAAGCACTATAAACCACTGATAGAAGTAGCTCTCAAAGGCCCTGATATATCATAATTAATTTTTAAAGCATTCAGTTTTTATGTTGCTTTCCTACAAGATACCTTGAGATAAAGTGGAAGATGGCATTGGTATTAAATAAAAAAGGAAGAATTTTTTTTTCCTGTGGTTGAAGAATTTAATGTGACCTGTCAATCTAGTTATGGAGAGACARTTCTACGATTGGTGGCAACAGGTTTCTGTTTTAAGATTCATGCTACTTGGTAATGAGAAGTAGCTGAGGATAAGGCTAGTGAATATATGCTACTGAGTTTATAGCAACAAATTATGGGGAGTTCAGTGCAAATAGAATTGGTGAGAGATTTAGCTTATTTTGCTTGTACAACAAATATTTACCAGTGACATAGATTCAGGTCTTATTCACAAATAGACATGAGTTACTGATTTCATGCTGTTTTGTTACTTAAGAGAAGTAAAACATAATGCAAGGCAACCTGTTCTACTGGCCGTCTCTGGGTAAGGATAGAAGCGTCAAAACATTTTCACAACTAGCAACAGCAAATGCCTAAGGTGAAGAGATATTTGTGAACACTGCACACAGAAAAGTCCTGAGCAATTCCAAAAACCGTCTTCATGAACAGTTGCACAAAAGCCTTATATGCAGCTTAAACAACTATAAAAGCAGTGACTGATTGGTTTAGCGGGGTTGTTGATGAAAACCCATACTCCAGGATTAATAAACGTAATCCATGTTAACAAGAAAACCAACATTATACTTCCACTCTGATTTTCAGTTTCAGAATACCTCTAGAGTTTAAGTTACCACTAATTCATAACTATTCAAAGTCAGGGGTGGGGGCAGGGGGGAAGAAATTGTTAGTTCAATTTCTCCAAGAAACTGATCAAGCATGCTATAGTGTAACAGCTCTTGCCTGGGTTAGTTAACATGCAAACAAGGATTCAGTCAATTTGATCTTCTAAGCTGACTAGCAACCAGGCAGAGTCAAATGAAGTACCAAGTTTTGAAGAGAGAAATTGAAAAATACTGTCTGAGTTAGATTTTGCAAGGTCTAGATGCGTTAGTCAGGATATTGAGAATGAAGATTACTATATTTCTCTCTATACATCCTCTGATCAAACACTGTATTGGTGAAATGTTGGTTTACAGTTGACCAACGTGCCCAATATGATTCTCGTATATACACGTATATAAAGGCCTGGCACCAAAGGTAAAGATGAACTAAAAGGTCTGAGATACCAGCTTTTTCTCAAATCATTGCCTGAATAAAGCTAKAGGGAGTTCAGGGGACCAAAGGGTGAGGGTAGGAGGAAGAAGACTTCTTTTAATAGGCATAGAAATCATGTTTTTTTCAAATATTATTTTATTTCTGTTGTAAAGTTCATATCACTTACAAGTCTAAAATATAATCTTATATGGCTGGAAAATAATATGTTATTTCTAATGAGAAATAAACCATAACAGGGAGATAATCATCCCTAATAATTAACCAAAGAAGTCTTTCAGTAATGGAAAAGATCAAAAGCCTTAACACTTGGGATGAAACACATTGATTGACTCATTTGACCTCATTCAAAAACCTTACATGAGGGGAACCCTGGAACTGCACCAGCCAACTATATGATTAGGAATGGAAYAGAAGTTTAAAAGCTTTGATGGTCAATATACTGCCAGGCAAAACTCAGGAGGGTTTGGAGACTGGTAGGTTTCTCCATCTAGGAAGCCAGCAATTATTTGGAGTTCCAGATATACATATAAACTATTTTTGAATATGTTTTCTGCCAAAAGATTTTGTTCTGAAAAAATAAATCCTTCAATTTGTGCAAGCTGTCTCACAGACTTTGACATTGTCATGGTGTTTCAGAAAATAGTGTAAGTATTGACAGAAATTGGATCCTTCGGAGAGAATGGAGGAATTCAGAGGTTACTGGAGAGGTCAAGGGAACCTTTAAGGGACTATTTCAAGTAGAAATGCATTTACCAGACTAGTAAACGAGTTAATGCAGTTTGTTTTAAACAAGTACAAAGCATTGGCGTGCTCTCTCACCAATTTTATGAAATTAGACTTTCATCAGTATGGCTCAGACAATGGTACAGAGGTTGGTGCCAATTACATATCAAACATTTTTTTAGCGTGTTTTTCTTCCTACCAGACTAACCATGTAAATTCTATTATAAATATAATGCTTTCTCATTCCATCTTCCCTTAACGTCATTCAATGAACTTACAATGCTTTCCCAAGACCATGTTTTGTTTTGTTCTATCATTTGATTCCTCAGGTACAGATAAGAGCTACATGTTAATCACAAGAAGTAAATAACACAGGCTCACAGCATCTATGTGTATGTACCAGTAATACCTTACAAGGCTGCCACGTCATGTCATGTCATGTCATGTCATATCATACAGTAATATCATATAAGACTGGTAATGGTATCAGAAATACCAAATCTGGGTATAGATATAGCAAAACAAGGCCCAATGGGGAAAAAGTGATTAGGTGTGGGTTGTTTATTTGCAAGGTGTGCTGGTTTTGGCTGGGGTAGAGTTAATTTTCTTCATAGTAGCTAGTATGTAGCTATGTTTTGGATTTGTGCTGAAAACAGTGTTGATAACACAGAGATGTTTTCGTTATGGCTGAGCAGTGCTGACACAGAGTCAAGGCCTTTTCTGCTTCTCACCCCACCCCACCAGCAAGGAGGCTGAGGGTGCACAAGAAGTTGGGAGGGGACACAGCTGGGACAGCTGACCCCAGCTGACCAAAGGGATGTTCCATACCATATGACCATGCTCAGCATATAGAGCTGGGGGAAGAAGAAGGAAGGGGGGACGCTCGGAGTGATGGCGTTTGTCTTCCCAAGTAACCGTTACGCGTGATGGAGCCCTGCTTTCCTGGAGATGGCTGAACACCTGCCTGCCCATGGGAAGGAGTGAAGGAATTCCTTGTTTTGCTTTGCTTGCGTGCACGGCTTTTGCTTTGCCTATTAATCTGTCTTTATCTCAACTCACGAGTTTTCTCACATGTACTTTTCCAATTCTCTCCCCCATCCCATCATGGGGGGAGTGAGCAAGCGGCTGTGTGGTGCTTAGTTGCTGGCTGGGGTTAAAACACAACAGGAGAAGACAAGATTTGCAAAAGGAAGGGGTCAAGCTGGTCAAGCTGATTGGTTGAGCAACAAGAATGGGAAAATGGAGAAAGGAGGATAAGACAGCCGAGTGTGAGCAAGCTGCATGTTCTCTTCTGCATTTATGCAGGTGCAAGTACAGACACTGCTCTGTGTTGATGTGGATCTGCTCCTCTGACCAGGGCTCTGTGGGGCTGGACGGACACCCACTGTGCTAGACACCACGAAACTGGGCTCCTTTGGGCGAAGAAGGACTGCAAGATCAACCAGGACTCGGCTTCCTTCAGCATACAGGTAGAATGACTCATCCTCAGTAAGGGTGTTATTGCAGGCTCAGCAGAAGTCTGTTTTTCAACACACAGACAAAATCAGCATATAGGTTTCCGCAGTGCATGTATATGTATAGGGAGAAGAGGTTTCCATTCTGTCTTTTAAATTACAGTGTATAAAGCAGTACTGGCATTAAACTTCAGGAAGAAGATGAAAACTGTAAACTACACTGCCCTTTGCATAACTATAGCACTATTATTAATGATGTAAAAATATCTACTCCAAATCTATTTGGCTAATGTATTAGAGAAATAACTACATTGCAAAGGAAAAAAACACATTAGTGAAAAAACAAATGTCAGTTTTCCTGCCAAACACTAGACCAGCCAATTTAAAAACCTTTCTAAAGACTTAAAATAAAAAAAAAAAAACTATACTCTTGAAATAGTCTACCTATCTGATAATCTCAGAATCTGACCAATTTTTACTCAAGTAACTTCCCTAAATTTACCATGTCCCTTCTTACCTCTTTTTTCATGAAGTAAAAAGAAAGATTATAGAGCGTGAAACAACATCAGATTATCTAAAACTCTCAGCAACTAGATGTAAACACAGTAGCTTACCAAACACATATACAATAACTACTGCAGCTGTTGTAAATACAGGTATTGAAAAAGAAGGTGCAGTATGTAAGGCAAACAAAAGAGATGCACATGTCAGAAATTCATTTTTCTTACACTGCAAATATAAAAGAAAGGAAATTTTAACAATGAAGCTAAACTAATTAAAATTTGAAATCTCTGCCAGTCAACAGCCAACTAGCAGTATATCACAGATTTTTCATATTTAGGGAAGTTTGCAAATAATAAAAAAACAAAACAAAACAAAAAAACCAAACCCAAAACAAAGAAACAAACAAACAAAAAAAAATGAATGAGTTTCTGAAACAGAAATTAAAATTATTAATTATATAAGCAAGAAGTTTTAAAACTTCAAAATCAAAAGCTACAATCTGGAGCATGAAAACACATTAGGTCACCAGAATATAACAGTCCTTGATGTCAGAAATAAAACTGACACAGACAGAGGGGGTTACTACTCCAAGATAAGCAGTTTAATGAATACAGTATTACAAAAACCTAAATCATGTTTATAATTTGGTTAAAGAGGCAAAAGTTTTGTTTTACTGTTCTTATAACCTGAGTGTTCATTTGCAAGTCTTTAAATCCATATTGCACACACATAAGTTAATTTCATAAAGCATAGGAGCATCAGGCTCTAAATTATCTTAGGAGTCCTGAGAGTTATGCCTCCCCTCCTCCCTCTATGGAGCAAGACATGAAGACAGTATAAAGGTGATCAACACTTCAGCTACTTATAAATCAAAATCCTTGCACCTTTCCCTTACTGTTTCAAAGTGCAACCCAACTCAGTATTGTAAACAAACCACCTTTCTTGTGTTTGCATATCTTCAATGCCCCTATGAAACATACATTTCTTCCTGAAAAGAAAGAATTTCCTTATCTGCATTTGTTATTTTCCATTAAGCAAGTAAGTAGATTAAGAGACATATGCATTTTTCCTATAATTCTCTGTAATTTAAACTGTAAATTTTATGGCAGCAACCCACTAGAGCTGATTCAGTATCATAAACAGAAAACACGGCAGAGCTATCATCTGGACCAAAAGGAAACAGAAGATGCTCTCTTAATCTTAGCAATATCCTTGAGCAGACAATGACAGTGTGGTCGCTGCCAGGTTGATATAGATAGTGCCTTCCCTCAGGTGAGTGCCTTCTGTCTAGCAAAGAAGGCTGGGATTACAGCTAGCTGTTGGTGCAGAACTAAATCCAAGATTTTGTCAATTCTTAAGAACTTGAGGTTCCTAAAAGTCCTTCACATAGTCAATACATACACACAGGAGTATGAAGAGGATGATCAAGTCCACTCAGATTTGAGCCACTCTTTCAGATATTTCTCTCCCCACACTGGAAATAGAAATGTAATGTGAACAGTGTCTTATTTTAGGCAGCTTTGATAAATGCCTAGGATCATGGCAGATTAATCTGGGCCTAAATAATTACCATACATCAAGTTTTAATGAATTTCCATCCTTAGAAGAAAGAAAAAGAAACCCCTGCCTAGTCATATATCTACCAAGAATGACATCAGTGCATATAGTTTTGCCTTGGAGCAAGAGGATGGAGATGATGACCTTCTGAGGTCTACGCCAGCCTTATTTCTTATGGTTCTGAGAAAATAACAATTTTTATTATTTTCTTTGTCTTTGCACATTTGGATTTTCTGGGATACTGATTTTGTATCAAAATTAGCTCTTTTTATAAGTTAAGACTATTACTATTTTTTCAAGATAAGGTTGTTTGAGAATTTAGAGTAAATATTTCATATCCAAGATTTGCTGGCAAAGGTAGACATTTCCACTGGCACAGCAATGCCTTTCAGTCCCCTCTCTTTCAACATGCATTCAAACAGTACATGCAGTTTGACTTTAGATTTTCATTGGGAAAAGAAAAAAAAAAAAAAAAATACAAAATGAAAAGAAAAAATGTTCAGAAATACTGCAAGTACTTCTTGTACCTACTCTTTAATTAATCTTAGCATAGTACAGTTAGAGTATTGTACTATAATTTGGAGCCATTTGGAAAAGTGTAACCAACACAGTATATGATGATCAATATGAGAAATTTACCAAAAAAAGCATCAAATTAAAAATATAATCATACTGATAGAAAAGAACAATTAGTAGAAAAGCCGTGTTACTATAACAAAAAAAAAAAAAAAAAAAAAAGCATTTGGGCCTCCTTAGCACAGAAAGTAGGAAATAATTTTCTTGTCTTTGCATAGTTGGAAAGCTTACATTTTCCTATATTTTCATCAGGATACATGATCAACATTTATAAAACAACAGTAAGATAGCAAAGTTGGATTGCATCAGTACGAATGTTGAGCCTTAATAACTATGAAGTCATGTTTCATTCATTACTTTTGTTCACAAAAAAAATAATTAAAATGTCAAAATGAAATTATTTTAAAATTAAAATGCAGTGGTTTAATTAGAAGCTTTTTACACAAAACAATTTTTGATGTGTTTTTTTAAAAAAATATTCTTATATTTACAGTTTTGCAAATACTGATCTCCTGTAGATGTATCTCATCTCAAAACAAGGCTAGTAAAAGATACTTAAGCTAGAAAATTTCCAACATCTATTTAATTCCTCACAGGCATTATCATAACATGATTAAAGGAGTATTGATCCCTCACTGAAGACTTTACACCTTTTTTCTAACATAATTGTTAGCTTTGTGGAATTGCATTACTTACAGATTTTTAGATTGAGAATTGCTGTATTTTGAAATGGAATCTGTTGAAGAAAAAAGTATTTAGCTAAAAAGTATTCAAAAATGGTCATACAATAGGTGCAGGGCTGTTCTATCATAAGATTTGGATTTCTTAAAGAAGGTCTGGGAGAACAGCACAATGAAAAGGAGGTACAATGTGCTGTTTTCTACATGCAGTTTCTTTATTTAACATGAAAAGCACAGAACCATGTAAACTGAACTGAAATACCATGTGAATGGCCTGTAAGAAATCTTCAACCTTTTTGCCTTGTACAAAATCCACGTTTTTCTATTTTTCTTCTTTCTTTTCAAGTTGTACAGGGGTGCAAGGCAGGGTGGCAGTGCTTTGATACTTCTTAGGTCAGATAGGAGTTTCTCAGTGTCTCAGTGACAGAATATGAACACACAAGCAAAAATAAACAAATACAAAATAAATATTAAATTTTCCTATTTATCTGTTTAATTTGACTATTACAAGCATTGACTGAAACACTGGTGCCTGAACAAATAACTGGTTATGAACAGTATTTCTCAGCCATTGGTGATCCCAATTTTCTCCTGTATTAATTTATCTTGAAACCATACCTACTTAACCCTGAATATTGCCACTTTCTACATTCCAAAATCTCTTGTATATTCTACTTTGCATACTTTTTTTCAGATCAGTAACATTCTGCCATTGTTACCAAAACGTGTTATGTTACACAAAGCTACCCACTGTGAATTTTTCTTTTCACCTCAAAACTCTGTAAAAATAATTATTTCAACACTTACATCCTTTTCTGAATGTTTCAATCATTTTTACTGGAGCAGGAAACAACAAACTTTCAGAGCACCAGGTGCTACTGAAAAGGTTATTTAACGTGACTTAGAGAAATCTACAGTTTTCAGGTGATTTGTTAACACCATAATATTACCTTTGCCCAGTTAAAATATTTTAACTTATGTGAAAATATGTTAACAGACCACTCAGGACACATAGCATCATTAAGTGTTGGGAAAGCATATAAGAAATGCCAATGCAGTAAAAAACTCTTGTCCAAATATAACCTTATGCATTATATAATATTAGGTTTATAAATATCCTCAGGTAATTATTTCAGCGATCACATCACATAGCACCTCGGTTTTGTTTTGGCTTTTTTCCTGTTGCCACCAACAGTATGTTAAAGAGGCAACAGGTACATTGGTTACTGTCGTGGTTTAACCCTAGCCAGCAAGTAAACACACGCAGCCGTTTGCTCACTCCCCACCTCCAGTGGGATGGGGGAGAGAATCKGGAGGGTAAAAATGAGAAAACTTGTGGGCTGAGATAAAAACAGTTTAATAATTGAAATAAAATAAAGACAAAATAGTAGTAGTAGTAGTAGTAGTAGTAGTAGTAATAATAATAATAATAATAATAATAATAATAATAAAAGAACATACAAAGCAAGTGATGCACAATGCAATTGCTCACCACCTGCTGATCAATGCCCAGCCTGTCCCTGAGCAGTGGTCACCACTCCTGGGCCAACTCCCCTCAGCTTATATACTGAGTATGATGTCATATGGTATGGAATATCCCTTTGGCCAGTTTGGGTCAGCTGTGCTCCCTCTCAGCTTTTTGTGCACCTCATTGCTGGCAAAGCATGGGAAGCTGAAAAGTCCTTGACTAGTGTAAACAGTACTTAGCAACAACTAAAACATTAGTGCATTATCAACATTATTCTCACACTAAATCCAAAACACAGCACTATACCAGCTACTAGGAAGAAAATTAACTCTATCCCAGCTGAAACCAGGACAGTATACACCGCTTATTCTATACTATCTACGTCATGCCCAGGTCTCACATTTTCCAATACATTCCAATTAATCATCACCACTTTTCCTGCCCTTTGATATAAACGCACACATATCATCCCCTTAGTCTATGAGCCATCGCTCTAAAATGCCCATTTAGTTCATTTAGTCCATGACTTTGGTCTCTATCTGTCATAACAGTCCTTCAGGGCAGGAGAGATGGTGTGTGGTGTTGGATTGTTGCATGCTGAAGCCACTTCTGATTTCATCACTCTTGCACTTTGCTTGGTTTCATCAAAGTTCATTCTTCATTAATCTGGGTGATTCTTACTGCAAYACCWTTGAYAYGACAT